>WWET01000995.1:397453-416576 GCA_011038615.1 Limnodynastes dumerilii
CATTCACACTGAAACAGACCAACCTTAGGTCTCCTGTGTGGCCCAGTGTTCTGCACAACCGCTGAACCAGCCCTTAATATAAAATTGCAGGTCTAGTCGAGCAGAGGAGATACGCCGCCTCGTCTCCTAGCGTAAGTAACTGCATTCCGTACACCAGGCACTCCGCAGTGTAAAGCTGGCACGTGCCGATGTTAGTTGAGCTTCCTTCCACAAGAGGTTTCCATAAGTAGCCCAACGTACACACAGTAGGTCTGGATCCTGTCCATTGACTTTATTCTCCTACCTAAGTAACGTGGACACATTTTCTTTGCACCCCACTTGACATAAACGTGGCAGCATGTAAAAGTCATGCACTACAAAAGCGCTCACGATTTAAGACATACTAAAATTTCTTAAACAGTGCAAGAAAATTCTTCAAGTAAGAAACTATTAAACCAATTTCAGCAATGTGGATCAGCGCAAAGCTTGCCAGGAATGGTCTTTAAATAGCCCGGCCATCATCACCTGCTTAAGTCTGGGGCCACTCCCCCACATTCCAGGGCCAGATGGTCTTTCTACTACTCTCCTCCTCCTCTCCGTGCTTATTTTCATTTGCAGCAATGTGGTTCGTCTTCGGATACCTGCAATACTTTCTCTGCTCTGGATTTGTCTCATGTGAAGCTTTATTGTACACTTCCATTCCCCTTGTCTGCCAAGAACTGTCTGAACCCAGCACCAGACGTGTCCTCCAACACAAACACATAAGGATCCTTCTTTATCTCAGAACACTTGCCAGCAGACTGACCAGGTTACCGGTCACACAATAATGGCCTAGAATCAAGTGATATTACTGTGGGAATAATCCCTATATGCAGCATCCATTCCAAGCTGTAGGAAATTGAAAACAGACATCTGGTAGAACGTACAGGATTCTGCCAAAGCTTCAGCAGTGAAGTTCTGGATGAGAGATATGTGCAAATAAGGTATATGTCTGTATCAATAAAGGACTTTAAATAGAGAATGCGGTTTAACTGCACACTATAACGCTACATATCAGGGAATCTAACACAAGCATTCATATCTAATCATGGTTTACATTGGGTGTAGTTTATCGTTCCGGAGATCTTAATAACATCCTGGCAATAACACCCTAATGAGCAGCCTAACCTTCACCTTGCAAACAGGGCCCTCTTACCCACCCAGTCGGTGTGTTACTGCCCAGACTCGTTTTATAATGATTGTTAAAAATTCTAAAGCGCCACATCATACGATCGCACTATATAAAAGCCTGTTTATAAATAAAAATACAAATAGAGGGACAGATCCAAACCTACGTTCCCATTACATTTCATTGCGTAGCGTATTTACTCTAGTGTATTTTCTAGGCGCTCCCCTCGCTCGTACTTTGGCCATTTTACGCTTCCTAAACCCAACCTTAACTTTCCACGCGGATGGAAATGCATTGCGGGCGGACTTGGCAAGCGGGCGTAGGTAGATATGCGTGGAAGTCGATCGGAAATATACGCACCTAGGAATTTACATAGAAAAGGGCGACATTTAAATGAAGGAAAGTAGGTGTGATTACAAAAATACGCACGGACGGAGGACACATAAGCGCCTAAGTGGAAGCGGAAAGTTAATGCCAGTCTATGGAGGTGGAGTCTCTGAGATGAAGGCTTATCAAGGGGAGTGACTGGGGTTTTGGTGGGTGTAACTCGCTCCGTAGGTGCGTATATTTGCGCTCCGATCGCAGTGCGGAAGTCGGAATACAGCCCATGATTCCCGGACAAGGTCGTATCTGTGTGGGGTTTGCGTGTTTATATGTTCTCCCTATGTCTATCGTTAATAACAACAACAATAAATTATTTTTTGTTAGAGGCCAAAGTAGTAGCACAATTTAAACATACTTGGCTTAAACATAAGGCTACCCTTAATCTTAAACTAAACTTAAGGTCAAATGAGGTATATTGTCAGTATGCATTAAAAAACTAAATCTGGGTAGAATGGATGAGCCAACTATATGCAGCCACAACGGACCGGATCCAGAGACTGAAAATAAGTGAGGAAAGTTACACCTGGGCAAAACCATAGTGATTTCAGGGGGAGTCAAAATAATTGTATTCTTTGCAGACAGGGCTGCATCTTTGTTTTTGCTTACCGCACACAGACACTGACCAGCGTTACGATCAGACTGTTATTTATCACCTCTCATCTCTAATACTATTATATTATTATTATTATTATATTATTACACAGATACTGACCAGCGTTACTATCGCACTGTTATTTATCACCTCTCATCTCTAATACTATTATTATATTATTTTATTACTGACCAGCGTTACTATCACACTGTTATTTAGACTTGGGATAGGAAACATCACCTCTCATCTCTAATACTGTTATATGATTATTATTATTATTATATTATTACACAGATACTGACCAGCATTACTATCACACTGTTATTTATCACCTCTCATATTATTATATTATTACACAGATACTACTGACCAGCGTTACTATCACACTGTTATTTAGACTTGGGATAGGAAACATCACCTCTCAACTCTAATACTGTTTGCAACAGATGAAATATGACTCCCCTGCAATCAACATGTTTTAGCCCAGGAGTAACTTTCCTCTCTTATTTTCAGTCTCTGAATCAGGTCCCATGTAACAAACATAATATTGAAACTGAATATTTCATATCAAATAAAAACCCGTAAAAGAAAAAAACATTTTACACGAACATTATACTGTAGCAAAAAAAAAAAAACAAACCCCCGAAAGTTTATTGCTCAGTGTGTGAATGTGTGAATCATTTTGGAGTTTCCTTAAATTGCCTTTAACGCCTTTATTTACGTATGTATATTGTAGAACTGTGGGCAGATATGAGGTTTATGTACTAACACTGCCTGGATGTATACAGTGTGCACCGGTCTGGAACAAGAATTCTCACCTCTAGTGCAAACAAGAAGAGAAAAAAGTAATTTGAGCCTTCTGAAGTATAGCGCCAAGATTGCTGGCGATGCAATAGTAAATGAACCTCACCGCTCATGTTCAGACTATACAAACCAATAATGCAATCATGCAACAAACATTAAAAAAAAAAGTCTATGTTAACAACGCACAAACAACAATGAAATAAATGACCCATGTAAATATCTTCACACGTTTTACCTGGAGGCGGACACAGCATAACAATTAGTGAAGTATGAAATCCGCAACCAAACCTTTGTGGTTTTAACAATGGAGGTGCAATAAACTAGCCTTCTATGTGTAGGACTCCCACGTGTGGCTTCTACCAGCACAGTTCCTGGTTCTGTCTAATTATGCACCTTGTTTTGCTGAAAGTCAACTCTTAACTATCTAAGGTGTAACGAGAATATAAACCTAGTAAAAGAAATGATGCACTAGTTCCAAGTTCTGGGCTTTAAACACAAAATAAAAAAATAATAATTTAAACCCAATAGCTAGGATTGACTTTTCTAAGCCTGGATGATGATAAACAGAAGGGGGGTAAAGCTATGACTATGCTCCTCTGATCACTTAAAACAATAATTTTGTAAATGGAGATGAACAACCTTTATATAGCACAAACAGCAAATTAAAAGAAAATGTGCTTCGAGTCAAAGAAAGGTTATCTTGTACATACACTATATACATCTAGTTATCACCGTGAAAATAAGAATATTTATTGACCATTCCTAACAAAGATAAATGCATAATTTTTTACTAAAACCTGGAAGGATAATAAACAGTAAAAATACATACTGCAAACGGGGACTGTAGAATCCATGTGCAAGGAAACTCTCATATAATCCGGTTGATCGTTTAATTAATCCTGTATATGTTATTGGAGACTACAGACGGTTCCTGTGCAGGAGTTCTAAATGTGACATCCACGTTGACTAACAATAGGTCTTTCTTGAGGAGTTCCCAGCTCTCCCGAACATCTCAAGGCAGGAGCAAAGCGTGCTCTGATCAAAGGTTACATTGCAAGGACTGAAACAGCAAACCAAAGGTGTGGCAAGTCACATGATCACTCAGACACCTCTTAAAGGTACACTCTAAGCTTCTAAGAATAGAAGAGGTAAGAGGAAGGGGGGGGTGTTAAGGAGGATCATTCCAAAAAGTTGTGCGCAACATCAAAATAATACAAATAAAATAAAAAAATCTGCACCCATCGAAACCAAATTTGGAGGGAAATTTAAAATTAGTTTAACTAAATTGTGAAAAAATATGTATTTTCACTACAAGCAAAAAAAATAATAATCATGTGACACATAGAATTAAAAAGCTAAGCCTTAGAAATTACACTCAGGGGGATATATGGTCTTGCAGGGTGCAATGCAGCAAAGAAAAGGTTTAACCTAATAGACAGAAATCAGCACATTCTCAATGATTGCTGTTATCGTGTTGAACTGCCTAGTGGGCTCAACGAATACCCGTCGTCATGGCAACTGAATATTGCAACCTGGTGACCGGATTTAAGAAAAGGAGCAACCACCATTCTAGCCACTAAGCTGCTGAATTCACCCGGTGGCCTCCTTCTGCTTGCCTGCTAAAACGAATGGGATAGAATCACAACGCTTGCTGTCCCTGGAGTTTCAGCAGAAGAGTAATTAGTGGCCATGGCGGGACCCCATTTGTGGATAAAACTACAGTGCTTGATCGCCTAGCGTCATCAGCCAAACAGCGCTACCTGGGGAGGAGAAACAGGAAGTCCTAAAAATAAAAAAATTGGGTAGCACTAAGTTTTTACGTTGGCACCTAAATTGCACCAAAATTTGCCGAGCCCCGAATGAACAAATAGGAAAGCTAATTTAGCATCATCGATTTGTTCCATGCATGCATCTTCATGATTGTGGTGGCTATTTTGGATTGTGGAAACACACACACTTCCTGGAAATAATTTCGGCTATTAGTGTAGCAGCTCAGAAACAAAGTCAACTACTAAAACACCATAAAAGAAAGGTATGATTACACTGCTAGTCCGAGCCTGCAAATATTTAAAGCATGAAGGAAATGGCATTAAACTGTCACATTTACAGTCTTAAAAATTCTTCGCAACAGCCTCCTTGCGTGAAAACATTAAACAGCGTTCCAGAGCAGATTCTTCGGCCTGATAATTTATACTGCCTCCTTCATGGTGATCAAAGCAATATGTCTACAACGTGACTTCATTCATATCAAGATTAGAGGTCAAGCCGTGAAAGGAGGTTTAGAGTATATAGCTCTATGATCTTGCCAAATACAATCCAGCACAAAATAAATATTCAACATCGTATAACGCTATACAGCAAAATATATGTAACATATCACAGCGCTAGGGTGTTATGTGCACCAGAAATAAAACTAGGAATTGTTGAATTCTACAGAGCAGGCTGAAGGACAGACATCACACTCCCGAGGCCATTGGTTGGCAACCTTGCCCAGAGAGACCTGGCATACCTCCACCTTGACTGATAAAAACACAGCGAGTCATTCTGTGCAAACACTCATTTCCTTTATAATAGAAAGGTGCCACTAACACAGAACCATAAAGTGCTGGCAGATAAGAGCCATCCAGTCTGGTCAATTTTTTTATTTTTTTTATAAATAATCCTGACCCTGAGCCGTATTCAAAGATCAGTTGTTTTTTTTAATGTACGCAATTATACGCACGGCAGGAGCAAGGTAACACCCACCAACAACCCCGACACTCCTCCCTCCCAGACATGCGGTTGGTGACTTACTAGTCCCTAGATCACTCTGTTCTTTCCGTGTGTACTTGCGTTTATGTGCTCTGTCTGTGCGATTCTTGATAACCGCGCCTCCCTGCGTTCATTTATATGCCTCCCCCAACCGACTTTTTTGTAAATTTTCCCGTGCGTTTGATTTCCGTGTATGTCCCCAAGTGCGATTCACAAGTACGTCCGTTAGGCGCTTCCGTGCGTATAGACAACGTAAACTACGTAAGGTTACTGCATGCATGGACATAAAGTTACAACGCATGCGCAGTTGATCCGATCCTAAAAACATGCACGGAACTTCCCTCAAAACCTGATCTCTGAATACGGCCCCCTAGATCTTGATTGACCCTTGATTTAGTTTAGGACTTAGGAGAACATATATAGATCTCCCAAGCATGTTTAAATTGCACCCTTATGTTAGCCTCTACCTCAGATGGGAGGCTATTCGACAGATCATCTACCCTTTCAGTGAAGTAGTTTCCGCACATTGCTCTAAACCCATCACACTGCAGTTTCATGTCCTCATGTTCTGATACAGGTCTTACTGTACCTGGTCACACCCCTAGATATATAACATACATAAACACTATCTTACACAGTGCTTAGTGTATGCAACACTGATCGTCTTTAGTATTATAACTGAAGCCTTAGCAGGATACCATCACCCAGAACATGCACATGGGAAATTATATTTCATTTCCCATAACACAGAATGTACCATTTGACGAGGCCTACAAACCAAGAGTGATGAAGAATTCATAAATCCTGCAGGCTTAAGTCGGCACAATGCACCGTACCTATATTTTAGTCACGGAGGTCAGCCACCCCATGCTGTGTTCCGTGCGGAATTCAGCCTCCGTAATTAGGCATGAAAATTGTAGTCAGGGCTGGGTTTAGGCCTTCCAGAGAGTTGCGTGCAGAATTCTTAAGGCGGAGGTACAGGACCCGGATCCGCACTTAGGAGAGCCAAGGAACTTTCCCTGCTCTCCCGTGTGCAGAATTCTGAATCATACGTTCCGTCCATTAGCTCCGTTGCGGAGGCTGCGTACACAACTAACTATTTAAACTGCATCAGGACCCAGGAATTTAAAGAGTTACAAGGCAGTCAGTCTTTACCTGTAACACATTTTCCCTACTAGTAACTTACAAGCGAAAAAGACCAATTCTCTTCATCAGACATAACTTAAATTGACAGAAGACATATCTTTTTGTGGAATCCATTCTGCACGACTTGCACATTTAAATATTTGTGCTTTCACCCACAGGACATACATTTTATTCCATAAGAGTATTGAATTCCTGTCTGCAGCGAGGACAAGATGAAATCATTGTGGGAGATAAAGCAGCAGATAATTTCCATGTCATCTCAGATATGTCAGACATCTGTCACACACCAAAGACTGGCAGCTTTTGCGCTTAATTTGTTGATAAGTGGGATGAGCCGCTAGACTTGTGGCACACTATGTACTCGTGGCTCTTTACCTGCCAATGCACTGGCTGTACTACCCTGGGCACAGTGTGTTCACATGGCTATGAAGGCCAACGGCCATATTTAAAGGGTAACGAGCTCTAAATAAATAACGTCCCAAGATAGAACGTCCTCGTAGAACTTTATTGTTCTTATCGTTACTGGCAGTTGTACAGATTCAAGGGGCCAGATTTACTAAGCTGCGGGTTTGGAAAGGTGGAGATGTATCCTGTAGCATCCAATCAGATTCTAGCTCATTTTCTTTTTACGTAATCGAGAATGTCAGCCTTAATGTGATTGGTTGCTATAGGCAACATCTCTACTTTTCCAAACCTGCAGCTTAGTAAATCTGACCCAAAGGCTCAATTTCTATCACAGTAAATAACTTTCTAAATAAATTATTTCTCTTACGCTATTGAAAATAATCCGCCAAGTACATTACTGGACCCGCATCGTAATGTCACAAACAAAAACAAAACCATTGCCAATGGTAATAACAAAGGACAGGTTACAACACAGGCTTTTTATGCGCTTCGTTCATGGACACCGCCTTTATTTAGCGATGGCGCATAACAGCCATACACAGCATCCGGGCGGCACGGGAAACACACAGCACGTACACTAAGTAGGGGGCGTTTAAATCAGAGCTTGGCAGATGCCGGTCGCCAGGGTGACTAGAAATTGGGACCTGGCAACTAAAGTGCTGTGATGGAGGGGCTGCTGGTTGTCCATGGTGTGAGCGGTGAGGGGATGTGGGTCTCCGTTGCGAACTGCCCTATTTCAAAAGGGCTTTTTCACTCCCAGCCAGATATCGATTGCTTATGCCTTGATGAGGCATAGTAATCGCTCATTGGCGCACCGAACACGCTCCGAAAGGAAAGTAAGTATTCTATCCCCAACCCGCTCCCTAACCCTAAGTCTTCCCCCCCCCTATGCAGCCTAACTCCAAGTCCCTGGAGAGGATTACGCACCTCTCCAGTGGTCCAGCACCAGCGCTTCCGAAAATTAGTGGGTGAGTTTGCAAATCGCATACTCGCCAAGTCATAAAAAAAACTTAATTATAAAATGTCATTCGAAATAGAGACTGAACTGAAACGCAACTATCGGCTGCTGTAGGGACAGCCATCGGTGCGGGGACTCACAATGGTGGTGAGGACACCTTCTCCCTGTTCACCTGCTGAAAATACTTGGACAAAAGCGCAATGCTCGTCCCTGTGGTATCAGCACCCAATTTCTGCAGGAATGTGTTGAGTCCTGATTATTCGCACAGAGACGTCTTCAGCCCTTACACACTCTCCAGATCTGACATGTTAAGGTAGGCTCATTGCTTTGCTAACTACCTTGCGTGCCTTTGGCGCACAGAGAACAGCAGAGGCTGCAGGGTCTGGATGTGGTCTAGAAAGAGCTATGTGAATTGGATAGGACATCACTATGTCTATAGGAAGCCCCTCGTCACCTGAAGGGCTCATTCCTCCATGAGAACGGTAATAGGCCAGAGGTTACTTCAGCAGAATATCAATTTTGTTCATCTCTCAGGGCTGCAAGGTGACACGGCATTCCAGAGACATAAACCAGAGTATGGAATCAATCCCTAACTGTCTCCAACACAGAGGACACTTATGGATGAGATCCTCAGTTCAGATGTATTTGAAATCAGATCCATGATTAAATGCAAGTTCCAATGATCAGTGTATCAAGGTCCTTACCTTACCCCTGCCCTCACGGCATGCACCAATGTTGGCAACACTGCCTGCTCACCAATCCCCAGCATCTTGCAAAAATGATTTCCAACGAGGTGCCTGCACTCACCACCAAAGCTATTATTTTAACGGCTCCTCAGACGATTCACACATCCCAAAACTGAAAGCGTCGGAACAGGTGCACAAGGCAGAACAGGTAAACGAGAGGCCATGCTATCTCTACACCATATCTAGTGTTTAAGCTCTAGTCATGGTTTTCCACAGCTAGAAATCCTATCCAGGCATACGCGATGGTGTTACATTTGGCACAGGGAGATCTGATCATGCAAAGCCAATATTTTCAGACAAGTCGTTTAGAGGTTTGGTTTTATTTTCTTTCCTGTTCTTTTGTCTATTCCTAGAAGACACCGTTCAGGAACAATCCATGAAAAACAAATCAGCGACGGATATATTGATATTTAATGTATAACAAAGAAGGAAAAGGAAAAAAAAAAGATGACTTTAAAAGAGGGGTCTTACGAGCAAACCCTGACTCAGGATTCCTTTTCGAGCAACGGCCAGAGAGGATTACCTTTGCAAAGCCGAGCAAGCAGAGACAAATGCTGCCAGAACAAGGTGAGGAATTTTGATGATGTGAAAGGTATTTTTTAAGCATTAAAAAGGCAGAGGGTAGTCACAGAATGGAATAAAAAGAAGCAAATAGTTTGTGGACATATTACTTTTCTAATGGTGAGATTACAGTGAGGTGCACGTCAGCCTGGTCACATTTAAAGGTAATATATAGGCTTGACTGTGCACTAGAACCGTTTAATAAAACATAGACCTGGTATCTTTGCGGATCTGTTTCTAATGAGAGCCAGCTCTACCCAAGGTCTTCTACTGGAAAAGGGACTAAATATAATGTATAGGTACTAACCGCTGGGAAGAGAAAAGTGCACAAGGCTTCCTCACGCTACCTGGGATTTAATTCAGAATATCTCCCAAAAAAAAAATCAAACATCTTCTACCTCTAATACTTCATGATAAAGTGGCAGGGGCTCAATACACAGATAACATTGCTGTATTAAGTAAACAATGAGATATTCACGTCCATGAATCAGCGCAAGCTACACTTTGACATAATTATAGCTATTTCTAGCAGGCTGGCCCAATATAAGTTATATACACTTTACAAGGTCCACAGCATAAAGCTGGATACATAATGGAGGATTTACTGTCCATTGCAGATCATACGATAAACAGCAGTAGGTTGTGCGTACGAGATGCAGACTGGATTAAAACTAACCTGCTATTTCCACAATATTTCCCTTACTCCGGCTACTGAGCACTGTTACCATACAACCTGGCTGCTCCATTGTGTGATATATAGCACTAGCCCTTATGTATCAATCCCCAATGTCCTATCATGTGTAAGCTTGCAGGCAGGGAGCTCTTACCTACCCAGTATGTCTGTCACCACCCAGTCGTCTTAGAAGACTTCTGGAGAATAAATTGATCCAAAGATGCTACATAAGTAGGGAAAAATAATGTCCAAAAAGAAATTTAGAACAATTTATGATGCGCCAGGAAGTTCTGCAGCCAGGCACCCACAAAAACGACCAGACCACCAATGGAACAAAGTCACAAGAGAAAGATGTAGATATTGTGGTTCCCCACAGCGCTCCTTCCTTTGCCGGATATATAACCAATCCCCCCGTTGAAAAGGCAGACCTTAATCTCTCAATCCAAAGTACATGAGGGAATAAAAGAGAGGGATTGTGATTAAAACTACGTTTTTAATGACAAAGAATTCAAAAACATCAGTCTTAAAAATAGAATAGAAAATACACATAACATGAAATAGCACAAATCAGTAAAGCACAGTAACGTACCAAAGTACGGAAGGGGGGGTGATATGGTGGAAAACAGCGCCGTAACAACCACCCTTTCCCGAACAATCAGCTCTGTAGCGTCTCACCAGACTCCTCTCATCAACGCGTTTCAGCTTGTCTCCAGCCTTTTTCAAGATGTGTCTACATCTTTCTCTAGGGAAAAATAATGTGTCTATGGCATCTAACCTCGGTGCCTCCTGTGTTTGGAGGTAAAAATAGAACGTTATGGTCATTTGCGATTGTTCATATATACATCCTCTTAATTGATTGACTGTTTGATGGAATTAACGCTGTGTCCTCACATACCTACAATAAATAAAGGGCCATATTCCCACCTAAAAGGCCATTTAGACAATCTACGTACCAGTTAGGTAAGTACATTGCGAGCTTTAAAGACCGGACGGAGTAGCTTAGTTAGAAAGAGGCGGCCTCATGCCGCTTCGGGGAGTGCTTAGGTAGAAGTGGGAGGGATTTAGATTAGCCGGGGAGGGCAGGGAGAGGCAATGTCCATGCATGGTTCCCTCCTTAAGATGGAAATCGCGCATTTAAGTTACGGTAACGCTAAGACTCTAAGTGCCATAAGGTACCTAAACACTGGGGCACTGTCAATCCCCACTAAGAAAATCTGTTTTCCGAAATTGGGACATCCAAAAGTTCATTTTAGGATGTCCTTATTTCAAATAAAGCAGATTTTCTATTTTTTTTTTTTTTTATGAATGGGCAAGTTCGTTATACTTCACCCATTCACTTATGCACTTACCGATAGCACTCCGCTATCGCCAGACTAGGAACAGGTGAAAAAAGTATCTGTGCGGAGTAGGGAGGGTTAGGGTCAGGCTGCGGGAGATGGAGGGTTAGGGTCAGGCTGCAGGAGATGGAGGGTTAGGGTCAGGCTGCAGGGGAGGGAGGGTTAGTGTCAGGCTGCAATTAAGAGAGAGTTAGGGCCAGGCTGCCAGGTAGGGAGGGTTAGGGTAGTGAGAGGGGAGGGTTAGGGTAAGAATTAGGGAATGGAGTGGGGGTCTTCTTTTTTACTACTTCTCGGACCACAACGCTTTCGGTGCTCCATGGATCGATTGCTATGCCTCAGCAAGGCATAGCAATCGAAATCCCAGCCAGTTCGCTACTAGCTGGGGAGAAAACGGCCGATTCAAAAATCTGCTGTTTGTAGCGGAGCCCCACACCCAAACTGGGCTGCACCAATGAGTTAGGTTACTCTTAGGTGTGAATACAGCCCAAAGAATGGTAAAATTTTCAGGATGTGACTCCCCTGTTTATCTATCAGAGCTCTGGTGGACCGAGAAAAGGAATTTACAGTGAAGAGGAAATATCTATAGTCTAGACTCATCTTTCCTGCCAAGTGCAGGAGCCTACTCATCGTTGGCCTCTTCACCACAGCTGGGTCCTCCTCCAAACCGCATTAAAACACCATTTTCTCGGGTTCCTTTTGTCTCATTCCAGACCTCAAAATGAAAATTTGCCATCGCTTCAACAGCAAACGTCCAAACCGAAAGACTTGGCATGTCAATTTGAAGCTCTCCGCAAGTCATTTCTGCAGACATTTTAATAATTATCCACTGGAAATATGTGTAGATAAAACGTTCAAAAGACCACAAGTCAATCATGACCCATTCCAGAAGAACTTAACTTTAAACACAAATGACAGCCCAAGATATTTCAAATATCTATACAGTCATAACTTCCACAGCAGAAGAATTCAATAATTAAAAAAATGAAACACCACAGAAAAAAAAAATGTAAGAAGTTCATATTTTGACCATAGCACCATTAAATAGTAGTATATGCTTGACACAACTAGCTTTGTAAATACTCTCTTTTGAAGAGGAAGCGTAACTTTGGCCATTTTATAACCCCAAGAACAATAAGCAATCAAACCACCATTAACTGCTTGGAACACCGGGAGCTCTGAAGCTTGGTGTGCCCATACTTTTACTGCAGAACATGCACCACAAGGAACATATTTCCTTTTTTCTGACTAACTCATATAATATTGTGATAGTTTTAAAAAGTTGAATTTCAGCTTCATTTGTGTGTGTGGAGCATTTAATCTTCTAAAAATGAACAGAAGATGTAACTCGAGTCACATGGAATGACTACTGCAGCATCTACAGGGACATTCTGCTAAATCGCATTGCTGAGGGGGAAATAGAAGCACTATGCTCAGTAACTCGTATACTTATACATGGTATCCGAGTCCATATAGGTTTGCTGCGCATATGAAATAGTAGATTCTATAAAGAACAAAGCAAGGTGGTAACTTTTGCCATTGTAAACAACACCATGTATACTGTGAATGTTTATGGTCTCCTACAAAAAGGTAGGGATGGCCATATTGTGACTTGATTCATGACAGCCAATCAGTTCACTAGAAACCAGAGAAATCATTGCTAGTACTCAAATCCGGGTGGATTTATAGGACGCCAGGCTATTGGAAAGACGGTTTAATGACTCTAGAAACACCCTAGTGGATGGTAGTTGTTAAAGAATGATAAATTACATTTTACATGCTGTAAATGAGAGCATATGGAATAAAAACAATAAAAAAAAAAGCTAATATAACAATTTAACATTTAGCAGTCAAATAAAAAAAGAAAAAAACATAACGAGGTAAGAAAAAAAAACATCAGTTCTATGAAATGGGTTATTTCTAGCGTCTTTATAAACATTACTCATATATGCCTCCAAGAAAACTTGAAAAACTTGTCTAAAAATTGTACATTGCAATACAGATTCTCTGCAAAATCTGCACAAGTTCTGCATCTCATTCACTTTCACTGGGACTCAAAAAGGTACAACTCCAGAGATACAGAATTGCTTATTTATTTTTAACAGTCCACTGTCTTGGCCACATTTTGGTTACAACTTCTGGACATCAGATCACCCAGTCAGACACCAATCGTTGTGATTCTATTCATGTCCTGAAGCTGCTTCTCATTAACGCTTTGTGACTGTGGTTGTCATGGCAATTAACATTTCTAAAACCTTATCAACTGGAATCAAAAAATTCAACCTTTATGTTCTTCTCTCTGGAAATCAGGCTGATTTAGGTCAATGAAACATGGGAAAAGGAATACAAGGTATACTGGCATAATGTATTGAATACTATTTTTATGTAAAGAGCCTGATTTATTTTTCAGTTAAATTAATAGACATTGCAGCCAGTTTCATTTCATACAGAATATAAAACATACTTTTACAAGGATTACTTCAGAGCAATACTGTTTTGGATAAGAGTTTCTCAAAGGTCACCTATTTATGGCCAAATTCTCTGCATTCTCTTTTTCAGTGAGCATCTTTTACCTCGTGTCAATATATTAACCCGGGAACACACATCACAAGGAACTGAATCTCCACAAGATCATCAGAGATGAATGAGGCGTTTCAATTGCAACACTCAGCTAAAGCAGTATACACACTGGGGTGGATCCAGACCTACGCAGATTATACGCCCTTGTGCGTAGCGTATTAACGCCAGCGAAGCACTCCCTTAGGAACTCCCCTCGGTGTAAAAGACCGCATATACGCAATCTACGTATCGAAACGATACTCGGATTACGTACAATAGCTACTATGCATGCGAAGTAGCTATTGTTTATTGAATTACGTCCGTCTATGGAAGACGGACGTAGTTCTGGATCTACCCCAGTGTGTCTGGGGCAGCAATTAAATGGGGATCACAGGGCCCAGTTTAAGTACGTTCGTCCTTTAGCAACTTAAGCAAAGACATCCGCATGGGAAGATAATGCATGCCTTTGGCATTCTTAAGTGACTTAGCTCCATTCTTAACTGTGAATCAGGTCCAATATCAGCAGCTCAGTGTTCTTATTCTTATGTAATTAGGTATGATATTTGCAGAGTACACACTTGCACAATATTGTGGTAAACGCTCGTTTATCATGTGTTTGGAACGATAATTTGAGGAAAAAGTGTTCATGTGTACCCAGCTTTAGACAGTAAAACAATTCACACCAGGACGGGTGACTTAGGTGCATATATGAATATGGTCCAATATTATTACCTTGGGTCAGATATATTTTGGGAAAGGAAAAGATAAAATTATTGAACCCAAGCATTTTTAGACCATTCTACCGTAACGATAAAAAAATAAAAATAAAATAAACATATCTACTCTATACACTTTAGCAACTACTGGTCCGATAATTGTTAATCGAGCCAATAATCCCTCTAGCGTATGGCAGGCTTTAGACTTCCTGGCATTTGATTGGTCTATGCTGCAAACAGGAAAAGCTCAAAGTGAACTGATCGTGATGTGAATTGCACACACAGCCTGACTTTACAGGTGTCTGAGTGTAAGAAGAGATCACAAAGTAACACCAGTCTGCAGACCAACGCACCCGACTCAATCAATAACAGACAATCATTACCTTTGCACCACTGTTACAACATGAATAAAATGTTGGACTGGATACACAACTCGGAACGAAGGCCGCTTACAAGTGTGTAAGTGGACTGGAGGGCACATGCATCCCTTTAACGTAACAACCATCGTATGGAACTTTGTTCCGAACGATGGCATTTAAGATCAAAGGGGCTATGCTTCCCCTCTGTCCCCTTAAGGTGGGCTGGGGGAAGTATGTAACTTGTACAGTGTGGGTGTCACCCACGTAAGTCCGTTTGTCTGTCTGTCTGGTTATGTATTCAGACAGCCATGGGATTGGGATGAAACCAATGCGAGGTGGTCCAGTTGGATCCTGGCCAGAATTAGGGGTGATAGGGTCCCGGTCGGATCTCCTGTTGGTGTACACCGGGCAGAACTTTGACCCAGGGAGCCAGTTCCATGCTTTCCACTGAATGGATTTGGATGAAACAGTCAGCGGGGTGGCAACTGGTTTGGGAGTTTATTTAAAAAAATAATAAACATTGTCTGGTGGGGCCTATGGAATAGAGAAAGTGGTTTGAACACATAAGGTCCGCTGTGGGCGCAGTTTAAAGCAGAACAGGGACGGGGCGTATTTTAGCTCGATTTTGGGCTTTTCAAGGAAAGCACTGGCCACAAAAGCCACGCTGACGAAACTTGTAAACTGATAATTGTTTTTAAAGCGTTGACGTTACATCCAACCTCACTGATAACTCAATAACTTGCAGAGTTAAAGCCGGGCAATGCCAGGTACTTCTGCTGGTGTGTTTATAGAACGAAAACACAATGAGAAGGACAACAAGAACACACACCTCATAAACATACAGAGACCCAAGTCATATGATTAAAGGATAAAAGAATGCAGAGTAGGAAAGTACCCACTGCAAGTCCTCAGCCTTTCACACGACAGCCACACCGAGCCCTTATTGGAAGACGACAGATTGTCACCAGGGGAATTAGGAACTTGCCATAAAGCTGCATTTTTAGTGACAGCAGTTACTCTTGTTACTAGCCTTTTTTTTTGTACCAATAGCCTACAATGTAAGCCTTGGGACGATTTCTAAATAGTTACCGTAATCCCATTAAATGACTCCATGCTGCTAAAATTCTGGTAGTGACATTTATCAAT
Organism: Limnodynastes dumerilii; assembly: GCA_011038615.1. NCBI lineage: Eukaryota > Metazoa > Chordata > Amphibia > Anura > Limnodynastidae > Limnodynastes > Limnodynastes dumerilii. Next base: position 413,735 of record WWET01000995.1, read on the forward strand.
CCCAAGTGCTCCGGAAGTCTAAAGGATTTTGGATGCTAAAAAGTAAACAAACTCTTAGGCTCAAAAGCCTCCGCACACCATAATCCCGAGAAGTGGACAATCTATTATATCCACAGGACTCTGGCTTTCAGCAAGATACCCGCGAGTTTTATAAATGCATCTGGAATATTGAAGGGGGAAAAAAAACACACACAAATAAAACACTTAACTGAAGACAGACCATCTGAGGACACACGATTGCTAACTAGAACCCCAGGAATAAGCAAGAGCAGGTCAGTTCATGCAACCTACACCTGCTTACCAAGCATCATCTTATCTCCTGGCAAGAAAACGGTCTATCTGGGTACAGAACAATGGGGTCTCTCAGACTCATTCTTATTTCACAGGTAACAGCTGAAAAAACACCAAATGACTCCTGTTACAGGAACAAGGCCAAGAGGCATTAATAGAAGATTATCTTTTATTTATGTTACACAAAGCCTCAAACAAAAGAATCTATCCATATAAAATAAACAAAAAGAGAAAAGAACTTGAGATGAACATTATCTGGACATGTGAAAAAGCAAACCACATTAGAGAGAGTCCCAACAGCAACGAGGTAAAGAGGTGGACTGGAGGGTTATTTATATCCTCCTTGTTAAGGTCAGACTTCCTTTTGTGTCACTGGTCCACGAGACTCTCCAGGGGAGGGAACGCTAACTATTTTACACAAGTACCGAGGTCTTCAAAGAAAAAAAAAACGTAAACAAATACAATCTCGAATAGAAAAAAAAAAAAACACTGAAATTCATTGGAAGAAGCTTTTGTTTTTATTTTCTATCAGACATTAGAACGTTTATTCCTGTAGCAAGTTTAGGTTTCCCAAAAGTTCAAATAGTTCTAGTGAGGAGGAACATCACAGCGCCCCCCGTATGGACAAACATTGGATTGTAGCAGATTTCAAAAACATTCAGTAATAAATGTATCCCCATGGCGTCTGCTCATCACCTCATAGGGGCGAGGGGGGGAATCTCGCAGCACTTAAGTGTGTTCCCGAGGTCTGATCCGTCCCTCTATAGACAGAGGGAAAAGGTTGGTGCGCCGTATTGTAAAACGCCATGCTGATGGAAAGAACGACGTCTGCCACAACGTATCTTCTTACTTAAAAGCATTTATCTTAAGTTCCACTCTACCTATTCAGAATGTGCAAGTGCTCCATGCATGGATTCTCCGCAAGCATGGCGGTCACGCATCAAAACGCACTACGAATAATTACGGATCACGCATCCTGAGCCATTTAGCGGCAGGTATGACAATCCGCCACGCATACTGCGTGTATGCAAGGTGGGGCTTGGTTAAGTACCTGCCTAAGCTCCTCCTTTACGCACTAGCCCCCATTCTAGCTTAGATTTACTAGCACTTTTCAGACTTCGTTCCGCACCCGGTCCTCCTGGTATTTATCTGGCTATTTGTTGACTTGCTTAGGATCATTGGCCAGTGAGCGGTATGAGCTTCTGAACGGGGTGAATGATGCATCCAAAGAGGATTATTTTTGGGGGAAATAGGGCTATGTTAAACTATATAAATAGGGATATGTGACTTTCTGTCCACCAAATAACCAGTCATTAACTGCAGTACTATATCAAGAAAAGAAGAAAAAGTAAAAGGAATTGAAGCATTATTAAAAATTGTGATTTGTGTTTATTGTATTTTAAGTAAAGAAATTTATTCCATGAAAAATAAAAAAATAAAAAATGGAAAACTAGAACCATTTGCCCATCTGGAACTATTCAAAGAGCATCTGCAGTCATTTCTTTCCACGAGAAGAATTCTGTAACTTAATATCTGCTTTTCCTTCACTTAATAGACAGGCTGCAATAGAAACCTAGCTGCAGCAGGACAAAGGATAACGGTGAATTACAGAAATTGACTCAATCTCACAAAATCACATTTATATAAGAAATTAATACAGAAGTTATAATAATTATAATAAAAATGCATTTACTTTTTGTTTTTTAGATGTTTCCTCAACATGTTTTTGTTTTTTTGAATAGTGTTGAGTTTGTTTTTAACACATACTGTTTCTAGGGCCCTATCAGGGACAGTAAGCTTCATCCAATCATGTCTGTAATTGTTCATAACCGGTTTACCCCATTGGTCAGAAAATAAAGGTCTTCAATATCCAAGGAAGCCGATTGGATAACCAAGGGTGGGAAAATATGCCAGAAACAACAAGGATTTAAAAACATTTAAATTAAAGATATTGTAGATTCATGAATAGTAAAATAAAACACACACAAAATTTTTTTTTTTTTTTTTTATACACCATAAAACACCATAGAAAAGTTTGAGGAAATTACCAAACCTATGGCAAAAATGATCATCACACGAATACCTTGAACAGACGCCCTTATACATATACACCTACATGGAGAAGTCTCACCACAGGAAATTGATTTTTTTTTTTATCACCACAGCTTTCAACTGAAGGCGTTGTGGTTTCTGAGAAAGGAGACACATCAGATCCATTGTGTTTACCCACCGAGCTTATAAATGCATTTTTATTTACCACCTAAACTGCACCTAGGGCCACACTCAACAATAAATATAACTTGATGCTAATATTCTATATATTTCACCAGGCTGAACATGCCGATTAGGAAATGGGACCTAGCGACTGGATTGACAAAGGAGTAATCGCCAGTTTATCCATATATATAAATGCAATTTACCACCTAAACTGCACCTAGGGCCACACTCAACAATAAATATAACTTGATGCTAATATTCTATATATTTCACCAGGCTGAACATGCCGATTAGGAAATGGGACCTAGCGACTGGATTGACAAAGGAAAGGAGT
>WWET01000995.1:418179-430621 GCA_011038615.1 Limnodynastes dumerilii
TATATATATATACATACATACATATACACACATATATATATATACAGTTCAGGGATATACTACTCCTTACAGTGGGCCAGATCCAGAGCTAGAAGTATATTATGGACGAACACAGGGAGTTTCTTACATCTGATTTCCATATGTCCACCTCCTCCTAAGTTCTGTACATAAGTGTAAAGGGCATTTCCTCCGCTTATGTATGGAATCTGTGCTTATAAATTATGCACGCAGGTCTGGTGTGTCTAAGTTCCTTACACAGGACTCCCGAGCGTAACCGCGGCACTGCATGTGCGTGCTCTCAATGGATCGGGCGACTTAAGCATCCAGTAGGTGTAAGTCACCTGTCTTTCTTACTTCAGAATTCTATTGATTGATCTAAAAAGGAACCAAACCGGATCATGGTCAAAACACTCACTGAAGGAGTTTGGGAAGTTGCGGAATGAGTGTAAAGCAAGTGGAAAGAAGTTCCACTTTCTGCAATAAAAACAACTTTCTTTTCTCCTTTAATCTAAAATGTGCTGGCTAACCAATGAGGATTGGATAACAGTGAACCAATGAAGCAAGCTGGATGGAGGATACCAGCTGCATGCTGACCTATTAGATGAATAGTGTGTGATTTTGTTTCTCTTAGCTTACAGGCCATTCAATGGACAGACATAGGACACGATCAGGTGCACTAATAGGAGTGAAAATCATGAGGCATCTATTAGGACAGCGCTGATCTTCCAGATGGAGCTATATGTATATAACAATGCTCACCACAGCTGTAATGTTTGGCAGATCCTGGAACAGTGAAGTCAGCTTCAGCCATCTGTACATACCTTGTCACCATTTGTCTGTTTGTAAATGGCACGGAACTGCAAACAGTACAGCGTGTGCACTGCACCACCTCAGAAAGAGACACGGTTATGAGCGCATTAAAAACCTCCTTGTGCAGAGCCAAGAAGTAACCGAGTGTCACTTCACACCTGTGTGCTTTAACGAGCACACCAAAATGCAGCGTATACATGAATGACGCAGGACAGAAATACAAACTATGATACTCTGATTAACAGCACGTAACACAGAGAATGGGATTTAGCGCTCCTATGCTTTTCAGACCACTATAAAAGTAACCAGACGTCTGTGTGAATAAATCATGTGAGGACACAGCCCAGAATACAAAAACGTCTTACAGAGAGACAATCGTCATCAGAATCCACATGCAAAGCGGCTGGACGATAAAATCAGGAATGGTTTAATTTCTTGTAAATTGTGTAAAAATAATGTGAAATATATATTTCATACTTTATATCAGGGGTTCTCAACAGTGATAATAGTATCATTGCCAGGCATTACGCAGGGCTACTGGTCAAGGTTGTGAGGAGGTAAGATAACAAATGGCCGGGGACATAATTTATCAAATAGATTAACAGCTTGGGGGCGAAATGGTATTTATGTGTAAATATATATATATATCTGGTACTCATATAAAGCAGTGGCTCCAAACCTTTTTTAAAGCACTCGGAGGTGAAACTTTACCGGCACGTGCAATTCCACTACCGTTCATAGCAGAATGCTTGCGCAAAATCTACATTTCATTTTTTTTCTTGTTTATGGTTATCTTTAATTTTTGCCATTTTCCTCCATGTAACAAAAACCTAATGTAAGAAGCAAATATTCAAACAAATGTAAGTAGGCCTTAAATAGTTTTATATAGTTACAAAATATATGTATTGATTAAGAAATGTAACAATACAAAAATAGAAAAAAAAATCCTAATTCATTGCCCAACTACTGTATATTTTTATAGTATTCCATAAAAATATATACACCACCAGTGCCATATTAAACCCTGTGGAATCCCTTAGGGCGACAGCCGAAAATCTCATGCGTCCTAGTGGGAAAACACTGAACGATGCTTGCACATCGGCCATTAAACGGAGATGCCATCACTCCTGCACATTACACAGACATAGGTTGCACCGAAATTCTTTACATACTGACAAGCTGACACTAGAACAGCTTTTAATAAACAAACTAATGTGACTCTGATGTCTATGGTTTATGTATTTTAAGTCGTTAATGGGTACATTACATTAACACAGTATTTTCTCTATAGAGTCATTAATGGAAACTTATTTCTTTGAGTTGATTTTATTTTATATATTTTGGAAACAATACAAAAAAAAAAAATATTGATTGTCATTTTCTTTTACGATCAAGGCCCGGATTCAAAACCACCTACGTCTTGCACATACTCCCATAATTTCCCGATAGTAGCTACTATGCATGCGTAGTAACTATTTTACGTACTCTACATATCGTTTCGTTTCTTTGAAGACCACATCTATGTGACAAAACGATACATAGATTACGTAAAATAGGGAAATTAAGGATGTATGTGCAAGACGTATGGGGTTGTGAATCCGGGCCCAAATCAATATTATTTTGATTAGTTGAAGGGCCCCTAAAAGGGTCAGGGGTCCGCCCATAGGCTGATGCCTAATCTGCCAGTTTGATCATCCGGAACTGTACACCACACTGCATTAAATCCCAATGGATACATTGAGACAGTGTCCTCATTGAGCCAGTAAATATAGCGTACAGGTATAACAAATTATGAGAAACTACTGGTGTCCATAAAATGTTTCTATGTCCCCCAGCATCCCGTGCAAGCTAACACACCTCAGATCCCCTAATCTTTATAAACAGTCCTCTGTAAATGTCTCAACAAGTTCTCTAAAATACATCACAAATCACTGATCCTTATTGTCTAAGCACCTTCCTCCCCTGTATTCTGCCTCCTTCTGCTGCTACAAGGCAGCTGTACTGGACCCCTGAAGCAATACACAGAACTCCTGATAGCAATTTGAGAAGGAGAAAAAAAAATAACAAGTGCATTTCTTGGCAAAACAAGAATTTGTAAAAGATCTGAAGTGGAGACTGGAAATTGCTGGCAGTTCGGGATTCTCTGGCCATGTGTTTTAGCTTTCCCTTACTACACAAATACATTCAGACATTTATTCTTATGTATACACAGGTCCTGCCTGCAATTTGACATTTGAAATATATTAAGATGGAGTTTGGAGAATTGGACATGCCATACAATTAAAGTCCCGGAGGCAAGGGTTGCGGAGAGGGTAAGGCTACATGCCGAGATCATATATGGCTATACCTATCCTGCCTCTCTCTGTGTATTTTTTTAGAAATGCCTTTGTATGTTGACCTTGGATATGACAGAGATCAAAGCACTGCTCTGTCACATTCAGGAGACACCAGTGGGGGCAGGGGGAAGAGAGTTAAATAAATGCTTTTAGGGGGTAGACGCTAAGCCGTGGGGTGTTTTCAGTCATTATATATAATGCATACATCACTCCTTCAGACGGTCAATTGATAGGTGGTCCTAAACGCATGGCGCTAAAATTGGCATGAGTGAAGGGGTCTTATAAATCCAAACACCAGATATGCGATCACAGAGGATTACAGCAGGGGTAAATGGGCTGGAAACATTCCGATAACTGTTTTTAGGTTTATTAATCCCTTTGTACAGCTCTTCTATCGTTTAACATCCATAATCTTATGTCAGGGGTCAGTTTAATATTATGCAGAGAATCGGAAGTTTAAAATCGGATTAAATACAATTAACTTTACTTTTGAATTGTGATGTTATCAAGTCCGTCTCAAGAGTAAACGAGTCAAGTAGTAAATTAAAAAGCCGTTTAAAAGGTAATTATATATAAAGCGTGGAATGTGTGTGTCACTAAGCACATAAGAAGTCACAAATGGAGTAATTATGAGGCTAGGCCTGTAATTCAAGCCTGGCCTGTTTGTTGGTTTTCTAGTAGTTATGAAACTACAAATCTCAGCATGCTCTGTCAGGTAGATAAAGAAAAAAAAAGAAAAAGTTGGACTAATTTACAGTGCACAATACACAATATATGTCATGAGCAACATGAGAATACAAATTAACTGATATGAGCATACAGATCCAGTAGAAAACATATGAGGTTTAAGGACAATAAAATATAACTTTTAATAGTAACTAAAATAATGATAGGTGAAATATGAAAACATGGTAAAAATCACTGCTTATAAATGGGATAAACAATTACAAAATTGTATAGGGGAATGATACACTATATATCAATTGTATTACCATGGGGGTTGGGCACAGATATAATACACAGCAAGAAGTGATACAGCAAGTTATCAAAAAATGATCTCATCAAGTATTAGTATTCAAATTAATGTTAGATAGATCATAATAATAAGATATTGTAGTAACCACCTATCAAGCGCTAAACTTCCTGTTCTAAAATAGGAGCGAAACACTAACCAAAGTGCCTAGCCGCCTCACAGCAGGACTTCACTCCGTGACAAACGGAGTATATCTGCCCCTCTTCTAATTCTAAGTGCCCCAATAGTAACTAACTAAAACATATAAACAAGATGAATACAACAATAATAAGCAGGGATAGTATTAAAAACGGTATAAAGGCATGCTTATGCAGTTAAAGTATGCTGGGACTTGAAGTAACACCTGGGACTTGTAGTGTCTTTCTGCGTAATGAAACCCAATATGAAATTCCCACCTGAATATCAATGGTGTCAGGATATATACAAAACATAAAATAGTAAATCAATTTTAGAAAACGGTAGAAAAATAGCTAAAACTAGAAATATATGCATCACAACCGCAGTCTTGAGTTGCCTCATTTAATCTTATATACATTGTCACTATTACTAGCCAGTTTATTTTATTACGAGAAAGTTTAGACTGTAGACAGCAGAAAACTAAACCCAAATATTATTTGTGAATGTAAAAAAAAAATAAAAAAGCAGGAGGTCTTGTGGAAAAGGTTAAGAAACTAACCCCTAAGCTCTGATGGCGCTCCATAACACAAAAAGAGAGACGATCAAGTTCTCTCCCCATTATACTAATCTTTTAAAACCTTAATAAAAACATTACTGAGCACGTCACTTAAATCCACAGATTATTTCTCTCCCATGTCCAAAAGAAACCATAATGAGCTGTAAATGTGAAATAAAAATAATGTAAGATTATTATGGCAAACAAAGGAGGTCTGTTAGGTGTCCTGAAGCAAATCCAGCCTACGTTATATGAAGCGGACCATGATAATAATATTATAAGACGTTGCCAATCCTCTGTTTTTGTAGAATGCCACAGCCAAATTTCGGCTCTCGAAGGAGGGCATGACGGCGGTCCAGGTGAAGGCCATTCAAGACAAAACTATGGGAAACAGACAAGCGTTCTTGTTTCATTATCCTTCTACTTCTCTTTGCTTTTATTGTAGATTTTTGGCCTGACAGATGTCAAATATTTAGAGCTTTAACTACAAAAAAAATAAATCTTAATAGTTTATAGAACATGTGCACATTGCAAAATTATGATGGGACACAAGGAAGCAGCATATTTTAGGCTAGTCATATACCAGAGCAGGCCGGTCCAACCTGTGGCTCAACAGGTGTTCTGAAACGACGAAACACAGCATTCTTTAACTGCAAAGGCATAGCCAATACTTAAAGCATGCTGAAAGTCGTAGTTTTCCCAAGTACCAGCTATGCCTACGCAGTTAAAGCATGCTAGGAAGTCGTTTCATAACATCTGTTGGGACACCGATTGGTAAGGCTTGCACTAGAGCAGTTAGCGGGCCACAGGTTATCAGCCACCTCCTCCTGGGAGCAGTAATCGCGCTAATAATACTGGTTACATAATACAAGAAGTCAACAACAGCAATGGAATATTGGACTCCTCGGCCATCCTTAAAATAACAATATGCTATTTGATCATCATAAGACAGAGACTTAGGACTGTATTCACACTTAAAGAATCATTTAGGTTCTTAATTATACGCAAAAAGTAGCAAGGCGACTCGCTGACGAGCCCCCGATCAGCTTTTTAACAGACTTACGAATGCCATAGGGCTCCCTTATTTTTAGGGTCGTAGTAGTGTCCGTGGAGTGGCTAATTAATAAAGTTTTTGCCTAACCACTCCCTCCAATCACTCTTATCTTTGCTCTTATGTCTATGCGGCGCGCCCCTCTTAATTCATTAAGAACCTTGAGAAAATAGGTTCGTAATGGCGATTCAGAGCGTATTTTATTTTTTTTGTTTTTTTGCAAGCCCAAACCACCCCATCTCTGAAAAAAAATTATATATTTCTTTTGTAATACAGACATCTGTCATCAACACTATTATTACACCACAGCCCTCAGCGGCAGAATCTCTCCCCCTGGCAAAGCATTAACGTACAATAATAAGTGCAATGTTTTGATCAAGCAAATTGTAGCAGCCACAAATTGTGCTCAATTATACCAGACTATACATTAAAAAGACATTTTATTCTGACAAACTGTATATAGCACAACAGGATATACACAGATTGCATTGTAACATTGCTTAAAAATAAATGACGTTCAACCCACTACTAGCTTGTGGTAGCCCCATTGTTAAAAAAAACAAAAACCCCAGTATCTCTCACAAGACGCATCACAACCAGTTACCACTAAAATAGCAACGATTGCGAGAGAAACAATTCTCTATATGAATAACCACTATACACCAATAATACCTAGAACCTAGTGGTGTGAATACCATGCAGAATACTTACATAGGAGCCAACGCTACTGACCAGCAAGAATAAATATTAACCTGTAAAACCGACTGGCTCTTTGTTAAGTGTATAAGTGAACATTTAGATTCACTTTTTCTTCCTCTCCCGGAGTCTAACAAGAACAAGGAAGCCTACGCTGCAAACTAAACCGTCAAATCCAATTTCCTTCCAATCATCTGCATAAAGCGCCAAAAGCTAAATCTACGCTCAAATACCTTATTAAGCATCAGGGAAATGCAAAGTAAGGGTTACATGCAGGTAACATTTGCTGTACTAATAAATCAGGGAACATAAATTCAAGGTGGCAGGTACACTCTATAGTGTTGCTTTTATCATGTCTTGGCTCGATTGCATAACAGCAATACATTGGCACGAAGTACGTTGCATTTTTGCTTGCAAAGAATTTATTTATAGATTTATACTAATATATTTGAATGATCAATTAATAAAAAGTCAAAAGACAAGTACACGGTAGGTAGTGACAAGAACCCATGTATTAAACATATTTGCCTTTATATGATCAGATAAAAGAAGAGGGGTTTCCTAAAACGACCTCTGGCAGCTACAGCTTGCAAGGAAGTGGAGACTGGAGTAAAGAGACATTACAGAACTCCTCGCAAACAATTCACCAGCAAAATCTGCTGAAGCTCATTAACCACAAAAATGTGCTTCCGGTTCTAGGTAAAGCTATTTTGTCTTCAAACTTTAGCGCATAGGTTTTCAAAGTGTGAATCATGGCTGAGAACCACCGCACTCGCGTCCTCCTGCATTATTCAAACACGCACTAATTACCCGTACACTCGGGACCAATTTCTGACCCCCAACACGCTCGTACGACTAGTTCTTTTCTCAGCGCAAGATGTTCAGCACGGAACATGGTTAGAGAATTTGAACCGGCAGCGATAAGTAAAATTAAACCGTAAACAACACATTTGGGTGTCCAATGCCCGAGCATAGATCGAAAGTAGATTTGCTGTAGCAGTTAGGAGCACTTCGGTCCTAATTCTCCGTTAACAGCAGGGTCTTTATGCATGCCCAGTGCTTAGGTACCCTGTCCTGTCCATTCCGACTGCACAAGCGTATGGAGGCCTATTCACGCATCAGAAAGCACCGCGATTCATGCTTCATTCCACGCAGTAATGGCACCAACAACAGGGTGTGAGGGGACGCTGTGCCTACCTGATGTATGCATGGGGTAAATCGTACAGTAAGGACACTCGTCTGAATTTACATGAGCAGGTAGATAACAATTAAGAGCTGGATCCAGACCTGCGCTCACATATACACGTAAGGTGGGTAAGTGGCACGATTTGGCTGGCGGGCATAGCAACCTTCGTATGGAACTCTGTGTGTTCGTACGGAGCCCATTTGTGTGTGAATAGGCTGTACTTCCCCCTCCCCCCACTAAAGTGGGCAGGGAGAAGCAAGCAAAATGTACAGTGTGGGAGGGGGCTCACACACTTGTCATACGGACCGCTGATCCACATGATTGCTTTAAGGTAGGTTTAAGGCAGCGTAAGAGAGGGGACAGGGGGCATACACTCCCCCCTCTCTCTCTCTTACCCCTTTCAGATCGGTGACCCGGGATATTCCCGGGGGAGCAGAGGATCCCAGGGTCACAGACCCCGTTTGCACCGCGATTCATGCTTCATTCCACGCAGTAATGGCACCAACAACAGGGTGTGAGGGGACGCTGTGCCTACCTGATGTATGCATGGGGTAAATCGTACAGTAAGGGCACTCGCCTGAATTTACATGAGCAGGTAGATAACAATTAAGAGCTGGATCCAGACCTGCACTCACATATACACGTAAGGGGGGTAAGTGGCACGATTTGGCTGGTGGGCATAGCAACCTTCGTATGGAACTCTGTTCCATACTAGCCCATTTGTGTGTGAATAGACTGTACTTCCCCAAAATGTACAGTGTGGGAGGGGGCTCCAACATTTGTCATACGGACCGCTGATCCACACGATTGCTTTAAGGTAGGTTTATGGCAGCGTAAGCAGCCATAAAGCCCGCACAAGAGAAGGGACAGGGGGCGTGCACTCCCCCCCTCTCTCTCTTACCCCTTTCAGACCGCCGACCCGGGATATTCCCGGGGGAGCAGAGGATCCCAGGGTAACAGACCCCGTTTCACACTGCAGCGCAGACCCGGGAAATTCTGAGACCCGGGTCTGCCCTGTCGTCCTCACGGTGCGTAATTTGTTTACCGCTGCCAGGGCAATAGTAAAAAAAATTCCACCAATCGAGGTACATTAGGTAGTAAAAAAAATTCCACCAATCGAGGTACATTAGGTGCTACCCGGGTTGAAAAACCCGAGTAGCACTTTTCACACTGCACCCCTACCCATGTCGGACCCGGGAATAACACTTCTTTTCACCCGGGTTGAATTTCCGGGTCTTCTGACACAAGTCCACCGGAAGTGCACCTTTCACATCTCCAAGAAATACCCGGGATTTTGCTGAGACTCGGGTTTTTGGCAAATATCCCGGGGATTTCGTGGTGATGTGAAAGGGGTACATGACAGAGAGACTCCCGAAAACGTGTGGGGTTCTGGATATGGTCCTAAGCTATTTACTTACATGTCTGCGATCACACTGAAATCTGAATTCAGTCCTTCACTAGGAATGATAAATAGCAGTATAAGCTAATAATTCATTAGCAGATTTGTGCCAAAGCAATTCAATAATAATAATAAATAACATTTTGCTAGAATGTTTTTGAAGGTGTTGTGATGGTGTTATTACCATTGTGAGTTACAGAAGACAACACAATGTATAGTAAATTAGGTAGCGGTAAATACGCATCTTAGTTTACATCTGTCCTGATGATTAATATTCAGCAAGATAAAGAAAGTATAAAGTAGAAAATAATGTATACACTGTTCAGTCAGTGCGGGAAACCATAGTTTACAAACTGACGGGCAGGGAAAGTACATGCTTTGCATGAGTAGGTTCATGCTGTGGAGGTTACAGGAAATTAAGCAGATCTCAACTCACTAAAGTGACATGAGGAGCATATAACGGTTAGCTTAGCATTCTCGCATGCAATATCTGAACAATTTGTTCTTAATCATCGAGCATGTGGGAAGCACAAGAGTAGAAACACACAGATTGCTTCTCTCTGCTTGTGGTGAACTCAAATACTTTCCCCGAGGAAGAATAAGGCTCAAATGGTTCCATAATCCTTATAAATCTCTATCCATTCATTCATATTTAGGAGCGAACGTAGGCTGGCGATTACCTGCATTGGAATAAAATGAGGCTAATCTGTGTGGTGTGGGTGGCTGGACAAATGATCGGAGTTTGTACAGTCAAAACGTCGGCAGCGTTCAGTGATCATCATTTTTCTATCAGACAGTCTCGTTAAGGTAACACTCGTCTAATTGCAGGGATTCTCAACCCTCTCCCCAAGTACCACAAACAGTGCATGTTTTCCAGGTCTCCTCATAATCACAAGTGATACAAGGAGCACCACCTGTGGATCTATTCAGCTAGGAGAGCCGGAAAACATGCACTGCGATACTGCTTTCACATCACCACCCTGCAATAATTGGGCTCTAGTGTATGGTCAGATTAAGCCACAGCAGGTAACCCAGGGAGATGTACTAGTGCCAAAATAAAGGTTTTCTAAGCTCGAATCCTGCCTAAAATCCTGATTATGCTGTCGGCTTTATCACTGTCAAAATAGTGGTTCGTGGAATGGCAACTACATGCCAATCTATGTGTTCAAGAGTCAACCAACTCAGAGACTGAGCACTTGTTAGAAATAACCATTCCTATTAAGAGACCATTTAATACTGGATTTATGTGGCATTTAAGGCCATTAGGTGTTAAAAATACATTGTTAAGCTTCTTTGATGCAGCAAGTCTAAATATAAATGAGAAAAAAGCCCAATGCTGCCGTCAGTAATGTCACCTAAGGATTCCCTACTTGAACTGTGTTTGATTAACTTGGTTCATTTGAACTAAATGAAGCTCTTTATAACCAAATGATCCATTGTATAGACAGGGACTTGTTTTCGCACCATTAGTTGGAATGATCAGTGGTTTTATACAGTTATAGTAGGTTACTGAGCTGTCTGTTAAATTTACCTGTTTCTTTGTGGATCAGCTGTGGATGCATTGTTGTTTCTTTGTCTTGTTACACAGTCTCTTTTTAAGACACAGTTATCTCCTGCATAGGAATGCTTGTAAAATAAAATAAAAACTTTTTCCAATTCTGCAATATATGAATTGTTGGAGTGCTGGTTTGGTAATGGACCATATTACTTCTATAGACAAATCTTACTATCTTTTTAAACAGGGAAGATATAAGATAGACTCCTCAACATTTTGTTTCTATGGGAAAGATTGAATTGGATTTTAACTCGCAACCCATAGAGGTGGGAGATAAATCCTGCAATGTTCAGCTACTGTCTTAGACCGGATCAGGAACACTTTGTGCTTATTCCCGTCACCGCATTCAACTGAATCTGCCCCTATGGATAATGCTGTTCAGTAGGTCCAACAAATAAGGATTTATCTAAAGTTACCCAATTATATTATATGTTTATAATAATTCTTGTTTACTAAAATAAAATAAAAATGTGCCTCCACTAAAAGTATTCACGTCAATAAATTATACGACTTATCACATCTATGAATAATTTATGAAAAAGGTTGTTAGGCCTTTAGAGTCTAACAATGGAGCAAAAAATTCAATTATATTAATATCTAAATGTTGCAGCATTTCCATCAATAAAAGACCAAAGCACATAAAATATCTAATGGACAATTTATATCGATCATCTCATAGCTATTCAGGGAATTATGACAAGCAAAAAAAAAAAATTAGCAGTAAAGATAAAAAAAAATGCTAAGTTGCTTCTATAGGCTGCAAATGCAACACTGACATCTGCAGACTGGAAGCTTTTTCTGCACCAAATCGATATATTAGATGGTTAGCCAAGTACTAAAACATTCTTACAGGAGAAACTGATGCCCTTCCGCAATTGTGATATTGAATGACCTGATCTGTAAATGTGCAGACAGAAGCAAGATAGCAGGGAAAATCAGACAAAATCATTTGCTATCTGGCTCTTAAGAGTTTACAAGGACTCAAACTGTCCCAAAGTGGATGGAAGAGATGTGTTTTACAAGAATTTAACTGCGGTTCGTTCCACCAAAGATACAACCCTTTGAATTTCTAAATCCTTGTGAATAAAACCCTCTCTCGGATTATTATTCTCAAAGGTTAACTGAATGGGTTTTTATAATACTTGCAATATATATTTTTTTTTTTTTATTTGCTTCTACTGTTAATTCTTACTTCTATGAGCATTTTTCCCCTTATCAGCAGGAGATTACTGCGGACATAAAATAATAAAGTATGTAAAAGTAGTGGTTTAGGCTTTGACATCTCTTCCCCAAATTAGCTTTGGCAGCTCGACGTGATTCTAAGGGCCCAATTCAATTATCCGCAGCTTTTTTTTCTGCAAATTTACTTTGAGGATTTTAAAACACACCTCATGGAGATGCATATTAAAATCTGGCAATTTTTCTTACAGTGATAAGATGGGAATAGGTGCACTTTCCACCTTTTCCTGTCTTCCTGGACAATTGATTCCATTGGGTCCTAAGACTATTAATTAAAATGGCTTTTTTTATGTTGGACGGTGTCAGGATATAATCGAATATCAGGGGTATCAATTAATATCAAAATATAGAGTGACCTTTATTTGGTCAGAGTCTGGTTTTGTTTTATTGCAATAGCTTGAACGTAGTGGGGCAGAACAAGTTATGGCTCTTGTCAGGTTATGGCCCTGTCGTAAATGGATCAG
>WWET01000996.1:9692-22349 GCA_011038615.1 Limnodynastes dumerilii
CCCTGCCAAGAAAGAAAAAACTCCAAGCAACTCGTCCCAAGAATGATGACAGCTAAATGGTGAGTGTTAAAATTTTTCATTTATTTTATACAACACACAGTACATTACTACACATTTAGTATTGTACACAGTGGCCACCGGATGTAAGTTAACACATTAGGGGGCATTGTTATACATTGTATGTATGTATGTTTTTTGCACATTTTTTTTTTTGGCATAGGAGATAGCGAAGCATGTTTAGAAGGCTTAACATGCTTACGCTGATATTACTAAAAGGCTCAGTAATGCTGAGCCTTGTAGTTCTATCAGCGCAGCCATGCTAAGCATTCCACACATGCTGCGCTGACATTTTGTATAGAGAAAAACACATGTCAAATATATTGACATGTGTTTTTCATGTACGGTGTGGGGTGCTTTCATTGAAAGCGCCCCACACAGAAGGAGCTTTAGTTTTAAACAATTTGTCGACGATCTAAAGGCAATTTAGATCACCTTTAGTGAATACGGCGATCTGTATTTTTTAAAGGCAAAAATCTGTACGAGCTTTGTCCAGCGATGTTTGCCCGGTCGATTTTGTCAAAGCCCAAAGTCCTGGGACTTTGGCGTTAGTGAATACCACGATGGCAAAATCACTGCTAAAGTCCCGGGACTTTGGGGGATTTTGACAAAATCGACTTTAGTAAATATACCCCTTAGAATCTAGGCTGAAGTCTAAACCTGCATGTATAACAGGCTGCATACCTATTATCAAAAAACAGGGATGGGCTGCACAAGAAAAATGGGTCTCCCAAACTGCGACAATATCAGCTCCTTGCTGCTAAAAGTAGCAAAGAGCAAGGCTTTGAAATTTGGTAACTTCAAGTCTTTAAAATTATTGGAAAAGAGATTAACCATTGTGCCAAAGATGTAAGGCCTTTTCTTTGCAAAACCAGATACTTCTAATATAACTATAATGTCTACATGGTTGAGATGGAATATAAGAAAGAAATTGAGCGACGGATTTAATTATTTATTATAAAGTAAGATATTTTTAACATTCTAAAAAATTGATATGGTACAATAGAGAAAAATTTTTTTTTCATATGTAAACTATTTATTTTTATTATAGGAACATACAATACTAAACAGCATGATTGCAGCACAGAAATGGGTAGAGGAACATAAACATACTTTTGTAGGTCAAGTTTATGTACCATCCCTACTTTCAAAGACGAAGAGCAAGGCAGAAGAATGCATTCAAAAATGCCAAAATTTTATTGGTTTTGAAAATGTGACGGAAGACTGTATTGAAGAATTTGTTTTCACATTTACAGAGAAAGAAGATATGGAAAGATTTCTGCAAGAGACAAGGGACAAACATAAACTAATTGTATTTTGCACATTATGTGCAATATAAATTTTAAAAATAAATAATGTATTGTATTTGTTAATTTAAATTTTTATTGTTAGTCCAGTTGTTTAAATTAATGTTATAAAAGGTTACATTGCAATTTTTTAGGATGCTTAAGTTCAATAAAGTAGAGTTTATTAAAAAAATTTCCTTACTATAAATTACTCAATGGCATAAAAATGGAGCTAAAAAGGGTATAAATATAATTGTTGCATCTTATTGGCTCTCTAAAATAACATGCTTTAAAAAGGGATTATTATTATTCATGGTGATTAGATGAATGTGGTTTAACCCTTTACAAATGACAGTTTAGGATTAAAAAAAATGAAAGCACACATACACATTATACAACACTATTTTTAAACAAAAATGCTGTAGGCACAAAGGGCCTGATCCAGAGCTACGCTGAGCTGCTGTTCGTAAGTATGGCCAGCGTAACTTTGGTGCACTCCCCCCGACACTTCCCCTGTGGCTGGCGTAATTACACACTACCCTAACTTCAGCCGGCGTAACAGTGGGTAATTACACCGGGAAGTTGGTTGTAATTCCCTTACCCAGCCCTCCCTTCCTAATTTCTCTCCCTCCCCCGCCTACCTTCCTTAACTACAGCGTAGTTACGGTCCCTCACCGGTAACTAGACTTAAGTTACGGAAGACCGATCCAGGGCACAAACAAAAAATCACGCTGGGCAACATCTGCATGGCGCATGCGCAGATCAGCAGAAATGGTGCACCTTGAGAAAGGCCGGAGATACCCGGCTGAAACGCGTCAGTGGGAGGAGCTAAGGACACACGTGCAGTCTTACCTTTACACAGCGGTGCTTTGGGATCCCGTTACCATCTGCCCCTGTTATACCATCTTGATAGGTACGATCTGCCTCCCTGCTCCTCTGCTTATTTTTTATGTTTATTTTTTTTAATATTGGTACTGCCTGCAGTATACTAGTTAATAAATACCCTTTTAACGGCATCTTGTTTCTTTTATTGTTTACATGGTCCGTGGTGGGGAAATTTAAAGATGAACGTTGTGTGGTACATATGATCACCGTGAGGCATATATCTGGGAGTTGAAACCCCCTGAACACTTGGACTGGTTTCTGCTGTTTTCCAGTTGAAAAGGAATCATTACAGCGCTGCTAGTGACTTTCAACATTTTTCAAAATTATTCAGGTGTTACTGTGGAGCACTCGTTCAAAGTTGTGGCAGCTGCAGTTTATGAGCGCTGGGTAAAGAGTCTGTTTTCTTATTTCACTGGTCAAATATAGTGTCTGTGCCCACTTTGCCACCCTATTTCATGCCCAAAACCCTGTCGGTCAATGCAAAATAATTGTGGGTTAAGTGCAAGTGACTACCCTCTGTTGATTCCAAGTGTAAAATTTATTGCCCAAGGTCATTTAACCCTTGCAAAACTACAGCTACTTATTCAAAATGGTCAAATATAGTGTCTGTGCCCACTTTGCCACCCTATTTCATGCCCAGAACGATGTCGGGCAATGCAAATTAATTGTGGGTTCAGTACAAGTGGACACCCTCTGTTGATTCCAAGTGTAAAATGTATTGCCCCAAACCATTTCACCCTTGCAAAACTGCAGCTACTTATTCAAAATAGTCAAATATAGTGTCTGTGCCCACTTTGCCACCCTATTTCATGCCCAGAACGATGTTGCGCAATGCTAAATAATTGTGGGTTCAGTGCAAGTGACTACCCTCTGTTGATTCCAAGTGTAAAATGTATTGCCCGAAACCATTTATTCCTTGCAAAACTAGAGCTACTTATTCAAAGTAGTCAAATTTAGTGTCTGTGCCCACTTTGCCATCCTATTTAATGCCCAAAATCTTACTTGGCATATCAAAATAAAATGAAAATGTAAGAAGCTGGAGTCTGAATAAGAAGCTGGCCGAATAAGAAGCCAACGAGTACTCTACTGGGTATTACAGACAGACATCATGTGTTTCTCTTGAGTCATTAATATTACTCACTCATTGTTACATGGACAGTTGAGAGGCTGCCTGGAAGTCACATAAAGTGCATTGAATGGCAATATTAAGAGGGTGTGACTCATCGTGTGAGAATAGTCATACTGGTAATGGGAAGTGACTGAACGATAACTAATTCATTGTCATAAAATATTTAATATTGGGAAGCATACTGGTCTTTGTTTTGTAGTGTATCAATCATTGGGTATTATAAAGGATTTTCATATCTGCAATTAAAGTTTCTACTTATTTCTTATTATTTTCTTATTCTTATTTCTTATTTTTTTTATCAGCTGAAACAAACCTTGTAGGAAGCATTTTCTAAGCGGCATCTGGTCACATTGCTCTTTTAAAAGGCGTGCAGTTGAAATTCCCAGAGTACCACATACAAACACATTACAATGAGTGAGGGAAGGTTTGCGAAGGTTTGCATTCTTTTTTAATGGTGATCATGAAGTGTAAAGAGAATGCGTGTTATGATCCACTCTTCTCTGCACTAAGCACACATCTTGAACGTGAATCATCATAACTGACCTTACACAACTTCGGCTCTGCTCTACTGATAATGGGTTATTACGGTATGAATGCCTGACAGACTCCCCACCCACTGACACGAGGGGAGAGGGGAAGAGACTGTGTACTTCCTGTGTAACGTGAGGGAGGAGCTCTTGCGTCACTGGATGTCCACAACTTTCTTTGGGGGATACACAAGCAGCTTTTATTATCTTGTATGCCGGTCCGGAGCAGCGCGCTTATTGCAAGTAAGTATCGGGGACTTGTGGAGTGGTGGGTTTTGTGCGTGTGGTCGTTGAGTACGGAAGTCGCAGGCAGATGGTAATGGAGAGAAAGCTCTACAGCTGACTGTGATGTAGTACAGTTTCAGCACTCAGTGGGTCACTTACTGTCTGCTGTCTGGATTGTTTCTTTGCAAGTGACTCATGTAGTTTCAGTGTACTTCTTTTTAGGCACAGGGTGGTAACCACTATATAGGTCATTTGAAATGCTTGCTGAATTCATAGATTGCAATTGTTGAGTAAAAACAGTGACTTCAGTTTTGACCAGTGTGATATTGCCTCCTTGCTTATCTTATTTCCCTTATCACATACTAAACACACACACACACATTGTCTGGTACTCGCTGATACCCCTTTATATCACCACCAAAAACTCGTGTTATTGCCAGGGCGAGGTCCAACAACCCGGGTTGAGGTGTGGTGTGAAGAGTCCCGTAGTCCTCTTCCCAGGTCTAATGACCTGGAGAAAATAAGGGTTTCTATTCCCAGGTCCAATTCGGGTAGAGGTGCAGTGTGAAAGATACAAAAAACCTGGATAACACTAAAAAATCTGGAGGGATTTGGTTGTTATTGCTATGCCAATGGTAAACAAATCTCTCGCCAGGAGCCATGCGCCTCCCATTACATTGTCAGGACAGACCCGGGTCTTGGAATTTCCAGGATCTGTGACCCTGAGATGATCTGTTTGACACTACGATATCCCGGGTTGGAAGACCCAGGATGTTATTGGGGTGGTGATGTGAAAGTGATATGAGTAATCCATAAAAGCTAGTCTTACTAAAACACCACCGTAAGGTTGTGGTTCCCATGGGCAAAAATGCTGGGTTTAGCAATAAAACATGTATAACTATCCATTTTGCTATGATTTGGACCAGATTGTCCCTAAATCACAATTTAATCTGAGTAAACACGAAAGATTGCTCACACAATTATCAAATAATAAGAGGGTTTTGGAAAAATATTGTGTATGTGTGTAGTGACAAACTATCTTAGCCACTATCTTAGCTTTATTGTGTAAAAACACATTGCATTGTTTGATTGTAACTTTAAACTTTCCAATTTTAATAATCAAATGATGGAATGATGTTAGAAAAAAAAGATGGAGGAAGCCGAGTCGGTGAACCGCTTGTAGTGTGTATGTATGAATTGGCATGCTCATCTTGGACTTGATTCACAATAGCGCTTTTTTCAAACTTGCAGGCATAGTTATCCTATCAGAGGTACTGCGCATGCGTAGTAACTATTTAACGCTATCTACGTAGCGTTTCCTTACGTAGATTGCATATATGTGGTCTTTAAGAATAGATAACGTAGATAGCGTTAAATAGTTACTACGCATGCGTAGTACCTCTGACCAGAAAACTAGGCACAGAAGTTTTTAAAAAAAAAGCGCTGTTGTTAATCCAGTCCCTTGATTTTAAGTCATTTATAAAAAAAAATTATTTGCATGAAATTGATGTGGTGTGTCACTTGCATGACTTTGTCCTAACATAGAAAGTGACGGCAGATAAGAGCCACATGGCCCATCCAGTCTGCCCAGTTGTTTATTTAAAACTATACTGACCCTAGACCCTATTTATTTTCCAATATAGTTTAAGATATCCTTATATTTATCTCAAGCCTGTTTAAACTGTTCTACTGTGTTCGCCTCAACCACCTCAGATGGGAGACTATTCCACTTATCGATCGCCTTTCCAGTGAAGTGATTTTTCCGCACGTTTCCTTTGAATCTAGCACCCTCCAGTTTATATTCATGCCCTTGTGTTCTATTACTCCTCTTCCTTCGAAAAGTGCCACCCTCCTCTAGCCTCTAGTCCTGGGTACATTTCCTGTATTTTTCAATTAGGATATTTGCTCAGTGCAAAATAGCTTGTAATGTAATTAATTGTATGGATATTGTATATTTCAACCCCTCATCAAAATAGTGCTTAAAAAAATGGGATCCTCAAAATGAGTTTATTCATGTAAATGAATAGGTGTTGTAGAGTAGCAAATTATCACTGGTGCCAAGTAACATGTTCTTATTGATTTCATGAGCACCAGCTGTGTGCATCAGTGTGTTTTACTAGGGCAGTATATGCTGTGTACTGTTATATTGGTGTTTTTTTTAATTTAAATTTAGATCACTAATTATTGTATTGTAAACTATCTCTAACATCGCAATAGGCAACAGAGGCGTTGCTGGGGCCAATAAATTATTCAGATAAGTCTGTTGTACAGAAAAAAGTCTCTTAATTTAAAACTTCTGTGTGTTTTATTTCCTGAAATGAAAACAAATATTGTATACAATTTAACTTGAAGGGTCTGTTTATTTTAATAAAGTTCTGTATGTATCAGGATCTTCAGTGGTCCTAATAAATATTTCTAGCTAGTGAGGGTTTTTTTTAAATAGTGGTTAACATGATAAAGTGAGGAACTTGCATTTTTATTTCACTAAAACATCTGTGTTATACTAGTTGTAAAAAAAAAAAAATCTACTTTAAATATAGAGAATTTGTAGCACATTCTCATAAACCTCATAAATGTGAGGGAGTGTATGTTTTTTTTTCCTTCAGATATTTTTGATCCAGTGTTATCTTGAAACATAACTTTCTTAATTAGAAACTTAGGCCACATCCCAGATGCCACACATTCATTTCCCAACAAGTTCATACTCCCTTTTCTGATAAAGCACAAAAATTGTATCACAGAATGTTTCACATTTTTTTTTTTTTCAAGTTGTGCCTTATATCTGCTTTGTTTTATGTGGGTTAATGTAAGTATGGAATCTGGTCCCCAGAGCGTTGACTTCTACAGCAGCAGAGGCACTATGCAGGATCACCACTGCATCCTAAATTATACCGCTTTCAGATCTCTGCCCCGGCAATATCCCGGGTTCACAGACCCGGGATATTGCCGAGGCAGCAGAGGATCCCAGGGTCACAGACCCCGTTTCACACTGCAGGGCAGATCCGGGAAATTCAGAGACCCAGGTCTGCCCTGTCGTCGAAGCAATGCGTAATTTGTTTACCGTTGCTCTGGCAACGCTTGTTGCCGGAGCAATAGTAAAAAAAATTGTACCAATCAAGTGCGTTAGGTGCTACCCAGGTTGAAAAACCTGGGTAGCACCTTTCACACTGCACCCCTACCTGTGTTGGACCCGGGAATAACCCTTCTTTTCACCCGGGTTA
This sequence comes from Limnodynastes dumerilii, assembly GCA_011038615.1. NCBI lineage: Eukaryota > Metazoa > Chordata > Amphibia > Anura > Limnodynastidae > Limnodynastes > Limnodynastes dumerilii. The sequence goes on from WWET01000996.1 coordinate 17,023, forward strand.
AATTCCCAGGTCTTCTGACACAGGTCCACCGGAAGTACCCCTTTCACATCTCCATGAAATATCCGGGATTTTGCCGAGACCCGGGTTTTTGGTAAAAATCCCGGGTATTTCATGGCGATGTGAAAGGAGTATGGAGAGGCAAAGCAAAACCCCTTGCTCATACAGACTTATACCAGCTCACCTCTACTGTAACACTTTTGCACCATCCCCTTGTAAAAAGAGGTGGTGCAGAAATCTGGATTGTACGTAAGGGCTGAAACTAGCACTTCATATTAATTTGCATCTTTTTCCCCCTTCCTCAAAGGGAAAGTACTTCCTGCTTTTTTCTATCCCACCGTCAGATTTACTACCAGGACGGATCTGTATCAAGAATTCCATCTTGGTACTGTGGTTCTTAAAAATTAGCTGTATTACCAAAGCAGGCATTTGCTGTTAGCTACTGGAAAGGGCCCCTTTCAATAATTCTGGATCTTTCCCCAAGTTATCAGGTGCACCTTAATAATCAAGCTTGTGAACTCGGTTAGGAAGCTGCCAGTCTGCTAGATTTATTTATTTCTTATATGAACAGTTAGCTGTGTGTGATTGTTCACTAAACAGTGGCTGCGCTGTTGTACTCTGACAAAATATTGTAAAATGCATACAGATAGTGATCAGCTTTACTTTTACACTGTTATTTAGACTTGGGCTGGGAAATGCCACTTCTTAACTCTAAAACAAAGGGAAAAAAAGCCCCAGCACACTGCCATAAACCAGTAACAAACTATACTGTTCTATCTGTAAAAAAAACCCACAGAAATGTTTGTTACACATATTTGCGCAAATATGCGATAACCCACCAGCCACTGTCAAGGCCTTTCTGTATATGGTGGTCCTAGCTCTAACAATGAGAGTCCCAATATTGGGTCACATATATATGTTTATAAATTGAGAGCCAAACTTACCTAGGAGACACCCCTTAAAGTCTCCAAAATGGCTGCTGTGGAGCAGCTCCCCCTCACAGCTGCTGCTCCCAGACATGCCCACAGACAGAATAAACACAGAATGGAAGTTACTCAATCAATTTATAGGTAAATGGGAACAGGTGCATGAAAGGCAGGGGTTAGTCTGCTAGCCACAGAAACAATGGGAAAAAAAGCCCCAGCACACTGCCATAAACCAGTAACAAATTATACTGTTCTATCTGTAAAATAAAACACAGAAATGTTCGTTACACATATTTGTGCAAATATGCGATAAGCCACCAGCCACCGTGAAGGCCTTTCTGTATATGGTGGTCTTAACTCTAACAATGAGAGTCCCAATATTAGGTCACATATATATGTTTATAAATTCAGAGCCAAACTTACCTAGGAGACACCCCTTAAAGTCTCCAAAATGGCTGCTGTGGAGCAGCTCCCCCTCATAGCTGCTGCTTCCAGACATGCCCACAGACATGCAACAGATAAATATGACTCCCCTGTAGTCATTATGGTTTAGCCCAGGAGTAACTTTCCTCTCTTATTTTCAAGCTCCTTCTTAAATCTGAATTATGAACAGCAGAAGCCTGTCATTTTTTTCACCAATTTCTGGTGGGGAAACAGTAAAAGTATGTTGGGATAGTAAAGCAGAAGTGGCTTACATAAACCTCCAAGAAGGAGCAAAAACTGGTGCAAGAGGCCAGGTCTTTTCTAGTATGTGCCAAGAAAATTTTGAAAGATTTAACCACAGTCTTTATAGCTGGAAACATCAACACTACAGAAGCCTTATTAAGCAGAGCAACTTCACCCAGGTGAGTGGGAACTAGCTCAAGATGTAATTATTATCTAGTAAAACAAAAATATTGAGAGCAAAAAATATGTTCCGGGTTAGAATAGAATGGAAGAGGGCGCTTCATGGTGCAGTAGAAATATTTATTTAAAAACGCAACATATAAAAGTGCATGCGTACCAAAAGGTCTGAAATCAAACCAGGTTGATTCAAACAAGCATAAACATATACCACTCGTGGTTAGCTAGATATGCAGTCGGTTCAGTGTCCCAAACTTTAGGCAATCAAGGCTGTCTCTCCACGGCAGGTGAACATTGGAAAAATCATGTCACGGCCCTGAAAAGGCTGGGTCAGTCTTGGGTTCAAGGGGGTTGGAGGAGAGCTGGACTGGAGTAGACAGCGAGTTGGACTGGACTAGTTAAGCAGACTGGGCTGGAGTTTGTTTGCACAGGCTTGGCTGGGCTGGATTGTACAGGTTTAGCTGAGCTGGGTTGCACAGGTTTTGCGGAGCTGGATTGCATAGTAGTGCAGGTAAGCTAGAAGCTGCAGGGTTAATGCAGCTATGACTTGGAGCAGGCTTGATTGAAGAAGCAGCTATGTTAGGATGAACTAGCTAGAAGCTAGGCAGACCTTAACTGGAGTAGTTAGCAGAGCAGCTGCACAGAGAACCAGGCACCTCTGATGGACAAAGTTGTTCTGGCACTGAGGGAACAGTGCTCAGGATTTAAATAGCCCGCCCTTGTCCTGGATTGGCTAAGCCGATCATGTGCTGCCCCTGGCTTGGATCCGATTGGCTGCCGCAGGATGTGACCTAATCCATCATGGTGGCGTCCATGCAGCCGGAGGATGCCGGAGCTTGGTGCCAGGACCACAGCGCCGGAGAGTCTGCAGGTAGTGGAGGAGACTGAGAAGAGTGCCACTACTGAGAATGGCAGCTCCGAAGGAGAGGAGAGCGGGGACGACCAGGGAGTGCGGCAGCAAGGCGGCCCCTGACACTGTAAGTCTGGCGGCGTCTGCCGCCGGGTATGACAAATCACATGCGGGATCTAAAGGTAAGGTCTGCCGTACGCATTTCGTCTTAGCAGACTTCATCAGGGGGTGTGTCCATTAACCCAACTTCCCAGGCTTATATACCTGATTGGCTGCACATTAACCTATTAGTATTCCGCTAAAGGTAAACAAATGGCTTGTGTTCGACCAGCGCAATATTTTCACAAAGGACGTAATAGACATCTCTTGGTATAGAAAAACAACACTACATAATAGTGGTTATACATAAAAATATTCTATCAATAACAATTAAAAACGGAGCATGATATTAACCTCATTGATACAAATAATCATTGAAGCGTATTTAAAAGCAATGGCCAGAAATTTGATTACTCAGAACTAGTGAATAAAATGAAAATAGAAACCAAAAATGGAGACAAAAAATTCTAAAGAAACATAAAAATCTAAAGAGGCGAGTTTCCTTACAAACCGTGCAAATCCTAATTATGATCCCCCGTTAATTAAATAAAGGGGGCCAGCTTGAAACTCTTGCTTAATCCTAAAGGGTTTAGAGTATTTAGACTGGAAATCCAATAGCCCTCCGGTTGGGATAAAGTCTATCCCCCCATGTCAGCATAGCTCTAGCTATTATGCAGTAGCTCTAATTGTGAGTCCCTCAATGTTTCAAGAGTGGGCTAATTTGAAATGCACACTATGTCAGATTTTCATTAACGATATTTCAGTAATGCTCAAGGGGCCTAATTTTAAGGGGACGCTTTGTTTTCCCAATATAAGGTAGACCACATTTACACTGTAGCAGGTGAACTACAAAAGTCAAATTACAATTTGACAGGTGTTTGATATAAAACTTTTGCGTTGCCATCAGAAGAATAAAAACTTCTCTAGAGATGAACTTGCAGATTTTGCAACTACCACAGGGAAAGCAAAAAGTTAAATTAGAGGAACAATGATTGGTGGGCTTCTTTAACTAAAGGAAGAACACTTGGCGCCAATAAAGATTTAAGTGTTTTGCCTCTGCGATATTTGACAATTGGATTTGGCGTAAGATGTACAGACAAAATAGGGTCACATTGTAACAATGAGCAATATTTTTTAACAATATTTTTAATTTCGCCCCCCCCCCCCCCCAATCTATTATAGTTGGTAATAAGAGCACAATCAACTTTATTAGTAGTTTGTGGAGTAGTGCTTTGTGGATTTCTGGACTTGGCTCAATAGGATAACAGTGAGGATCTATCCAAATGAAGAGCCTTTGTATAGCTTTGTTTAATCAGAGATATTTGGTAATTTCTTTCCAGAAATCTATGTTTATAAATAGTGGATTGCTCCACACGTTTATCTAAGGAAGATCAAATCCGTCAAAGTTGAAGGAACTGTGAAAACGGAATATTGTCCCTCCATTTTTTAAGATGACAGCTACTATATTCAAAGTAGCCATTGCTATCAACTTTTTTAAAATGTGTATATGTGGAAATAGTGTTTGACATATCCAATTCAGGTGCTTTAAGAACCAAGTCCAGAAATTCAATTTTTGGATCACAAAATTTAGAAGTAAAACAAAGGCCATACTAATAAGAGTTAAGCTCAGTTACAAAAGAGGTAAACTGTAGCTTAACAACGCTGCATACAAGAAGCACATCATCAATATAGCACCTATACAATTTAATATAGACGCTATGGGGGTGGCCATAGACACAGTCTCGCTCCCAGCTGCCAAGGTATAAATTCGCAAAAACTAGGAGCGGAAACTGTGCCCATGGCTGTACCAATTACCTGCAAGTACATTAACTCTAAAAATACAAAGTAATTTTTCTCTAAAACAAATTTCGCACGGGATATAATAAAATTGATTATATCAGGGAAAAGTGACTCATCCCTTTCCAGAACTCCACCTAACACCTTCAGTCCTCGTGAATGAGGAATGGATGTATACAGGGCCTCCACATCAATGGAGCACCAATTGTTAGAGAGGTCCTATTCTAAGTCAGAAACAATCCTTATGGTACGATTCAAGTTAAACTGCATATCTTTTGATATACCGTATTTTTCGGACCATAAGACGCACTTTTTCTCCCCCAAAAAGTGGGGGGGAAAGTGTGTGCGTCTTATGGTCCGAATACTCACCTTGGGCTATGAGCGGGTCCGTCGGGACCCGCTTCGCGGGGGGATGCGGTGCATCCAGGCACTCATCCCCCCTGCTCCCTGGCTGTCAGCAGCATAATGAACGCTGCTGTGACAGCAATGTAAGGTGCTCTCATCACTCTGATTAGAGCGCCTTACACTGCTTCATAGCAGCGTCCAGGGCAGGCAGAGCAGAAACAATGGTAATGGACACCGCTTCATAGCGGCGTCCATTACTGTTCTCTCTGCTCTGCCTGTACTGTGTGACAGGCAGAGCAGTGCAGCAGCTCCTCCCCCTGACGCTGGAGTGACCTGAGGTCACATCAGTGTCAGGGAAGACCGCGGAGGAGAAGCAGCAGGCGGCAGAACGGGACACTACAGGTAAGTGCCGGTATTTAGTATAGCTGCTGGGGGCTGATGGGTGATGCTGGGTGCTGGACAGATGGGTG
>WWET01000996.1:22790-44084 GCA_011038615.1 Limnodynastes dumerilii
ATATAATATTTATAGTATATTTTTTTCACAGTACATATAAATTCCCACTCTTCTTTATTGCTTGGGTATGACACATCAGTCTATGCTGCCATGGGAGGAGAAGAAAAAGACATTATATCTGATAATCCTCTGTGGCAGCATAGATCTATATATAACATCCCAGTTTTTATTTTATTGTTATAATCTTTGAGTTCATTTATTACTTATAGCTTAAGGGAGTGAGAATACAGAGCATACCGGAGGGGACATTATATACATTCGCTGCTTTTTTTCTGTCGTTGCTCTTGTACCAACAAGAAAGAACTCGTTAGTCTATGCTGCCATGTAGGTGCTTAGAAAATCATGTTAGCAGGTATAATCTCTCTTCCACCTACCAATAAAAGTTACCCTCCCGGTCTCTGTTCCTGTTGACAAACTTGCAGTAATCCTTTCTTGTCAAGTTTGCTGCCTTGGTATTAACCTTGACTTCAAACTGTCCTTTGTTCCTCACAATCTGTTTCTACATCCTGCTACATACATCTAAAAAAAATTCCAGACTATCCAAATATCTCACAAGATACTTTAAAAACCGTCATTTATGCATTTATCAACTCAGTATTGATTATTTTTTCAGTCCTTATTGGACTTCCACAATATAAAATTACCATCATAGTCAATTTTACATGTGGCAGCTAGACTGATTTTCTTTGCAATCAATTGCTTTCAATTGCTCCATTAGAAACTCACCTCTTCAGATAAGCTAACCAAATTTCTTCACCTACTTCACCTACTTAACATTTTCCTTTCCTATTTATAACCAGTTTGCTATCCAGATTTCTGTTAGAGAATTAACATACATTTGAACACTTTTTTTCCCCCTTGCCATGCTAAAATGACCCTCTAATACTATTTAATGCCAACCATTAACGCGTTTCGATCTAACATTGATGTTTTTCAATGCTTCTTGAGAAGCCTTGAGATTGGGACAGTGACTGTGACCGTAATACATTTTATATTTCTGCTACCAATTAAAAGTGGTAAACAATGAGTCTGTCTAGCCCCTCTTGAGACTGACAGATTCCTTGTTGATGTACAAAAATCAAGAGACATTTTGGATTTTGATTTGAATGTGTTGGGCTTTGAGAGCATACTCCTATTCTTTGAGTATTGCTTACATATCTTCCTAGTGTGTATAGTGTGGTAAGCGTTACTAGCTTGTATACGTAAGATACATAGTTTATACCGTTACCTGATATACTGTTACGATGCCGGTAGTCTGGTGGGAGCAGGAACAGGTTCTGGAGGGCTTATTTAGGTCCAGAGGCACTGCAGGAGGTTCCAGGTGTAGTTACGGCACCACCGGATTTACCTGGGCTGAGAACCAGGGTGGCCGTAGGACGAGTGAGGCGTACCAGGGTGCGGAGTCTAGTGGGACCTGGTTCTTCGCTAGAGCCTCTAATGGTGAGGATATACTTGTGTGGCAGATTTACCCACAGGTCGCGACCTCTGGCGCAACACCCGGGAGAGGAATAAGATAAGTATAGGAGGGGAAATGGGAAGAGACAAGCCAGTAGAGCCTGGCTTGTAATGGACAACAAAGAACACTGAGACAATGACAGGAGACTGGCGGGAGAAGACAGTACGAAGGAGACTGACTAGACTAACTAGGGCAATCACACACACACAGCCAAACAAGCGGTAAACCCCGGAGGGGTTAACAAATGCAGTCACTACAGGAGAGGCAAGGTAAATACAAAACTGGGCAGAACAATAAGGTGGTAGAAAAGGCAATGGAACACTGAGGGTAAAGGAGCAAGGTACTAGGCAGGAACAACGATGGGACACTCAAGAATCAAAGGATAAAGCACAAGGCAAGAGAGAGAGAGAGTAGCAGGCACAGTGGCTGTAAACGGGGACTATAACCGATGGGAGAGAGAGGGCTGGGAACGCTTAAATAGGAGCTGGCAGCTACTGATAGGGTGAGTAGAGGATAGAGGCTATTTGCGTTGCCCTGACAACCCCCGGGACGCAGGATGGCAGGGAGGAGATCAGCGCCCGCCTACCCGGCCAGCGCTGACTCCACATGGCTAATTTGCATACCGCCATGCCCCCGTAACGGTATGCGTACTGGGAGATGCCTGGCGCCACGCTGGAAGACAGTAAACGGCACATGCTGCGGGGAGATGGTCGCATGCCGTTCTGACGGCATGAAGGGAAGGAGAGGGCTGCCCAGAGGTAAAGTCTCTGCTGTTCTGACGACATATAACATATACATATTGTTGGGGTGTATATAGGGTTGGTAGCAGCTGCTATTTAATCTAGAAGTGCAAGCTTTTATTATTTTTATATTACAATGTACATGTTTACTGTTTTGTTATCGACTTTTTGATTGTCTAAAACACAAACCGTATACCAGAAGGAATGGCTGAGGTGGAGTTGCAGGACAGCCATGTGTGGACTCACAAAATGGGCTTCTTTGACTTTTAATGTAGGCAATGTTAATTGGGTTTTTGTTTATTTGTTTGTTCTTCCTTTTGCTTTATATAACTTCTAGTTTGCCATAACATAATGTCACTCTGAAAGGTAGCCTTTGTCATTCCATGTGCTACATAAATAAAATTTTCAAAGGAAAATGAAAATTTTGCCCATAGTAACCAATCAGATGTTATCTGACATTCACTAGTAAGTAATAGGAAAGATTGGAAGAAGAGAGCTAAAATCTGGTTGCTATAAGCAACATCATCTCCAGTTTTCCTTTTGAGAAGTTTAGTAAATCTTGCCCCATGTGTTGTGAAACTGCAGTTCCTATAATGCTATGGCTGTATTGCTGAAGCATGTCGCGAATTGCAGTTTCACAATGTCCTGAGTGTCACAGGTTTGCTATGTCTACTCTTTAAAATTATGTAACATGCTGCATCAGGAGTTTAAAAACTTTGAGGTAAGTATGGTTTATAAGTAATTAAAGTGTATTGTTTCTGTGGTGTTTCACAAATGATATGACTAACACAAACATTTGCCATCATGTTTTATCTAAACTTATTTAATGGTTCCTGCGTTTTCTCATTTGACAAATATATTCATGTCTGTAAAGAAACTGCTGTTTCCTTTCAAATATCTATTTTATTGTGGTACTCACATCCTTTTTAATAGTTGCTCAGGAAATGATAGTTTCAATTGTTTACACCCTTCTTTGTAATGGTTGTTGCAAGTAGTATTTTACAATCTTTCTTCTCTGCTGTACTCTGGTTGGAGTTCTCTCACTTGAACTAGGGTTGTCTTGGGCAAGAAATATAAACATACAGCACAGAAATATGTAGATATGCAGATTTGTATGTTTATATCTTTTGGTGTTACTGGGAACCTGTTTGTTAGTTGGCATTCATATTGTGGCATTACATACTGCACGTTTATACTTTATTTTTCTGTAGTCTCCATTGGCAATTATGCATTTTAAAGTATAAAATGAATATTAGCAGTAGAGAGTCACCTGCAGCCTCTCCTATGTACCTTGAGGATGACGTGTTTTTGAGAAAGGGCTAGGATACCTGAAACACATTACATGGAACAGCTTAACGGTGAAAGACTGTGATCCCCAATGGTTTTCAGCGATGACGGGTGCAGAAATACTTAATTTCCTGTGTCCTACATCAGTACTTCTCAGCACTTGTCCTGTGTGCTTCATCTTCCTCGGGTATCAGACTGATTTGACCTTGAATATTTATCTTTGATAGTTTTGTTTTTAGGTGTTTTAAATGAACTTGTTTTCTTTATTCTTTGGTATGTTAAACTAATCATGTTTATCACACTCTTTTCTCCCTATGTTGATTCCCCATGGGGGGGTAGGATGTTCCATTCAGGATGACTAGCACTGCCAATTAATTAGCCAGAAAGAGCTTTCACATTTAGGTCTTGTTTAAAATTTCTGGACTTTTATACCATTAAAAAAAAAACATTTATATACCTCATCAGGTTATATTGATGTTTCCTTACTTCTACACCATCCACATCTTTTTGCATAATATTGTGCATTTTAACGCAGTGCGACTGATTTATGCAGTGGTACTAGTGAAAACATAGGGCCGATTCAATTGGCAGCAAATTTTTTGGTTAATAAGCATGCGTTAATGTAACGCAGCTATCGCCGCTAATCAAGCGGTAAAAATTCGCCAATTCAATTATTTCCAATTAACGTCCCCTCGTTGCGGTAATTGGTCAGCGGGCGAAATTGTAATCTGCAGCGTGAACCCGAAATTGGAAACTGCAGCGGTAAAAAAAAACCCCATTGCGCATGCGCGGGAGGACGTGATGGAAGACGCGACGTTAGGAAGCTGGCCATTGCGGAGCTAGGAGGGTATGTGTGGTGCTCAAAGTTCTGGGCATGGTGGAGTCTATCCTAGTGGGCTAAAGGACCTGGTCCCTCTAGCCACTAGGAAATAGCTTGCTCTATATGATAAAGCTAAATCCTAGTGGCCTAAAGGACCCAGTCCCTCTGCCCACTAGTATATAGCCTGCATTGTAATGTTATATATTACATATTTTTATTGGGCACTGGTGGCATTATTTATTTATTGAGGGGCACTGGTGGCATTATTTATTTATTGAGGGGCACTGGGGTATTATTTATTAAGGGGCACTGGTGGCATTATTTATTGATGGGCACTGGGGCATTATTATTATTTATTTATTGAGGGGCACCGGGGCATTATTTATTAATTGAGGGGCACTGGGGTATTTATTTATTGAGGGGCACTGATGGCATTATTATTATTTATTGAGGTGCGCTGGTGGCATTTATTTATTGAGGGGCACTGGGGTATTAATATTTATTTCTTAAGGGGCACTGGTGGCATTATTTATTGAGGGGCACTGGGGCATTATTTATTTATTGAAGGGCACTGTTGGCATTATTATTATGTATTTATTGAGGGGCACTGGTGGCATTATTTATGGGGTATTTATTTATTGAGGGGCACTGGTGGCATTATTTATTGAGGGGCACTGGGGCATTATTTATTTATTGAGGGGCACTGATGGCATTATTATTATTTTATTTATTGAGGGGCACTGGGGCATTATTTATTTATTGAGGGGCATTATTATTTATTGTTGGGGCACATTTTTCATGTAAATAGCCGTTTTTAATTACTTTTAATTACTAACTATTACATAGCGTTAGAAATCCGCACCTATTAGAGGTGCGGATTTAAAACTACAATTAGTGTTAAAATAACGCTGGTATTTTAACGCTGGAAGACAATTGAATACTGGCCCCATATCTTTCAATGGAGCAAAAAAATAACCTGCGTTATTTTAAATTTACAGTGTTATTTTAATGCAGCGTTAAAAAAAACTGAATTGAATTAGCGGTATTTATTCCCAGCGTTCTTTCAACAAAATCGGCGTTAAAAATACGCCGGCGGACACATTTTTGCTAATTGAATCAGGCCCATAGAGTTGACATTTATTTTGGAAACCTTGATTTATGAGACAGCCCTTTCCTCTCATAGTATGTTTGACAGTAGTAGGAGGTTTTTTTTTATTTTATTTTTTTTATCAATTTTCCCTAAAAAAGTATTTTTTTTAATTTAAGTGCATGTGGGGTGTGCTGTTTGATAGGCCCTCGTCAGAGCATTGTATTAGTTTAGCCATCTCTTTGGATTCATAACTCATGGTCAATATCATTTACTGCTGATAACAGTGAAAATTTCAAATAGTTATGCTGGGTATACGATTGGATGTCACAGTCCTTCCGATGTAGCTGATGATGAAATGATCCACAGAAAACTTGATTTGAAATATACCAGTTTGCTCACAATCAAATAGCCAACAGCGGTTGTGTGTACATACTATATATGAGCTGCTTAGTATCATATATCAGGTCTTACCATCTGAGCAGCATATTATTTACAATGGCTTGATGCGACTAGCACTGAACCATTAATTGGGTGTACATGCAATAAGATGGTTCCATACACCAATATAGTGCAATATATTGTGTAGTGTGTGCCCAGCATACATCAGGATTGTATTGTGTAGTCCCAAAAATGGCCAACATGCCTGAAAGTCTTATCTGAATAATTTGAATTGTTTTTGTCTACAGTGGTAATGGGATTGTTATTACAGGTGTTATCCTATATCACAAATGAGAATTATTTAAGTGTATTTTAAATATTTAAAACTCTAAAGCATTGTTTCACAAGGGAGCACTAACAGTCCATATTTTCCAGGTCTAATCACAGAATCAAAAATGATCTAGAGATTACCACCTGTGAAGCTTTAAAATGTCAGTCCATAATGAACACCCTTGTGCTCCAGCCAAGAGATCTGCAAAACTTGCAATGTTAGTGCTCATAATGATGACAGAAATTCTTAGACCTATGTATTACCAGAAGTTATCGACTTAAAGGTTTTGCACTGTATGCAGTTAGTAACAACACTTATACTGTACAAAGTCAAAGCCACTTGCAACCCTGTCAGAAATGTGATTTGTCAGAAGTCTTGATAGAGCAATCTTCTCTCACTGAGAAGAGTATAAAAAAGGAGTCTTATGTAATTCTGGGCTATTTTAAGATCCATTATACCTTATCTATAGGAGTTCTTGCCAAAATATCAGGCCTCAAAGTGCTTTATAGAATTTACAATTCTTTACAGGACTCTATTTAGAAAGATAAAGCCATATTTTGTACATTGATGTTCTAAGCCAAAAGCTTTCTACTTTTTTTTATGATTTTGTCCAAACCAATTTACTCTAGATTCACTCTAGAATCGGTATATAACCGAATGTAATATTTTGAGGATGAATATTTGTGAGCTGCCTATATCCTATATTTCTTTTTATAGAAAGTAATTACTAGAGTTTTAACAACAAAAAACTGAATTCATAAATTTGAGTGGTATTAAATCTTGTCCATGTTTGTCTTAACTTTCTGCTGCCAACTTCACTGTATTTGAATCCTGCATCTGTTGTACTCTGTACATAAGTTTTAATTCTGTGAAAATAAATAAATTAAAATGCATATTATCTGATTTATCCGGGATTTCCCTGGTCACCGCTGTGCAGTGGAGCCGCGGGACCCGGCTTTCTCCGCAAACCCCTTCTTTTTAGCCGGGTCTAAGAACCGACTAGAGAGAGCCGGGGTTCGCATTCAGATTGCCAGAAAAAGCCGGGGTTTTGATTAAACCCGGCTATTTCATGAAAACCCTGGCTTTTAGCTGGTAATCTGATCGGGGTAATAGTTACGCTAGTAGGAAGAGGGCTGTAAGCAGATAATACAGTGTGGGAATACTAAGTGCTCTCTGTACTATCCAGACTTCTGATGCTTTCTCATTTTAATTGATGTCACAGCAAAAGTTTTAAAATATAGAATTCCTTATTTTCCATCTTCATTTATTTATGTCTAGATTTGTATCTTTTAAAGAATGACTGGAAGATAGTTTGTGCTATGCTGATGTGAATGGTCACATCAGCGTAGCATAGTCTCTCTTGTCATTATCCAGCAAGCCATAAGATGATGTGGGGAAAGAAGCTCCAGCATTTTCCCTGCAACCCCTGTGCACCGAATGGTCCTGGACTCATGGCATCCTTGTTAATCCACAGTGCCACGGTGTACACTTTAAGAACTGCTGGTCTACACTAATTCATCAAATATGCTTGCACCAGCGTTGCTCAGAGAGCTTGTTACATATAGCTTAAACCATTTATTTAAAGAGATACTTCCTCTATAGTAAAAGCCTTTTCCAACATTTCCTGTTCTTGAAGATAAAACACTGGTCTGTAAAAATAGGTTTTGTCGTTATAGTTATTCCAGTATTTATCTTAGTGTTTGTTTTTTCCATAATGTATGGGTAGTTATTTTTGGTTTCCTATATTATTTCCTATGCTATAATTAGGTTCCTCTTTTAAACTAAAAAACAAAACCACTCAAAACACAAATAAAATTTTTTGGAGTATAATACTACAAACACTATCTTGTAATAAATGGAAAATATATAACTGGAGGTATGTGGCACGGATGGGTCTAGAGCTGCTGAGAACCAGTGTAAACTGAAAATCCCAGATTTCAGTGCAATATTCTGTAAAAATGAAAAATGATACCGGTATGACTACGCTACGACCCTTAGTTAGGACTTAAGGTAACAACAAATGCAATATATGATAATTATAGAGGCAGGACTCTGATACAATTGCTAAGTACTAAAAGTGCAGTGCAGGTAAGTACAGTATAGCTGGTCTCAATATTGTAGCAGGGTCTATACCCTAAAGATGTCAAAATAGGTGAAAGGCACTATAGCAAATAGCAGTCTTAGGAGTATAATGTCCAATACACAAAAGCCATATAGGCTCAACAGTATAGAGAGTTTCTGATGCAATTAATAGATACTTGAAGAAAATGTAACAAGTTCCAATATTTTAGCAAAATTTATGCTACAAAAATATCAATGGAAACACAAACGCCGTATCGAGTAGCAGTCTTTACAGTATAATGTCCAATCCGCAATAGAGAAAAGAAATAGCAGCGTAGGCAAGATAGTATTCCCTTCAATAAGCAAAATTATGGGGATGTAGAGCACAATAATAGAAAGCCACTACCAATAATGAATGTGTAGTAGCGGTTGCAAGTACCCGGTAATTGCCACGTGTGAGCTGTTCTTACTCCTTCTCGGCCAGTACAAAGCAATGCAGTGTGTGAGGAAATAAACACAATACTGTATGTCCCGGGTAATCGCTGCAGGTGATGACTGATAAGTAGAGCGTTTCTCCTCCGGTCCTGGCGGCAGTCTATATCGGCGCTGCTCGCGGCTATGCTGACGCTCTAAATAATGATGCTGGTTATGTGTGGATCTTTTGCAGTAGCGCTGCTGCAGTTTGTAGTAGCCTTTCTAAGTCTGGATGTGCGCCGCTGTCCTTGTCATTTATAATTTTTACTGTCTTGTAATGCTGTTCTGTAATTGATACTGCAGTTTTTACAATATTGAAATAAATTCTTTATTTTCATTTTGGTTTAACAATGAGGATAGAAACTGGACATCAATTAAGTCGTAATGAATAATAATGGGAGCTAAACTTAAATACAGGCTGAGATATTTTAGTATATTTTTGTCAAACCAGAACCATTGGAGCAGCTTGTCCTAAAGAAGAAAAATAGTGAAAGAAAGTTAAGAGGATAGAAGAGACCAAAGGGAAAGGGGGGGGGGGCAGAGTCGAGTAAAAGTTCAAACACTGTTGCTGATTGACAGTAGCTGTCTGAGGTGAGAATTGTTGGAAAGGCTTCGGACTTGTTGAGTCATAAGAGTCAGGTCAGGGGAGATAGTTGGCCAATAAAGGTGTTAGTCTGGGGTACACATGGCCAGGTAGTAGTCAGGGGTTTGTGGAATTCTAGCCAGTAGTACCAAGTGTCTCTGAATTCAGGTTGGAGTCCATTGGCGGTCGTAAGTAGGTCATCCATTATCATGTAAAGATCCTCTCTCCTGTCCTTCAATGTAGGGGGTAGAGCTTTTTTTTTCCATCTAACTGGAATAACAGCCTTGGCAGAATTGTTTAAGTGTTTTTAAGGAAGGATTTTTTATATACCTTAAAGGGGATGTCCGAAAAGGACAAAAGCCAGAACTCAGGGTCTTGTGGAAAATCAGAGCATAGAACCTTGCTTGCTGTTTCCTTTACTTCTTGCCAAAAAAGGCGTGGGCATTCCCACCATATATGCATGTAGGAACCAATATCAGCATGGCATCGCCAACAGGTGTCTGGATATGAGGGCAAAAAGCGATGGATCAGGGAAGGCACCCTGTACCAATGTGATAGAATTTTGGCCATACAACCAAGAGGCTGAGGGAGCATTTAGAGGTTATAAGGAATATCTTACTCCAGTCAGAGCATTTAGAGGTTATAAGGAATGTTTTGCTCCAGTCAGATTCTGAGAGAGGTTGGGGAAAGTCTCTATTCATACATACCGGGAATCTGATGAGAAGAGACCTTCTTCAAGCTGTCTGTATATTTTTGATAGTGTACTTGTCGGAGTGGTTTCAGCGATACACAGTTTCTCAAACGGCAATGGTTTTACCTCGTTAGCAGTCCACTATGAGTCAGGTAATTTCTGATGCACAGGTATTTCCAGAACTTGCGTGCGTGGTAGTGAAAATTGGTCTTGAGCCTCTTGGAGGGTGAGCAGGGCACTCCTTCGCATCAGCTGCCGCGCCCGGAGGTCTCCTTAGGTGGTCCAGTTAATAAAGTTTCTAGGGGTCTACCCCGGAGAGAAATCCCTGTTGTGTGTAAGTGGGGGGAGGGGAGAGTGAGGAGAGGACAAGTCCGGTTTATTTTGTAGGAGCCTCCAGCATGTGATTGTGGGGTCAGTGGTGGGGTGTTGGATGTGTGTGTGTTGTGATGTGTGTGTTTTGTGAGCCAAGGTAGAATGTGAAGAGGTGTGGGGGAGCACTTCGGTCCTTCCACTGTTTAATGTCCTTGACCAGTCCACCACTCTTGTGAGCATGGCCGCCCAGTAGTTGCTTTTGAGGCAGAACAAGACATCAGCCCTGCGTCTAGGGGGTTTTCCCTTCCATACAAATGTTCTGATCTGTCGCTCTGCCACCTTGAAAAAAGAGTTTGGAACATAAATTGGGAGGGTCTGAAAAACGCATAGCATGTCGGGTAGAACATTCATTTTTACAATGTTAATTCTGCCAAGCCATGAAAACTTCTTAACAGTCCAGGAAGACAGGTTGTGTTCTATTTTGGAAATAAGAGCGAGGAAGTTAGCTGAGAATAAGTGTGTACGGGTCGGGGATAAGGTTTATCAGGGAAATCATCTTTCTCTGTTCCCACTTGAAGTAGAAAGCATGTACCAATCCAGCTTGTAGACTATTGGGTAGGTTGATATCTAGGGCTACTAATTTATCCATATTGATCTTAAAATTGAAAAGGCGACCAAAGCAGAGAGAGGAGGGAGGTTATGGGGATGATGAGGTTAAGCATCCGCTGATATGGATTCCCGTAATATTGGGTGTGGAGCACAGACTGAGGGATAGGGCCTCCATGCACAGGATGAACAGGAGAGGGGAAAGAGGACAACCCTGATGTGTGCCGTTGGTAATTTTGAAGGTGTCGGAGAGGCCACCATTAATTCTAATTCATGCTTAGGGAGTGGCATATAGTGCCTTAATCTTGTATGAGCAAGTAGGTTCTAGGCTAAGGTGGTCTAATACTCGTAATAGAAAATCCCAGTCTTGCATGATGAATTAGATTCATGAGTTTGACCGTATTGTTGCGGGCTTCATGTCCTGGGACGAATCCCACTTGGTCATCGTGAATGATTGAGGAGAGGAGTTGGTTGAGCCGATTTGTTATGAGTTTGTAGTATATTTTGATATCTAAATTAAGTAAGGAAATGGGGCAGTGTGCAGGGTCCTTACCATGGTTTGGGTATGACTGCGTGATGTGCTGCTAGGGATTGGGTAGAGAAGGATCTGGACAGGGAGACTTCATTGAAGGCTGCTAGTAGCATGGGAAGTAGCTGGGTGCGAAATGTTTTATAGTAGGGAGCGATGTATCCATCTGGGCCTGGGCTCTTCCCGTGAGGGAGGTCTTTCAGTACGGCTTCTAGTTCTTGCAAAGTGAAGGGTAAAGATCAGAGAAGGAAAAGACGAGGATTTGAGGGTGCACTAACACTCAAAAGTTGCAATGGAAATTAAATAGAAAATATATAAATTTTATTCTTTTTATTTTAAAATTAAAGTTCAAACTTATTTCCAATGCAGATAATATTTATTATGCTAAATATTAAACCAAGGATAATAATAAACACTACGGCAGCGGATGCCAGTGAAATCTAAAACTACATATATAGGGTGAAGCACAAGACAATGTGTGAAATAAAATCAAGTGGGGGCAATGTCTGAGGTAAGTACTAACTGTTATTGGCAAGGTAGCCAATGAGGTTACCATACATTTAAAGTATTGAAAGCTGTCCAAGGATAGTATATATTACAAAGAAATACTCATATAAAAATGAGTAGGTGCTGTGAAGACCCAAATGTGCAGCATAGAATAGTAGAACTGCACGTTAAGTAATTAAATCAAACAATGATAGTTAGGTTACTGATTATATATGTTGTTTACTAACGCTGTGAGCAGGTACTAGTAAGAGATATGTAGCTGAAAATAAACCACTCAAAGGCTGATAGTAGTAGGCACACTATTAATCACTGTAATAAGTTCCATATAGATTATATAGAGCAAATAAACCCCCTATTATAAAATGAGCAGGGAAAGGCTCTGTATAAGCAAAATAGATAGATATATCTCAAATAGTTAGAGAGACAACGTTATCTCTTAAAATTATATGTGTGTGTTAAGTGTGCCAAACAGCCAGCGCCATATACAAGAGGAAGATAAAATGTAAATCTTCATTGAATGCTATCTATAACAGCACCCAGAGCATTAAATACGAGTGTGCCAAATACAAAGCACGTTAGGACAGCTTAATTAAACTAGTTTAGATAGTAAGTTGTAGACATTAGCTCAGACAGCCCCCGTGTGAACGCCAACGCGTGTTTCACTCTGAAAGCGAGCTTTCTCAAGGCATCACAAAGTGAAGGGTAATTCAAGTGAGTCCGTGTGGCGGAGTCTGTGCGTGGGAAGTTACAAGTTGCCAGATATTCGGATATTTTAGCTCACTTGAGAGCAAGGTTGGCCGGGGATAAAGAGGGGGAGAGATTGTAAAGCACTGCATAATATTCCCGGAAGGTGTTAGCAATGTCCCTATTAAGGGAAAGTGTCTTACCGGCAGGGATTTTGATAGAGGAAATAAAGGTAGCATCTTGCTTGGTTTGTTGGCCCATTGTGTTTACGATATTGTGAGAATATTGAACACCTTTTACTATTAGATTACTGATAATTCAGTTATTGGCCAGGTGTTAGATTTTGGCTCCTGATGATAATGGTTATACCATTTATTTATTGTAGCTATACCCTGGTATTTAGGCTTTCTTGATAATCATGTAATTGAGATACCAAGTTCTATTGGGGCATTTCAGTTACTGTGACCATAAACACTAATGCACCTTATACACTAGAATACTATTTTCGTGCTGCTACTAGCCTTCAGTAAGCTCCGCTCAACTTAGTATATAGTATATAAAGCACTCCTTGGCTTGTTAGTATGTTGTCATTACAGCAGGGAAGCCGAAGCTCTTAATATACGCTAAGTTTAGCGATGTTTACTGCTGTCAGCGTTGACCTGTGACTTGTCATTAAAAGAAAGATCAATTACAGCACTACAGTTCCCATGATGTCATGACAGGAGACGAGCTGGAGTGCTGTAATTATTCTTTTAATGACAAGCCAGGGAGTTCTTTCTATACTATAAGTTTACCAGAGCTTACTGCATTTCTGTGACTCTATTTTTTGCCATTAACAAAAAAATAGAACAATTACAGCACTCCAGCTCAACTGTTTCCACCTTTCACCTTGCAACTTGGGTGAAGGCATTGGTCTCAAATCTGAAATATTCACAGTTCTAGCATACATATGTCTCTGGTATATTACTACCATTTATTATATTTTAACTCTTATCTTAATACCCTGTATCTTGCTAAGTGTGTCCGATATCTTTATTATTTTTAATCTTTTTTGTGATTACAATAAGTTATAGAGGGGTCCATTTCAGCAATCTCTAGATTTTCTGAGCATATTTTAGTCCTTTAGTTTGGACTAAAATACAATAAATGGCAGAAATATAGCAGAGACATATGTAAGCAAGAACTGTGAATATTTTAGATTTGAAACATCCCCTCCGTATTTTGGCTTTATATGGGAAAGTTAAATTGCAAGATAGCCATGAATAGAGATGAATGAGATGTCGTGGCAGTAATTGATAGTTATGCGGCAGATGAGCATGCAGGACTTGAACGCTGACTCACCACTTTGAGAGAGAGCCGCGAACGACTTGAAACGGGTCAGATGTGAGTGCGCTGAACCACCAGGAACCTTCCTAATATCGGACTCCATAAAGACTATTCGTCCAGGAGCATCATCACTTACAGACCACGGAAACCCGGGCCATGGACCCCCTGAGAGTACTTTTACTACCATAATGTTCTGGTAGGCGGGGAGGGAAACCATAGGTGGAAGTGCAATGTTAGTATGTTTTAATATGTTATAATTTATTATTTCTATGACATGTTGCACTGGATATTTATTTCTCCCATTTCTATATTACATTGGTGAAAGAGAAAAGAAAACGGCATTGGATTACACTTCTTATATCAGACTGTTACCCTATATAGACTGGCTGCCTGCCATCTTGTATTTTATAGGCTGTCTGCCTGCAATCTTGCACTTTACTTTTAAAGTTCACTGTAGTGCTGTGGCTGGTTTTAATATTTGTGTGCACTTTAATAATGGGGAGATAGGCCCCCATGTTCAGAGAATCTGGCAGCTGATAAACAGTTAAGCGCTTGATGCCTTTTGAATTTTTTTTGTTATAGGATGTGTAAAACATAGTTATGGACACTTTGGGCCTGATCCAGATCCCATACTTTTTCCGTACATGCCAGGGTCTGAAAGCCGCATGTAAGAGGGGAGTGCTCACTTGCGTGTCCAGAAATCTACATTAACTTTTCCCCTCGGAACTGCATCCATTTGGACCTTCAGTACGGTAGAAGATATGTTATCGTAACATCTGGCGTATGCGTGCGCTGATGTTACCTGTCAGGACTTACGCAAGAGACTTGTATAAGTCCCCTTACTTGCGTAATTCTGGATGAGAATTTATTTGGTACATCCAGTGCTTGGCAGGTTGCCCTAGTATTTCTCTTGGAACTTGGCTGGATATTCTGAACATATAATGTATAGACATTTCAGACAAAACTGTCTGTCTAAAGCTTGGTACACACTGGGTCTTTTTCACACAATTTTTGTTTCAGTCACTTGATAAACGTGTGTAACTGTTGTGTAAGTGTGTACTCTGCAATGACCATGACTGTTCTTTCTAAAGTATAAGACATTTCATTGCAACTTTCCAAAATATGCAATGATACAATATCACGATTCTTACCTGCTTCAGACGATTCTCATTCCTCTTCCTGCTGCAGGGCCGGTTTTGCGGACAGTCATATCGTTGCTGGGGTTATAGGTAAGATTTGCTTTAAAATCTTTTAAGTACCATATTTCCCCATGTATAACACGCTCCCTTGTATAAGACGCAGCCCATTTTTGGAGCCTAAATAAAAAAAAAAATTAAAAAATGTATGTATTTTTTAAATACCTTACTTAATTAAAAATTTTGTGCATCTTATACAAGGGATCAGGGGATGTAACACTAAACTTACCTTTGCTGTCCCTCCGGTGGTCCTTCCGGCGGTGTTATACTCTCTCCCATGCAGCTCTGACTCAGCTCTGACTCCCTCGCGGTGCGCACTGTACAATGACGTTGCGCGACCTAAGGTAGAGCGCGCACCGCAAGGGAGACAGTCTGAGTCATAGCTGCAGAGGAGGAGAGAGTCTAACATCGCCGGAGGGACCACCGGAGGGACAGCAAATGTAAGTTTAGTGTTACATCCCCTGTATAAGACACACCTGATTTTAGACCCATCTTTGGCCAAAAAGGTGCGTTTTATACATGGGGAAATACGGTATATACGGAAGAAATGGCAGCTCATAGGAACTTCAGTCATAGGCTAAATTGGATAACGATATTGGGCCTTATTCACAGATCTGTTTTTGCGCATAGTTCCGTGTGTATCATTAGGATCGGATTAATTTTCCGCTATTTACGTTGATTTACGCACTGAAGTCCATTAGGCACTTACGTGTGAATCGCACTTGAGGACATACGTGCGGAGGGGCGTGGTTGAAATCCATATGGACAAAGTTACGTGAAAGTGGGTGGGGGGAGGCATTTAAATGACCATTTGAGGGCGTGGTTAGTTACATATACATGTATGTAAGTATTATACGCATGTAAAGTCACATGTAGAGATAAGGGTGCCCTATGGAGGCCTAAGTCACTGAAAACCCATCCGTGTGATGGGAGTCTCTTGAGTGTTGCCTTGCAACATACGTGCTTATAATTGCGTACCTTTAACTAACGGATCTGTGAATACGGCCCATTGTCATTGAAAGACCCAGTTTGTAGACCGCTTTACATTTTATTTGTTCTCCTTCTTTGCACAAGCATGTTCCTCATATACAATAACTGGTGGGAAGCAAATAAACCTTTATAATGGAAAGTGATTTAGTCAGCAGTCATTTCTGCACTCAAGTTAACCAAATAGTGGGAAACCTATGGTTCAAATAGTACATATATAATAAACATGTAGCTCAATAGCTGTGGGATACTGTAAGTTTGCACTATAATAGGAAGAAATTTCTATTGTCTCAATGAGTTTTCCAGTAAAAATATAAATGACATGATAAATGCATATTTTCTAGTGTAGCAAAAGGAAAGGCTCCCATTGAAATTTGGGTGAGATATTGAAGTGATAAAAATATACAACATGCTGTCTTCTTTACATACTTCCTTTTTACACCACTCTCTGGCACCAAGCCAAATAGAAGGGTGTTGCCATGTCACAGCAGGGTCAGTATACTGTGGAATCTGTGTACACATAAAATTGCTGTTAAATGAAGAGTTAGCAGAGCACTTTTTGCCTGGTCTCCATTGATTTTATTCTTTGCTCATTTCTTTGCTAGATGTCAGAATTTTTTTTGCTTTATTTATTTATATCGTTTTTAATCTCCTAATGCATGTGGCCATTGCTGTTTGAGTTTTATTACATATCTAATAAATTATTATTGTCATTGTTGTGGTGGAGGAAGTAGCAAATATTACAGTAGATAAGCACAAAATATTTGGTGGTAACCTCTAATGACAGATTTTCAAGTCACAACTAAAAAACTATTGATGTTTAATTTTAAATCTGCTAAGATCATGTAATACAATTAAGATGCCTTAAAAAATAAAATGTAGGCACTACCTGTGTCTAAAACATAAAAACCATGACAAGATGATTGTTGGTATGAACATGTACACCAATATATAATATATATTATAACTTCAGGGTTTTTTTTGTCTTTTCCATAGGAGCTCATCCTTTAACACGATGCACTACTATCGGTATAGCACTGCAGAGGTTAGCTGCTGTTACAAGTACCTTCTCTTTAGCTACAACATAATATTCTGGGTGAGTTTGCTAATGAAATTGTAAAACTAAGATTGGTTGCTCAGTTTCATTTATCGTGTTCAGAAAAGGGAACATGTCATGTTCTTGATGTGGGATTTCATATCCGTATTTAAAAGACAGTCTTGTAGAGACAAAACTGTTTAATTGCAAAAAAAGATATGTATAGCACAAATGAAACATTTAATACCAGCCAGTGGACTACTTAAGTTCGCTATGGAGGAGATAAATAATCTTGTAATGATTGAATGATTGACTGCCTATAATAATATTTGTATTTTAATTTGTGTTTTTCATGGTTGAAAAATGTGATAAAAGCAGAGATTGAGGGCTTTCTGACTACTCTATTTTCTCTGTAATCTGATCAATTGCATCAGCTGAAATACCTAGCTAAAAAAAAATTGTGATCTAACAAACAATTGCTTTCCATTACAAATATTTTTGGAAATAAATTTTGTTATAATGATTTAAACATATACATGATTTATTTATTAAAGATTTCTAATAAAAAATTCACATTACCATACATTATTAAAGTGAGGTTTAAGTTATGTTCACCATTGACAATACAATGCCAAACATTTTCCGTTGGCCTCATCTGTAGATGTTCACTTTTGCTTTTTATTCTGGAGTGTATGCCAGGGGATGAATCCTGATTTACTCTTAATAAAATTTACATTAAGGATACTTTTAATTACCACAATTAATATTTGCAAACTGACAATGCTATAAAATGTTAAAATTTATGCCACTTTTGTCCTCTTGTATAAATATATTGATATACTGCCAGAAATATTACATTTATCATAGCCAAGAGTTTACATGTGAACTCTGCTGTTTTTCCTTAGTTATCTGGTATGGTGCTACTTGGGATTGGCCTGTGGGCATGGAGTGAAAAAGTAAGTACTGTGCCAAATGTGTCTTATTGTGATTTAAGAGGTGGTGTGCCTTGTATAAACAGTTGTTTAGTAAAGCTAAGTACGAAATGAGTAAAATATTTATTTCTATATATTTATGTCAACCGTATTTCTTGTCATATTGGCCACTTCCTTCCTTTTAAGTGTTTCAAAGAATATAGAAATGTGGATTTTGTTATGTTTATATTGCTCATGTATAGATGTATCCAATCCACTGTTTCACATTTACTGAAAATAGTGGTCAAGGGAGCAGCAAATTTAATAACAGAACTGAAAGCTGGTAATGTTTAATGGTAGTCTTTATAGTATGTAACACTGTACACACATGTGGTTATCACAGACAGAGACCTAGATTAATGTCTCCCTGTGGTTGCTACTGGTTTGGAGAATGTTCTTATTTGGTAAGAGTAATGAGAATACAGAATACTTAGTATGATAGCATTTTTATTATATATTTTGTTTGATTGCAGGTTTCTATTTAATTTTTACAGCGCACATGTCAAGTATCAGATTGTCTAAGGCAGGGGTGTCAAACACAAGGCCCGCGGGCCAAATCCGGCCCGCCAGACCTCGTCTGATGGCCCGCGGTGCCGCCGCCAGCCTTGCAGCCTCCCCTTTTTTTTTTTTCAATTATTTTACTCCGTGCCTGCACGGAGTAAATTCATTTAAAAAATGGCTCAAGTTAAAAAAAAAAAATTTTACTTACCTTCCGGGAACTGGCCCGACTTCTTCCTGCCCCGCACTGCTCCCTGGGTGTCGGACGTGACGTCATCACGTGACGTCCGTCCGACATCTCCAGGGATCAGAGGAGCGCGCGGACGCCGCGGAGAGGAGCCAGACTGAAGAAGAAAGAAGTAAAAGAAAGAAAGAAGTAAAAGGTAAGTAAAGTAAATGGAGGGGGCAGATGGCTGGGCACTATAAAAGGGGGCAGGGCTGGATCCAGACTTAAGTAAATGCTTGAAAGTAGTTACTCCTGGGCTAAACCATGTTGGGCAAAACTATTTCACAATTCATCTGTTGCAAACAGTATTAGAGTTGAGAGGTGATGTTTCCTAGCCCAAGTCTAAATAACAGTGTAAAAGAAAAGCTGGTCAGTATCTGTGTGCAGTAAGCAAAAGCAAAGAGATATCCCTGCATGCAAAGAATTCAATTTGTCTCTATAATTATTATAATTATTATTATTATTATTATTATTATTATTGTTTATTTATAAGGCACCACAAGGTGTCTGCAGCACTGCACAAAATACAACAGAATACAGTACAGACATACAGGGTAGGGATGGACAGCATAGTATAAAATAAAATGCAATTTAAATATAAAAATATCACAAAAATACAATAAGGTGAAGCAAGCACAGACAGCAAGGCAAAATATGAGGTGTCAAACTTGGCAGATCAGGGGGGAGGTTGAGAAGTAGCCACCAGGGGGGTGGGTTAAAAGGGTAGCAGAGGGGGACAAAGGGGTACAAATTGAGGGGGGAGGAGTGTTGGGGGAGGGAACCATAATAGGATGGAGGGCCCTGCTCACATGAGCTAACACACTAAGTGGGAGGGATGAACTTACAGAAGACATAAGGAGGGGGAAAGGAGTGGACTGCTGGTGTAAGCGGAGGAAAGGGGGAAAGAAGGAAAAGGGATAGATGTAGGATGCAGTGGGGATGATAAGTGTAGTAGGGGTAAGCCAGCCTGAACAGGTATGTTTTGCGTGAGCGCTTGAAGACCTGCAATGTGGGGGAGAGTCTGGCAGAAGAAGGGAGGTCATTTCAGTGCAGAGGTGCAGCACAGGAGAAGTCCTGGAAACGGGCATGAGATGAGGAGGTCAGAAAGTGGTGGTTAGCAGAACAGAGAGGGCGGAAAGGGGTGTGCATGTTGATGAGGGAAGAGAGGTAGGGAGCAGTGGATGAGGAGATGGCCTTAAAGGTGAGGGTAAGGAGCTTAAAGAGACGTCTGAAGCGGACAGGAAGCAGTGGAGGGTTTGACATAAAGGAGAGGCTGAGGTAGAGCGGCGTGAGAGGAAGACTCCTACTTAAATCAACGTGATTTTGCCCAGGTGTAATATTCTTCTTATTTTCAAACTCTGAATCTGGTCCACAGTATTTAAGGTTTATTATTAATAATATAAATAAGTAAAGAATAGTGAACTGATTCCGGACTTACAAAAAGGGGTGATTTCCTATCGCTAAGAACGGAAAATGCCCAGGATTTGGATCCAGAGAACATTTCTAATGGTAGGTCAGGTAGCAGAAAACTTTGCCGTTACGTGGGAGAAAGCTTGCAGATAGCACTAGTGAGAGGGCATACTATACAACCTCTGTAATTTCCAGACTACAGCATTGCCCCCCATTTTAAGTGGCAATGGAGTGGAAGTTTTAAGCTAGGGTCTATGGATCATATTTCTTTATAAGCGAGGGGAGAGGCCTCTGCTTGCCTATATGGAAGCTCCTCTTGGAGCTCTGAGCACAGCAACATCAAAGTCTGGATTCGGTCCATTAATTTTAAATCGTATAAAGGCAATATTATTAATAAGGATATCTGTCATGTTTATAATAATACTATAAAAAAGGAACTGAAATACTTTAAACCATTTCACTCTTATTACACTTGTTTTCTTTCAGGGGATTTTATCAGACATAACAAAAGTTACCCGACTACATGGATTTGACCCTGTATGGATGGTCTTGGTAGTTGGGGTCATTATGTTCACGCTGGGATTTGCTGGCTGTGTTGGTGCTTTGAGAGAAAACATATGCCTTTTGAAGTTTGTGAGTTAAATCTAAACTACTCTATGTATGTTAAGTTTGTGTCCATAATGATTATTCTTCTATGTTGAATGTTGCTAACTGACTTCCATCTTTACTTATCTGGCACATTTTTTTCATATATGTTCATGTGTAACCATAATGATCTTACAGTTTCTGATTGGTTGAGCATTTTTAGGACTTTTTCTTATATGTACTATTGTGATCATATTCTTGGGTCACTGCAACTATACCACTAATTGTGATAATTTATACCATTGGCCAAAAACTCAGTTTTCCTCTTGTTAGCAGATATACAGTTCATCTTCACCCTGAGATTTTAGTACTTTGTACAGTCACTACACATCTAATTAGATGTGCATCTTGGTATGCAATTATGGATGGAACGGCAATATGATTTATTAACTTGTATATACTTTTCAGCATCCTACTTATCAGACAAAGTGCACTCTAAAGTCCCTCCTC
>WWET01000996.1:44114-54557 GCA_011038615.1 Limnodynastes dumerilii
CCCCCCCCCCCTCTTACCTATCCTGTTTTTATATGTTACATTTAAAAATGGTTTGTTTGTTTTTTGTTTTTTTTTTACTAATAGCCAAATGTTATTTTGTCAATTATTAAGCAGTGCCTTGCTGAGTAATTAATATATTCATCTATTATTAATAAGTTTAATAACCATTTCAAAGACTGATTATGTTGTTTTCCTTTTGTGACTATGCAGTTCTGTGGGGCCATTGTACTGATCTTTTTCATGGAACTCGCTGCTGCAGTACTAGCCTTCCTTTTCCAGGACTGGGTGAGAGACCGAGCCAAGGAATTCTTTGAAAACAACATTAGAGCTTATCGTGATGATATTGACTTACAGAACCTCATAGACTCCTTACAGAAAGCGGTAACGTCTGTAATATTAACTAATGACATTTGGGACCAGAATTGTGCACATAAAATCAAAATGCCACCATTGAAAATACTATCTGAACTTGACTAACTGACCTGATGATAGGGTTGCGTAAAAATCTGATAAAATAAATAAATAAAAAAAATTGTGCAAACTGTGTGACTTTTCACTAAAACGTTGGGTTTAGCAAGGAGTTGGTTACTAAAATTGATTAGATTACATATTAATTAACATGACAGACCGTACTATATTTATTAGTAGGAATAAGTTTTTTCTAACAAATCCATCATGATTTTCTTGTGGTTTGAAAGCAAAATATAGCAAATTCTTTATGGGTTGAATACTTTTGATTTTGTTGCCACTGTAGTGATGTGACTATGCAGAGACATGTTATATATAATATAATTATGCATACCTTGTTTTGCTTTTTGTCTCACAGAACCATTGTTGTGGTGCCCAGGGGCCAGATGATTGGGATTTGAATGAATACTTTAATTGCACTGGTGAAAATCTCAGTCGTGAGAAATGTGGTGTGCCATTTTCATGTTGTATTGCAGATCCAGCTGTAAGTTCACATTCACTAATAATTGCAACCAATTGCAGCAAAGTAAGGTCATTTTTTCTATTTTGTTTCCTTAAGACTAGAATTTTCATTTGGTTAAAGGCTGAATGTTATTCCTTAACAGCAAACTTCTTAATTGCTGCCTTTATCTTTAATTATTAGACCCCCCCAAGACCTGTCCTTCAGACACATTTGATGATATGCTTTTTTTGTTTGTATGATGCATATTTTGCTTGATTTATAGACCCCCTGCAAGCGAACCAAATGTTACTGCACATTTGGCAGTTTTCAGCCCTTATTCAGCATATCTCCTTTAACTATCACTTCAATGATTATCAGGTAGTTTTATATAAATAATCTGCATAACGATTTTCAGCAATGTGCAGTTGTTTTTTTTTTTTCTTTGTATTTCCCCCACTTTAGATTACTTTCTATAGAGCTTTACTACTTTTGGAGATGTAGATTTTTGTAATATGTCATAATAATTGGATAAGTAGTGACATAGCTAGACACCCACTAGCCTAGAGCAGCACCGTTACACTTTTAGCATAATTGCGTATTTGTGTATTTCCTCCAATAAGATGCTTGTTTATTTAGTTTTTTCTTTACGTGACTGATAATTGTAAAATTGGGACTGGTTGTAATTATGTGGTTTGGTTATTATTTATCATTTTGTCTTTACAGCAATCCGTTGTGAATACCCAGTGTGGCTATGATGTACGCAAAAAGGTGATATATGCAGTATACAAGAGTTGCTGTTCTCACATAACCGCTTTGTTTAATTCATAAAAAAGGCTGTTCAAAAAAAATAAGTTGGTTATTATTTATAATGTAGAAAATATCAGAATATGTGGACTTTTCAGAAAAAATTATAATTGTACCGATTTAGTACTCTTCACTGCTGCTATTTTATGTGCACTTGAGTTGAAAAGTTAAAGTAGACCCTGGGTAGAAGTAGAAGTCTGTACCTGTACATGGATTGATTATCATTGTTAGGTTTGCTAGATATTGCAGACCTGCGATTCAGGATTTCTCATCTGTTACTTAGAGATCTGATTGCATGAAGATCCGGTCCCGTTTTTAAATAAATTTGCGAAAACAATGATCTTGTCAAAACATAGATGCTAACATTTTATTTAGCGTTTTGACAAAAAAAGCTGCTGATGTTACACTTTACAACTGACAAATCAACGAGCATTTATTATCCACAGAGATTAATACAGTCTTGCAACATGTTAGTGGATGTTCGCCAAGCTATTCTGCGCCTTTCATTGGTCCATTATTTGTACTTTGCATGTTTGTAAATATCAGTTACACAACCTACCTGCTTTTCTGATCATTGTTGTGTTCATAGGTAAAGTACATTATGCTCTAAGGATTGCTAATTATTCTTGTACTATACATTAAGTACATTATGGGTGTGGGTCCTCGCTAAGAACAGCCTTATTTTGATAGGGCCATTCTCTCCCAGCCAGTTTCGAACTGGCTGGGATATCGATTGCTTACGGCTCGATGAGGCATAGCAATCGATCCCCTAAGCACCAAACACGGTGCTCCGATAGGTTAGCCAGAAAGTAACCCCAACTCTTCCACTAAATCCAACCCTAACTTTCCCCTTCCATTACCCTAACCCTCCCTTCACCGCAGTTTGACCCTAACCCTCCCCTTTTAGTCCGGCAAAAATGAAAGGGTGAGAATGCCAATTGGCATACTTGCCCATTCATAAAAAAAAATTCTAAAAATTATTTTTTAGATCATCATTGCCCAGTGATAACTTGCAAATAGTATTCAATGGTATTTATTCAGTGTAACATTTTTTGTCTCATAAAAAAATGATAAATTTACTTATATGGCTTTTGTTTTTTAGTCAGTCGCAGAAAGAGCTTTAACAACATATGTGAAAGGCTGTATATCTGCTTTGGAGGCGTGGCTACCAAGAAATATATACATAGTGGCAGGTGCCTTTTTGGTGATTTCCATTTTACAGGTATAATAGCTTTCTTTCTATACAATGCCTTAGACTTGTTAATGCAGTAAGGAGAGGCTAATGTCTTGGGGGTAGATTTAATAAACTGCTCCGTATTTACTAAAGCTCAAATTGCCAAAAAAAAGTTGTTTTTCCTTCTCAGGACAGCGATTTTGAAGTGCCGTCCAAAATCGCTGCCCTTAAAAAGCTGGTAGTGAGCGACGATTGTGATAGAAACGCCACTAACTATCATTGTAATGCTATTTAAAAAATATTTAAAAATAATAAATGCTATTAAAAAATGTAAAAAAAAAAATAATTTATTATTTAAAACTTTATATAAAAGATTATATTTAAATGTTATTATGTGTTAATACTTGGCACAGCATGTGCCAGGCTGATGTCAACCCTTGCCATGCTGGCGCTTTTATTATTATAAGACACAGCATGCCCATGTCCTGCAGGGAATTATGTGTCTTGAAGTACCACAAATGCCAGCATGCCAAGGTACCCAGGCCACTGCGACATGTATTTGGTGGTTTAAAAAAAATGTCTACCCCTTAAATAAACTACATTACAAAGTGTAAAAATAATAAAAGAACATTTACTGCTTACAGTTCTGTAGTCTTTTTCCTTTATCTTCTTCAATGCTGACATCCTAAATGTCCGATGACATGAATAAGGTGAGATACAGCAGGGAGGTCTTTCTTCTTAGTTCTGCTGCAAATGATGGCTCTGCCTCCTTTGATCCCCTATAGCCTGTGACAGTACACTTTTGAAACATTGAATTGTAATGTTGTTTATTTGGGGGTCGGAATTTTTTTAACCAGAAAATACATGCTGCAGTGGGCACCTTGTCATGCTGGTGCTTGTGGTACTACAAGCCTGCCAGACATGGGCATGCTGTGCCTTGTAGTACTAGACATGCCAGCATGCTATGGGTTAATGGCAGCTCAGTGTATGCTTTAACACATAATAAAGTGGTTTATTTTTAAATATGTTTTATAGTTTTTCAACCTTCAAGCCGTCATTTTGAAGGTGTCAAAAGCGCCATGCATTGCTACTGCTCTGAAATGGCCCTCATAGTAAATTAGGTGGTTTTAACAACAAATGTGGGGTGATTTCAAAGTGCAGACAAAATCGCCCCTTTGTAAACTTACCCCTTGGTTTTGATGTCATGAGCAAGACTAATGACTGACTGAACAAATGTGACTTATTTATTTCACCATGGGTACGATTCCATTAACCACAACGTCTGATCGCAGTCGTTTTTCGCGGATTAAAATCCGTTGATATTACTGAATGTAATAGATGGTAATAGGTGCACTTTGCGCTTATTCACGTCTGCATGGTCAATTGAATTGGGCCCCATAAGTCCCAATATTTATTACTAAAGCTTTGGTAACTATGGGAACAATTTTTACAACATTTTTGCTCCACTAACCACATTCAGATGACTGATTTGTTCCCACGGTTTGGGCCATAAGTTCCACAGAGCATCTATTCTTGTCAGGACTGATCTGTACTCATAGTGCAAGAGCCTTGCAAAAGTCATGAACTGCATTTATGTTGTTGAGGTAGCATATGCACTAAGGTATATGACTGAAGATCATATTATGTTGAAACTAATAGCCTTTACAATATGTTGTAGAATAACTTTTTTAGTTTGCAATTTTGGTTTGTTATAAAAGTTAACATCTTCTCTTTTTCCAATAGATTTTTGGTATTTACTTGGCTCGGACACTGATGTCTGATATTGAAGCAGTGAAGGCCGGATACCGATTTTAAGGTCTCTAAATTGGAAGTCCTCAGAGAGGCTGTCTGCTTTTTTTTTTCCTGTAAAGTATAATATCCACTGGAGATTCTGAGCCTACACTTTTAATGCTCTGCATTTTATAAACTAAAGCTTGGAATTTTGGCCTTTAAATGGTAGGCCCACTTTGGACTTATTTGGAGTATAAAAGGTGGTTTACCACATACGACTAATTCCGAACACTCCTTAAAGTTTTTTGTTTTGTGTATGCTGCCCTTTCATGTCTGGACACATGAGTGTTTCTCTTGTTTTTTTTTGTTTTTGTTTTTGTTTTTTTTATCTATCTACTCTAAGTGTAATATTCTCTTTCTGGACTATAACCACTGCTATATTTGGATAAATATGTGACTTTACTGCAATGGGTTCCCTCATTGTAGGTATGGAGTATTAAGTACATTTTTTTATGTTGTGTATTGCATTTACCTCCCTCTACTGCCCTTGTCCTCCCATCTGTGTGAAATCTGATCTTTTCTGCGTGGAATCATGTGACCAAAATAACATTTCATAAGCTTGTCGTTATTAGTCTGCCTTGTAAAGTTTAATTTAAAGTGGTCTGTATATTTCAAAGTACTATACATCACTAGCCTAACCTAATCTGTAGTCATTTATTTCAAAAGAATACACAAGAAATACTGAAAAAAAAATCTGCCAATAGAAATAATAAAGTAATAATCTCACAACCCTGAACAAAGGCTGTATTTTAAGGAGACAAATTTGACTTTAGATCCGTTATGCATTTATAATATCCTTAAAAATAACAGCAAGCATTTGAGTTTAGGATCCAATAGTACCTGCAATTCATATTACTACAAAAGTTTAATTTTAAACACCAAAGATCTGCCTTTACATTTTTCCCCTATTTTTCATGCGTTTAGATGTGATTTTTTTTTTCTACTTTAGCATTCTGTGCATCTGTGCTACCGAATTGGAAACATTCATATTTAATATCAATGACCCTTCCAACTGCTTTCAACAGAGTGGTGAGGTTCCACTTACAAGTGGGAGTGACTTTGTATTACAGTGTACAGTATAGGTATAAGCTTCCGAACATTATTGGATAGTAGAGCATTTGTAATTATGCATGAGTATTATGCCCCTTCGACTGCAGATCCCTGTGCATAAATTAATCGCACATCCAAATGCAAGCTAATCGGAAGGTAGGATCCGATTCCTGGTCTTAATAAATAATATAGTTTATGGCCCAAATAACCAAGGCTCTTGACAAACATTTACAATGACTTATTTACCATTAAAGGTGCAAATAATTTATCGACATGTAACATTTGTCTATTCATTGTTTATTTTCTTTGGCTTGCATACAGGCTATTGTTGTAGTGAAATGGAGCACAAGTGTCATCTTGTGGTTGCTGTAAATATTACAAGTAACACATTTTTTGGAACGTAAAACTAATATAGTATATTATGTATTTTATTTGCTTGCAACTAGACTTTACTTAGTGTTTAGTGTTTTCATTTATTTTATGTATTTTATGTATAAATGTTGACATGTTTACATTTTTTGTACTTTTTACCATTGTTCTACTAAACAAATTACATAAAAATGCAGTGACACATGCAGTTATTACCATTGTTCTTATTTTTTTTCTTTCTTGTGTTTCCCTCAATTTCAGTGGTTTTCTTGGTAAGGTTTTGTTATTGGGAAGGATTCCAATTTGTTTAATAATTTGTAGGGAAGAAGGTCTGTTTTTTTTTTTTTTTATAAGTAAATGGGTTGGCATGTAAAAATATAAAACTGATCTCTGATAAGTTTTGTTAATGCAAAATATAGTCAAATTGAATTAGTAATGTTGCCATTAAACTGGATCCTAAACTGGAATATTAGCCACTTGAAGCAATCAGATTGTTCAGCCTGCCTTGAATATGTTTTGGCCATTGCCACTTCTTTGCACCTGGTGGGTTCCATCTTGCCTGCTTTTATTTCATTGTTAAACCGGGGAGCACATTTTGTACACAACAACAAAATAGAAACGTTTGGTGATATTTAGATACTCCACAACAAGCTGCCAGTGTGGTACTGTTTGTACCGCTTCCCAAACATATAGTACTATCTTATGTCTATGTTCATTCATTTATAGATTAACACTGTGTTAGCACAATAAGATAAACATTTAAAACCCGTGATACTGAAAGTTATTTTTTAAATAAAGACTTTTTTTTTACTTGTTGTCTTTGAATGTTTAATTAGCATGACTTTTGAAACACAATATATTTGGCTGATACACCGCATGAGCAGTAAGTTGAACACAGAAACAATTCACAAAAGTGATTAGAACTTTTAAGTTCATGTTGCAATTAGAAGCTATCCTTCCATGGTGTACTAGAGAATATAGGGACTTAGCATTCCAAAACAAGACCCTTGTTTGTTTCCTATCTCACTATAATATAAGGGAGGGTGTGCTTCATATATCAAATGTAAACTTGTTTGGTTTAGCAGCGGCACATATGTACATTGCACAGCTCCATTTTCTTCACTGGTGATGCGGTAAACCTGAATATTCATTTGTTTAAATACTGTCAGAGCATAAGTCACATTCCTGTAATATTTTAATGTTTCTATCTTATGGCCTCAATGGATGGCAAAAATGCAGGGTCTGTGTAAATAATAAAGTGTATTCAAACCATAATACAATCTCAATCAATCTTGTTTTTTTTAAATTAAACTCTTAACACTATAATTGCTATCTATCTCTATACTATGTATAGTGTAATAATTATGAATAACTCTTAGAAATGACCTCAACCTATGTTCAGTAAAAATGAATGCATCGGTTTTATTGTTTAAAAGTTAACTAGAACATAACTTAATGCAAAGTTTTCTTGTATTCATTGAGAATAGTTTTCCCCATTCATGAGTTGTTTATGCCTCTTTTTTTCATGAGCTACCTTTGGATTATGGTTTATTAGAAAAAAGAAGGTATGGTCAAACACAGGGCTCTACAAATACTTTGATGTCTTTACTCAGAGAAAGAAGAAATTAAATATTTTTTATTTATATTACCAGATATTAAAATAAATGACATACTGCATCCTATTAGACACACCATATCCTTAAATAATGTTATTCTAGCATGGATTAATACAAGCATGGGGATTAATAAAATGTGTCTATTTGATGACAGTACCACGTCACATATTTATCAAATCACAATGCATCATGCACACATATGGCTTATATCTTGCCAATACATAGGTAGATGCTGAGAGCAGAAAATGCTGGGATATTGAAGACCATATTTTATTATATTTGGCCTTTGTGACTGTAAGACTGCATTCATTTAATCAAAAATGTAAAACTATCCAAAGAAATGGTCACTGTTCTGTTTTGCCATTATCTGTAGAATGTTATTGGCTTGTTTCACCACATTGTTGTTGCAGTGTCCACAAAGCTTCTCCAAGGTCTCTTTCAAGTTGACTACTTCCATTTCCTTCTTCAAATCATCTGGAGAAATAACATTAAATTGTAAATCTCAATACCACAACTGTTATGTATATACATGTAGTCTCCGAAACAGTAGGATATTAGTGGAGATTGGGATAGTTGCGTACAGTAGGCTAGAGAATGGCGATATAATGATGGGTTGGTTTTTAGAGACTATTTGGAGATATGAAGTGTTTGGGAAAGTGCATTCTATAAGTGGTTAGAAGGATAGTGACACCAGAGACAAGGAGACTAAGGGAAAAAATTGTATGATGAGGTGGATGTGTTAATATGCTTTGTAGGTAAAGGTGAGGATCAGAGTTATATCAGTTTTACAGGGGAATGTAAGATGGATTGAGATGGAGCTCTGTTATAAACATTTTTTAAGCGTTCTTAGGGCATTTATATGAAAATGACAGAGAGACAGCTGGAAGGAGAAGAAACTGATACCTGAGTCTAGGAGACTGCACAAAAGGCCCATTGAATTATATTTCACTTCTGGTCCCATAGACTCATCCTGCAAAATCTTGTGCAGGATCAGCACCAACTGAGACTCCTTGAAAGCTTCTTCAACTGTATCTGGAAGTAAGAAGGTAAAAGATTGACCAGTATTCCCATGCTCGGCTGCATGATGTGTAATAGAGCACTTCTTTAAAGGCCCAACCTCAAGGACCGTCCGTACAATACAACATTATACTTGTTTCCGTTCCATTTGTGTTCAGAATACATTCAATTTGAGAGAAAAGTTTTGTGTACAAGGATCACAAACCCTTTTTAAAGGCTGTACTGGAACTTCAGTGTTAACCAGATAGGTTATAAAGAAAAAAGTTGATTTGCTAAATGTAAGTACAAAAGTAGCTATCTTCCTACACATAATCTTCTTTTGAAAATCTCTACTCATAATTTCATGTGCTGCATTATGTGAGTAGGTGTAACTATGAAAGATCTGTCAAATTAAACATTAGTCTTATTACACAAATCAAGGAAACAAACTGCAACATGCTTATTTTACAATGCAACATGTATAACTTAACAGATAATGTGCACTATACTAGATAACCAGGCAGATACATAGTTTTTGGAGACTCCCCTTAGTTATTGAAGCAGTTTTCGCTAGCTAATGCATAATAGTCAGAAAATAGAGGTTGTAAGTTGGAACAGGGTTGATCAAACCAGGAAAGATGGGCGTTCTAGGAAGAGTCCTGGTGGTTCCGAACTTCTTCCATTTACGGATGATGGAGGAGACCGTAATCATTTGGACCATCAAAGCAGCTGATATTTTTCTGTACCCTTCCCCAGATATGTGCCTCAAGACAATCCTGTCTCAGAGGTCTACAGACAATTCCTTTGACTTCATGCTTGGTTTGTGCTCTGACATGCACTGTCAAGTGTGAGACCTTATATAGACAGGGATGCGCCTTTCCTTATGTCCAATCAACAGAATTTACCACATGTGGACTCCAATTAAGCTGTAGGAACATCTCAAGCATGATCAGTGGAAACAGGATGCACCTGAGCTCAATTTTGAGCTTCATGGCAAAGGCTGTGAATACTTATGTACGTGAGTTCTTCGTTTTTGATTTTTAATACATTTGCAAAAATCTCCATGAATTAATTTATTCCATTTTGGAACATAACAAACAAAATGTGGAAAAAGTTAAGCACTGTGAATACTTTCCAGATGCACTGTAGAGAGCTGCATTGAGATTCTAGTCAGTCAGTCATTCATTTATTCAGTCAGGTCTTATATAAGAGGAGTTGTGTGCGAGAGAGAGACTTTCTTCCTCAGCCCAACTGCCTGTTTGGTTTTATAATAAATATATACCATTGAATTGAGGCACTAAGTTTTGTATTCTGACGTTTCAGTGACCGATTGTCACTTTCATCAGGGAAACTGCAAGTGTTTTGGCTACTTTATATGGATTAAATACTGCTAAAAGCCTTTGAGTATAATGCAGTACAGTGGCTCAGTGAGTACTTGTGTCTCACAGTGCTGAGGTCATGAGTTTAATTCCTGGATTATGCCTTATCTGTGTGGAGTTTGTATGTTCTTCCCATATCTGTGTGGCTTTCCTACCACACTCCAAAAACATGCTAGTAGGTTAATTGGCTGCTGAATAAATTAGCCCTAGTGTGTATGTTATGTATTGGATTATGCCTGTGTGGAGTTTGTATGTTCTTCCCATATCTGTGTGGCTTTCCTACCACACTCCAAAAACATGCTAGTAGGTTAATTGGCTGCTGAATAAATTAGCCCTAGTGTGTATGTTATGTAT
>WWET01000996.1:69675-83505 GCA_011038615.1 Limnodynastes dumerilii
CAGCAGTGGAAGTATCGGATACAATAGAAGCGCTGAACTCCGGGCACTAGCCCAGATGTGGGTGCTTCTCCATTGTTCCCTCTGGCTGTCTTGTGTCCAGAGTCCCCAGGGTCAGTCTCTGTGTTCTATGCAAAGGACTGGGCAGCTGGGCTTAAGCAGCAGGAGGTTAAATACAGACCTCTCCTCTTCGCTGAGTCCGTTCCCTCCTCCCTCACATAAACTGACGAACGTGATGTCATCACGTTTAGAGGCACCAAAAATTTGCCTCTGGGTGCCCGGTCAGAACACATGCCACTGACTATGTTCATTGGTTGTTAGATATTCTATTTATCACATACTTATCCTTTTCCGAAAAGGAATAAAATCATTCAGTATCTAGTACAAAGATTCAGATAAACAACAACTGAGCTTTACCTGCGCAGCAGAAGGTAGTGCAAGTATGGTAATTGGTAGGAAGTGAGTGTGAAAGCAATCCTCACTCTGGTAACATAGTCTTAATTTTGGGTTCAGCTAGCATAGATATGGAAGAAGTATCTCAGTTTGACCTACTGCCCGTGTATATGATATGAATAAGAAGGGGATTGTAGAATGGCCAAGCA
Organism: Limnodynastes dumerilii; assembly: GCA_011038615.1. Classification (NCBI taxonomy): domain Eukaryota; kingdom Metazoa; phylum Chordata; class Amphibia; order Anura; family Limnodynastidae; genus Limnodynastes; species Limnodynastes dumerilii. Next base: position 70,275 of record WWET01000996.1, read on the forward strand.
CTAGGCACAAAACAAAATACTGGTTATGTCCAAAGATTGAAGACCCCATTCCACTGGTGGCTGAACTGACAGAGCAGGCAGGAAGTTCTTTTTGCTGCCCTGTAGCTTTAATACAATGGACTGCTGCAGTACCTTGGAAATTAGGGTTGTGGTTCGCTGCTGTGAACACCCCTTTTTCGAAAGGGCTGTTCTCTCCCAGTCAGCATTTGATCACTGCAATAAAGAAGATGCTGCTTCAAATGGTAAGTATATATTTAACCCCAATCCTTACCCTAATCCTTACTCTAACCCTCCCCTTCCTTTACCCTAACCCGCCCCTTCCATTATTCCCTTCACCGCAGCCTGACCCTAAGACTCCCCTCCCCGCAGCCTAACCGTAACCTTCACTTTACATTACTCTAACCCTAACCCCCCCTTCCCCACAGCCTAACCCTAAAACTCCCGGGAGAGTGTTATTCACCTCTCCGGTCGGTATGGCAGGTCTCGGTGGGTGTGACAGGTCTCTGGCAGTGTTTCCGAAATACAGACCGCTTGGCATATTTTCCTAATGAGTTTTTGACTGGCTTTACTTCTAAAAGCACCATTTTGAGACGGCTCCCACCAGAAAATAGTGGCAGTGAAAAAGAACCAGGTAAAAACTGTAATATAGACCACACTAGTGGTCTGTGTGAATACTGGTGGATATCAGGGGCCATGTAAGGATAAAGTGCTCCTTCTATTATGCAGAGGTCTGTGTGGCCCTACCCCTCTTCTTAAACTGTACCTCTCCCCCTCATCTGCAGTTCTTATATGAAGAAGGACAGCTCAGCATCGAGAACAGATTCAGAGTAAGGACAAAAACCCCATCATATAATACTGTTACACTTCCATTGCTAGTGGGAATCCACCACAGAACATATAGTCTGTCTTGAAAACACCATTACCATTTCTTGCAAAGTTAGCAATAGCGAGAGCTCCGGTCATCTGAAGTAGAGTGTGGCGAGACGCCAGCCAACAAGGAATATTCTGGTAGACAACACCACAGCCATTGTCAAATAGTTTCTGCATAGACTCATCTGCAAATGATAAATGGAAAAAAGTAAAATGTAGTAAGTAACCATACAAAAGAAAATCTCTTTAAGCTGCAACAAAAGCCATGTTTATAAAGGGCTGATTTTTTCACATATATCTAATACATGTTATATTTTCCTCTGCATATAGAATGCACAGTGAGAATAATAAAATCCTATGATCATTGTTCACAATGGGCCTGATCCAGAACTATGGGCGATGCCGTAGTTATGGCAGCCATATGCGTAAGAGTGGCAGTTTTGCCGATCTGCGCATGCGCCGGGCAGATGTTGCCCGGCATAACTAGGGAAACCCGTTCCTTAGGAAACCCGTTCCTTGTTGCGGGAGGGCGGGTTTGGCCACTTACGCTCCTGTGGCCGGCGTAATTACACACTGTTACGCCAGCTGAGGTTAAGGTAGCCTTCAGCCGGCGTAACAGTGTGTAATTACGCCGGCCACATGGTAAGTGTCGGGGGAGGGGGAGCTCCCGCAACAAGGAACGGGTTTCCTAAGGAACGGGTTTCCCTAGTTATGCCGGGCAACATCTGCCCGGCGCATGCGCAGATCGGCAAAACTGCCACTCTTACGCATATGGCTGCCATAACTACGGCATCGCCCATAGTTCTGGATCAGGCCCATTGTGAACAATGATCATAGGATTTTATTATTCTCACTGTGCATTCTATATGCAGAGGAAAATATAACATGTATTAGATATATGTGAAAAAATCAGCCCTTTATAAACATGGCTTTTGTTGCAGCTTAAAGAGATTTTCTTTTGTATGGTTACTTACTACATTTTACTTTTTTCCATTTATCATTTGCAGATGAGTCTATGCAGAAACTATTTGACAATGGCTGTGGTGTTGTCTACCAGAATATTCCTTGTTGGCTGGCGTCTCGCCACACTCTACTTCAGATGACCGGAGCTCTCGCTATTGCTAACTTTGCAAGAAATGGTAATGGTGTTTTCAAGACAGACTATATGTTCTGTGGTGGATTCCCACTAGCAATGGAAGTGTAACAGTATTATTCCCTCTGTCTGGCTATACAGCGCTGTATAGCCAGACAGAGGGAGAGAGGACACAGCGCTGCAGGCTGTCAGCGTTATTTTTTCATTGATAATTTTTTTTTTTGCAGCCAACCAATAAACTGACCCAGCCAATCAGAGAGAGACTGCAGCCAGGCAATAGGCAGCCACACGCTGGGAGCGATAATCGCTCTAGTGTGTGGCCATCTTAGGGATTGCAATAGTCCTGGACAGAGGGTGGAGCTTAATGATATGATTTTCATAAATTGCTTTATTAAGCCCTGGCCCCTGCCAGCATCTCTGGGATCTTCCGGAGGACAGAAGTAAAATGTCGGCAACACTGAAATAATCCATGTAAATTATATACATAAATGGCCTATTCCAGACTGAAACATAGGCCCGGTGGGGAGACCAATTAAATATACAATGTATCCTAAAATGGGTAGGTAATATGTGCCTCACACTAATACACGGTACTGTGTCGTATAAATGATGTAGGAGAAACCATAAAGGGGTAGATGGCTAAGTTCAGACAAGGAAGTGTATAAAGATATGCAAAAACCAGGTGTAATTGAAAATATAAAGGATCAGATTATATCTACAATGTAAGGGAGGGGGAGGGAGGAAAAAGGAAAAAGGGGGGGGTATAACTAGATTATGGTGGACTGAGTAGCAGATATGCTATAAAGACCTGATAAAATATAACTTTTATTTAAGTTATTAAAAATAATATAAAGAAAATCTACAGCAAAAACAAACATATAAAAACATATTTGCTAAGCACCCAATAAAAAAGATGAGATGATTATACCATATGACACACTTAGTCATCAGATCAAAGAACAGGTGGCCACAACTGTTACTTATTTAAATAGTAACTATGTCTGGTTATAAATGTAGCAAACCATTGAAAAATGAAGCAATATTTAACAAAGCTGACTATGCAGTAGCAGATGAAATATAGTCAGTAACGAAACAATTATAAATTTATGACATAGCCTGATATATAAGAAAACAGAGTGGCACAAATGGGTAAATAGCAAATGATGACAATGGTGTCAATAATGGGAAAAATAAATAAAAAGGTCTGTTCACAGTGAATAAATAGTGAGATATACAATATATGGAGGCAGGATAAATGCCTCTATCTAACCCAATCCGCTAGCCCTAACTGCCCCTTTAACTGCCTCATGGCAGTACTTCACCCTTCCGGGCCCATAAAAATCCCTGTCCTACCTTGTAGCATTTATCCCGTGAGTGAAGGGGCTGACCAGATGATGGAAGCTGGAGAGGCTGGGATGTATTGCGAACAGACGGGTGCAAGCTCGCGTGCCAGGAGTGCACTTCCCGACACGCTGTGGGAGGACCTGACACGCATTTCACTTCGGCTTGATCACACCACCTAGATGATCTCTTTTTTGTTTGGGATGGGGATATCAATTCCATCAATAATTTTTTCACCTTCCTCAACACCAACCGGTTTAATTTAAAATTCACCCACCAACTTAGTAAATGTCTAATTAATTTTCTAGATATTGAGGTGGTTGTCTACGGGAACCAGCTACATACAAAAACCTATCCGAAAGAGGTTGACACCAACCACTTTCTGAATTTTAAAAGCTGCCACAATAAGAGCTGGCTCAAAGGTATTCCCAAGAGCCAGTTCATTAGGATGCGGCGTAATTGCTCAACTCTAGAGTCCTATCGGACACAGAGTGAGAGACTAAAACGCAGCTTTCTATCCCAGGGGTATCCTTTGGAGATCATAGAACAAGCTTTCTCAGAAGCAGAGAGTAGGTATAGAAATAGTCTCATCCAGACTAATATCCATCAAAAGGATTATAATAGTTTTAACAACGACCAATTATGCTTTATAACCCAATTCTCTTCCCAGGCAGAAAATATTAAAAAGATCATCCATCGTAACTGTAATGACATCCTAAGTCTGGATAACATGTTGAAACCGATTCTTGTGGAAAACAAACCACGTGTGGTTTTTAGAAAGGCCAAAAGCCTCAGGGACCTGCTGGTCCATAGCTTCCTAAAGCCCTCTGGAATAACACATACCCCCTCTTGGTTGGGTGAAAAACCTAAGGGGTTTTTTTCGGTGTGCCCAGAATAGATGTGGGATGTGTAAGTTTGGCCACCATAAAGTTACCTCCTTCTCTTCCTCCGACGGGCAGACTAGCTTTCCCATTAAAGACTTCATAAATTGTCGAAGCTGCTTTGTGGTCTACCAAATTGTATGTCAATGTGGCATGCAGTACATTGGTAGGACCACGAGGCAGCTTCACATTCGATTTTCTGAACATCGTCGCAACGTTACGAAAAATAATAGACTCCACTCAGTCTCGCGTCATGTAAATGACATGCATGGAGGGAGAGTGGAGGTACTTTCAATTAAGGGCTTAGAACTGGCTCATAAAACCGCCAGAGGGGGTAACCAGTTCACTAGATTGGCCCAGAGGGAAGCATTTTGGATCTTTCAACTGAACACTATGACTCCCTCTGGGTTGAATGAAACTATTGAACTGAATCATTTCTGAATGAGACTTTTTGATCTCCCTTTTCCTAACTCTGACGATTCTTTATGTTCCCACCATAATTAAAAATGGTGTGGTTAGGAGAGTTAAGTGCTATATATTAAAGTCTAAATATGTTTGTATTTCTAGATATTTATTCCATTAATATACATTATACAATACTTTAAGTATATCTCTGTATTATATGTGTTTCTTCTGTACACCAATGAATATTGGTACAATGTTATCTTATTAGATTGCTTGAATTCTCTAGGTGATTTTCACCCATGTGGATTTCTGTTTTCATAATTTTTCAATCAAATGTATTTTATTTGTTATTGAAATGTTTTGTCTGAATATGTCTTACTAAATTTTTCTATTTAATTGAAAACTGCTACTTGCTATTTGTAATGATTTTATTGCAATAGTACAAGTGATAGTTTGTCTATAGTGTGGCAAACTTTGGGTCAGCAATTAATAGGTTAATGGTTAACACCACAGCTGATTCAATTTCATTCCTTTTAAAAGACACTTCCCCGCCAGGGAATTCTCTCTACCTTCTGATGAAATCATCCTAGGTGATGATGAAACGCGTCAAGGCTTTCATTTGATGTGACATTTGCCTCAGACCCTGTGCTAGTATATTGTACCAATACCATCTACTACCCTCTACATCCAACAGCTGCTAAGTCGGCACGCAAGCACGATTTAAAATCGGATAGCCAACTAAAACCAACAGCATACCGCTTTGCCTCTATAGTGTTATACAGAGGACGGTGCAGGCTTTTTCCCCCGCTCCCTGCTGGAGTGAACAGCTACAGGCACGGCAGGACCCGACAGGAGCCATGCGTAATTGCGGGCACAACTTCGGAGGACTGCCGCAACGGACCACACTACTCCATTCAGGCCGTCTGTACTCCTGGCTGAAGTTGCGGGTAGCCGCGGCTGTGTCTGTGTGGGACTGCTGATACAGCCCTCGATGACCGCTACAAACCGAACAGACATATGGGCAGGACTGGAGGTAACCTTTCATAACACCGCTACTAATTGCAATATCCATCTTTGCATTAGCCCCGTCCCTTGAGTTGTGGTTTACATCAATAAACTGAGGATTTCAGGCCATACTTTGGTCTTATAAAAGGAACTGAGGGGCGATTACCCTGTACTTGGTACATATATAGCTGAATTATCCTCAACTAAGCACAGGTGACTGCCCATAAATCCTTATTTTCCATTCATAAGGGTCTTTAACATCTAAGTTTGCTACGGTGGCGAGTAGAGGACTTTGCATCCTAACAACCCTACCAGCTAGGAAGTTTAACAGGCACCCATAACTCCTTTATCAAAGGAGAAGACTGTATATTGTTGGTTTCTATTGACATCTGAGGCATCTGTTTTTATTGTATCCCTATAAGCCTGTAGTTGTCTGATCAACAACTAACAGGAATATTAGGTTCACATCATTGTTTCACAATTGTTTTTTAATTAATTTTAAATAAATGTCAATTTATCTTATACATACTTATATCCTAAGCGCTGTTTTCTGCCTATTTTTTATTTCATTTTAGGATACATTGTATATTTAATTGGTCTCACTCCTTCTCATAGAGATTTTTGTTGAGATTACTCATACTGGTCATTAGTTCTTTTCTATTACTAGTGCGCCATAATTTCCCCTAAAACCCTGTCTTTGCCCATTCCCTTTTCCCTCAACCCTATTATATACTTTCAGGGTATTTTTTTTGGCAGCACCCCCTAAATTAGGTGGTTTTTTGTGAGTATAAATTCCTATACCATACCTACTGACCGGCTAGGAGCATCTCATCACATGTACTTGTTGTTTGTATATATTTTTTTCTCTGAGCGGCCTTATTCTTTCCTCATATCCACCTCCCCCCTACCTTTGGACTTTCCTTGTATTATTTGAAGAATACAATTAACATGGTTTTGCCCAGGAGTAACTTTCCTCTCTTAGGGCCTGATTCACACTTAAGAAGCTGCGTCTTCTTAAGTGCGTATTGTTCCGAAATTACCTACTGCGCATGCGTAGTAGGTAATTTACACTATCTATGTAGATGATAGAACTATTGATCTCCTGTGCATGTAGCCTGTTATATTTTACAGGAGCCAATGTTCCTGTGTTTCTAATAAATCAGCAATCATTATTGTGAATTAACCTCACCTGGATTTATTTATGTATTATCAGGTTTTTATATAGCGCTATCATACACAATGGGGCAGATCCAGAGCTACACCGGGCTGCAGCGTAAGAACGGCAGAGGTGCCGTTCTGCGCATGCGCCAGGCATATTTTGCCTGGCGTAATCCATGGCTCTGTGAGCCATTGATTTAGTGTCCGTAACTATAGCGTAGTTACGGATGAGGGGGGCGGGCAGCTCCGTAACTATGCTGTAGTTACGGAAGCTGGACGGGGGGAGGAAAGGGGGAGGGAGGTTATGCTCCTGTGTGACACAGTTATGCCGGATGATTTTAGGGTAGACTTCAGCTGGCGTAACTGTGTCTAACTACGATGACACAGGGGGAGGGACAGGGGGAGTGCACGCTGGCTGTACTTACAGCCAGACGGCCAGCGTAGCTCTGGATCCCAATGTCACAAAGTGCTTTAGAATTTTACAAACATTGGGCCCGATCCTGGGTTAAGTCCAACAGGGGAATTACGAACAGTGTGTACGTAATTCCCCTGTCTAGAAGGTTGTGCGCATGTGCACAACCTTCTTACGACATTGTAATGGTCGGCGTACCTAACATACCTTACGTACGCTGGCTGTTACGTAAAAGGGGATGTCCCCCATTTTATGACGGTTGTATCTCCGCCATGAAGGCCGAGATCGATATGTTAATGAGGGAACAGGGCGGGGAAAGCCTCAGACCTGGTCGTAAAAGTTAAGGTAGGAATTTGGACATGTAAGTGTCCAGATTTACTACTGAGAGTGGGGAATGCAGGGGGCGTGCACTCCCCAATACGACCACAGCCGTAATGACAAGGTGCGCGTATGTCAGGATCATTATTTTATTACAAGATTGGGTGGTAACCGACCAACCTGTAATGTAAGAGGGCCCTGCCAACAAATTTACACTCTGTTGGATTAAATATGAAAATAGAAAAGGGGGGGTGGATATGTGCTAGTGTATATTCCTAGAGTGTTGGTAATTAACTATATATAAAACAATAAAAAACAATGTTCAAAGAAAAGTGCAAGGTCTTATTTTAAGTCCAAAATGTAATTAGGGTAGTCCAAATCCTTTGAGAGTAATTTATGATGCAATCCTCGCAATAATTTAAAAGAATTATATGATGCAATCTTCGCAACTGTCCGGCAATGTGGAGTTGCGAGGATTGCATCATAAATTACTCTCAAAGGATTTGGACTGCCCTAATTACATTTTGGACTTGGAATAAGACCTTGAACTTTCCTTTGAACATTACAAAGAAACATAGAAAGTGACGGCAGATAAGAGCCACATGGCCCATCTAGTCTGCCCATTTGTTTATTGAAAACTATACTGACCCTAGACCCTATTTACCCTCAATTTGGTTTACAATTTAGGATACCCTTATATTTATCCCAAGCATGTTTAAATTATTCTACTGTATTGGCCTCAACCACCTCAGATGGAAGAATATTCCACTTATCTATCACCCTTTCAGTGAAGTAATTTTTCCGCACATTTCCTTTGAATCTACCACCCTCCAGTTTATATTCATGCCCTCGTGTTCTATTACACCTTTTCTTTTTTAGTGATTTTCACAGTGAGAAAAAGATAACGCTGTTTTTGATGCGCTCTGATAGCGGATATTTACACTGAGTTGTACGCTGTGTTATTAGACATTTTGGTGAATTGTTACTCTTGCGTAAGTACGTGTACGCTTGTTTGATAATACCTACCTATAGAGTTTAGACGGTTTTACTATGGGTAATGGATTATCTCGAGATGGGGCAGTCAGCAGGGTCAATCAGGGCATGGCGAGTGGATCATGTATTGTGGAGAGACCGGATATGCCACTGGAGAAGGCTTTGTTTATAGAAACATAGAAAGTGACGGCAGATAAGAGCCACATGGCCCATCTAGTCTGCCCATTTGTTTATTTAAACCTATACTGACCCTAGACCCTATTTACCCTCAATTTCGTTTACAATTTAGGATACCCTTTATATATATCCCAAGCTTGTTTAAATGTTCTACTGTATTGGTCTCAACCACCTCAGATGAGAGAATATTCCACTTATCTATCACCCTTTCAGTGAAGTCATTTGCTTTGCTTTGTTACATTGATTGGCTACCTTCAAGTTACTGGAAATAATGACTCCTAGATCCCTTTCCTCCTCGGTAGATTCTAATGTAATGCCATTAAGGAAATATTGAGCGTTTGGGTTTTTATGTCCTAAGTGCATGATTTTGCATTTTTTGGCATTAAACTGCAGTTGCCACAGTCTTGACCATTCCTCCAGTCTACCTAGATCATCCCTCATTTTCTGTAACTCACCTGGCGTGTCTACCCGGTTACATATCTTGGTGTCATCTGCCAAAAGGCATATTTTCCCCTCAATACCACAGGCAATATCACCTATAAAGATATTAAATAGCACTGGTCCAAGTACAGAACCCTGGGGTACTCCACTGGTTACCTTACCATCCTCAGAAGAGATTCCATTACTACAAGCCTTTGTTGTCTATCCTGCAACCAAGATTGTATCCATGCAACTAGCTTTAAGTCCAACCCTAAAGTTTCCAGCTTATTTAACAGTCTTCGATGTGGCACAGTGTCAAAAGCCTTGCTAAAATCTAGATAAGCTATGTCTACAACTCCCCCTTTATCTAATACTTTACTGACCCAGTTAAAAAATTCAATAAGATTTGTTTAATATGAGCTTCCCCCAGTGAATCCATGCTGCTTGGGATCCTAATCCATTGTTTTTATTGTTTTATATATAGTTCATTACCAACACTCTAGGAATATACACCAGCGCATATCCACCCCCCACCTTTTCTATTTTCATATTTAATCCTTTTTTGAGATTGGTAGATCTCACAGGAGGGTGGATTAGCAGCAGGAGAATCCCAGCACAGTGCATTTCCTTCTTCATTTATTTTACACTCTGTTGGGTATTGATACATAAGGGCTGCCGCTGTTATTACTTTGCTATTGAACAAATTATTATAACAACAACAACCTCTAACTTTTATTTATTACGTATTCAACTAGTTAAAAAAAACTATAGCCATCCCACTGTTTCAACATGTTTAAGTTGCATTTACCCAAACTCAGGAATAGTTTTTTCTTATATTTTAGGGTGGATAAAACCCAAACTATCAGAGATGTGGTACAGATGTCTATATAAGGGTATTTTTGGGGATCTACTAAGATATCATAATCATTTTTAATACCAAAGACAAAATAATATCCCCCTAGCACCTAATAAAGACCTGAGGCAGCTTACCTTAAGACACGTCGTCAGAGGAAATCACAAGTGATGAAACGCGTAAGATCTTCAGGTTTAATTTGTTATTACAGGTGGGCAAACCGTTTATTAGTCCTACCTATTCGGCTTCCACTGCAGGGGTGATCTGTTTCTATCGTGCAAATGCATGCCAACGCTGTCTGTCTGCACGAGAAACTAAACATTTCAACTTTTTGTTGTCCTACGGTACCATTACAGCACATTTCAATTGTGCAATCAGCGATCTTCCTGACACAGTGCACATGTGTTTGACTGCTTTTACCACCAACTTCAAGTGGTGCACGGTAATTGGTGCTGAATCTCCGTTCAACATTATCATCTTTGGTTCATCATCATCTGGTGGTAAGCTGTGCTGTATTATTTCCTACATCTTCCATCTTCATTGGAGTACAGTTATCTGTGCCGAACCATCGATTTTATCACTGTGGGTGGTCAGCTCACACTGTATATTGCACCATTTGTTTTCGCCGATGCACGGTTATCTGTGCTGTATTTGCCATTTTTACCATTGTCAGATGGCCACCATCAATATAATGAATATATGATCGATCATCTTTAACAAAATCTAATATACATCTATATGATCACCTCTGTATCATTTATCACATCAGAAAGCGTGCAAGAACCATCTACAGGTTTGCCACTATTGTTAGTTTTTTATTTATTATTTAGTGGAACTGGCTTCTTTTTTGCTCATCATTTGTTTCATTTTTATTTTATTATTTTGCTCAGTTTTCACTATCCATACTGCCAGTTTTATTTTGTTCTTTCCATTGGGCTAAGAGACTAATGCTAATCAGTTTCAACATATAGCCATCACTGTGATTATATGTTTTTTTTATTGTGTTTCAATAAAATTTAATTATGCACCTATTGCTTTCAAGTAGTCTATTACAATATATTTTTAACAATATTTTTTTATATTTAAAAAAAATCTAACATTCTTTAACATTTTATTAACTATATTTGGCGCTTTATCCTTATTTTTTTTGTTAATCATTTTTAATGTCAACATAGGTACACAGCTCCTGTGTTGACACACAATCAATGTAAGTGACACAAAATGTTTTGCAGCTGTCGGCAGTGTAGGAGAACTTGAAAGAGAGCAGGTGGCATGTGTGACTTCAGCTGACAATATGCTTGGAAGGAACTATTTAGATTTCTTAATTGCTATTTGAATTGTAAGTATTTGATAGTATTAGATTTATAGCTTAATGTAATGTAATAAGTGTCATTTGATCTTTTTTTTATTAAAGCAGCAGGAGAGGTAGTGTTTGGCAATACAACACACACTTCAGCCATTAAATTATAGATAGGATCAATCACGGTTGGCAGTTTGTAGTGCTCCAATCCCAAAATGCTGCAAACAAATGGCTCCTATATAAAGGTAAAATGTGTCTTCATTACAAATCACTTAGTTCAGTTGGTGGCATTGCAAATCATATTTTTTGCAGTTACTCAAAAGCAGAGAAATTTTGTTTGAGTCAGAGAAAGCATAATCTGCTTGTTTTTTTATTTATTATTTTATTTATTTACTCATATCTGCTCCATTATCAGCAATCAGAAAATCATGTGGAGTAATTCATGTACTTCTCTAACAAATAGACACTGATGTTTTTCTTCAGGCCAGTAATACAGACAGTAGCTTGCCTGGGGATGACCAAAGGCACAGTTGCATGCCATTTATACTGTACAGCTGTAGTTTAGTGAATAGTTATACAATGGACTATAGCACCGGTTCTCAAACTTTTTAATTTACAGAGCACTTTTTAGGAGAGAAATTTTATATTTTAATATTTTTACCTAACACCTACATAAGTAGAAAACACGTAGTATTTTTTTTTTTCCACTGTCTTTGCGGAGCACTTGGGCACAAGGCACGTGTTCTGCAGAGCACAGTTTGGAAAGCACTAGCCTATGCAGTAAATGACTCTTAATTTAACCTTCTCGTTTAAGTCCTGAGGGATTCCTTTATTAACTGGTACATTGATTGTTTGTGGAAATAACAAGGAGATCCATATAACTTAGTTGTCATAATGCTGGCTACTATTGTTTTAAAATAGGCTTTATTTTTTGGTCCTCTTCTGTAATAAAGGTTCGCCTGTAGTAACAAAAGTCAATGGGATCCTTATTATCTTATTCAAATCCAGCACATTCATTATTACCCTCATTATTGACAATAACTTCCCAAGTAGCATCATCATATTTTATGACCCTGCAGCTGCTCTGTGAGTCCATTGCCGGCCAGCAAGGCACATGGCACAAGAGAGAGAGAATGGACCTGATTCACACCTAAGAAACTTCTGCTTCTTAGGTGCGCAGGTTTGAGAAATGACCTACTATGCATGCGTAGTAGGTTATTTAAGCAGTCCAAGTACCAGTTAGGTACGTAGATTGCCTCCATACGGTCTTTAAAGTCCGCACGGAGTAGTAAGAACAGTTACTAGTAAGAAAGAGGCAGTGTAATGCCACCTCAGGTAGTGTTTAGGTAAAAATGGGAGGGGGGGGGAGCCAGGGAGAGGCATTGTCCGTTCTTAGTTTCACTCTTAAGTGCCATTAGGTACCTTAAAATAAGGGGCGTGTTTGAGGCATGTCCACACCTAACTCACTCTTAACTGTGAATACAGCCCAATGTGATATGCTGTCATTGTAGCCCAGCCTTTCTCCCTGCAGCTCCTGTGCGCTTACCAGCCTAGACTTGCAGCACTATTGTGAGTGTGCCAGAGTGCACACTTTGGAAACCACTGCATTACATAACTGTAGACCCTCTACATGCTGAAAAAAGGAAAACTCTGTTCATTTTAGTGAGATACATATTTAGGTCAACAAATGGTAAAAAGAGGATGATCTTTATATTGTTAAAAAAAAAATTAAATAATAAGTATCTATAAATTTCTAATGTTCATTTATAAAATTATTTCTGTGTAACACAAAAATAAAATTTAGAATTAAAGCCACAATTTTCATTTATTTAACTGTTTTTTTTTTATTCATTGTTAAGCTGTACAGTCAAGGTGGAAAGTGTGATCATGCCAAACACACGAAAAAGAACAACTGGAGATCTACCATTAGAAATATTTATATTGATTTCATTAATTGCAAAGACTGCAATAGCTGGCAGAATTCAATGCAAAAATTGCGTACTAG
>WWET01000996.1:105794-116760 GCA_011038615.1 Limnodynastes dumerilii
ATATATATATAGTACAGGTACTTAAAGGGTGTTAGCACACATTTTAATATTTATGTTAATTTAAGTTAATAGTTTGTGGAGAAAAATAGAAATTATTGATCCAGCAGTGATGCTTCTGCATTCCAGTATACATAAATGGATATAAAAGAAATCTTATTGTTTCCAGAACATGGTAGTTTAGCCTGATTATAGAGTGAAGCCTCTACTTACTGATTCACACATTTGTCTGCAGTCCTAACAGGAAATTGATGTTTTTCATCCACTCACTACTGAATTGAAACACTTGTTAAGTGCATCAGATTGGACTTCTGAGGAATGATTTCTCTTTCTTACAGAATACAATCAAATAAGAGCTATTTATTTTATTTATGCACAAGTTATTTAAATTGCATTGCCAATTTAAGGGATATATATTATTCAGACTACAGACAATAATATTAATGTAGGAACATTTATTTTGAAATAATGTCATGTCTTTATCACAGACATTGAAATTAAGTTAAGACAGTAATACAGATATTTACAGCATACCCTCCAACATTTTAAAATAGAAAATCGGTACACTTAGGGGCGTGGTTTGTCCTGTGAATGGGCGGGGCTTAAATCTGCTCTCATTTGCATGTATGATAAGGTGTAAAATCTCATTTACACCTTATCATATGAGCTAAGCACTCACAGGAGAGGGCCTTGTCACTATAACAGAGCTGTAGGAGTCTGTCCCTGCAGCTCTACTATAGTGATCAGATGCATAAGGGCTGGAAAAGGAGTATAGGGGGGTAGGTAACAACTGGGGTCAGAATTCGGTACAGGAGCCCTTTTAGCCGGTACAGACCATTAAAAACAGGTACTGTACCTGCTAAATAGGTACAGTTGGAGGGTATGTTACAGTAGTGTTGTAATGATAGTACACGTATCTGACAGAGAGATAACAACTGCAGATAAAGATATCAGATAACACACTATGGGCCACATTTACTAAGCTACTGGTTTGGAAAAGTGGAGATGTTGCCCATAACAACCAATCAGATTCTAGCTCTCACTTTCCTATTAAATACTAGAGAATGTCAGCTAGAATGTGATTGGTTGCTATGGGCAACATCTCCACTTTTCCAAACCCGCACCTTAGTAAATCTGACCTTATGTGTGGAATAAGCACAACAGGTAGAGCATTGGAGCATGGAACAAGAATACAGGGAGGAGCACAACAGGACTCACTCTCAACTGAAAACAGAGTAAGCAGGAAACACGCTGGTACAGATGCTGGACCTGATTCAGAGACTGAAAATAAGAGCGTAAAGTTACTCTAAGGCAAAACTATGTTGATTTTAAATTGAGGATCCAGCCTTTGTGACCAGCAATGGAAGTACCAGAGACAAAGGAAGCGCTGAGCTCCGCGCACTAGCCCGGAGATAGCCCCTTCTCCATTGTCCCCTCCCCGGCAGTCTTATGTTCAGTGTCCCAGAGTGCGTCCTTCACAGAGGGGGGGCTTAACCAGAGGGAGGTTGGGATAAGGATAGGCCACCACTTCTCCTCTCCTGTCTGCTCCCTCCTCCCTCACATAAACTGTCAGATGGGACGTCATCACGTCACACATGATGTTGTGACATCATTACGCCACGATGGGGGGGGCACCAAAAGGTCTCCAGGCGCCTGGACAGACCTTACACCACTGCTTGTGACAAATGCTTACTCTTTATCATTCAAGAAAAGCAAATTGTAAGCTTGAAATAAAAAACCCACAACATTTTAATTCAAACTTGATTCAATTTGCTTTTGATGAATGATAAAGATTAAGCACATTTTCATGGCTTAACTGGAACTCAAAGATTTAACAGTTAATATAGGGTTGTTTTTGATTTTGAAGTTGATTATAGTTTGCAAAGATGGAACAGTTATCTGATTCCTTAAATGAATATTTCACTTTTCCATATATACCCTCAAGATGAACCTAACTAAAATACAACCTTAGCGTTTCAGGCTACACAAATGTTTATTGTCATAAATCAAAATTAATTACATCTTTTAAGCTATGATCACCATGAAAAACAAGCATAATTGTGGGCCAACTGATCATTCCATTTACAAAGTTACAAAGTTTTCCACTCCAGAACTCTAAAGAACGCCTGGCTAACCGAGGACCTGATTCATAGTTAAGAGTGAGTTAGGTGCGGGCAGATCCGCACCTAACTCACTCTTGCAGCCCCCAATCGCTCCTTATGGCACTTACGAGTGCCATAGGGCTACCTTATCTGCCACCTAAATAGACCTAAATATGTGATTTAATAATTCTTAGTATTTTAATGCACTCTTGGGGCTAGATTTTTACTAAGCTGTGGGAATGGAAAAGTGGAGATATTGCCAACTGCAACCAATCGGGTTCTTGCTGACATTTTCTAGTATGTAATAGGAAAGTAAGAGCTACAATCTGATTGGTTTCTATGGCGAACATCTCCTCTTTTCCTTTCCCGCATTTTAGTAATTCTGGCCCTTGGACCGGATTAACAGTTTGGTAATAAGAGAAACAAAGATCAAACGTTACAGCTGCGCAAAACAATGCAGGGTATGCAAATAGTATTAAAGATGAGAGGTGATGTTTCCTAGCTCCACTAAACAAAAGTTTAAAAGAAACTGGTCAGTATCTGTGTGCAATAAGTGAAAGCAAGGTAGGTATTCTTCCTACATGAAAACAATAACATTCATTTGACTGAAATTCAACAGGATTTAGCTTTTTCTCTTGTCTTGTCATTTTCAAATCCTGGATCTGGTCCTTTTATATCTACAAAATGTCAGCAACCTTATGCTCATATATTTGTTTTGCATATCTTTATTATTTATGTCATCATTCTTTTATCCAAGTGACTAACTACAGAAATAAAATAGATAGCCAAAGACACAGCAAAAAAACCTGTACACACAGAGTTAACAGCATAGTTGCCGACTTTTGGCAGCTTCTCTCCGGGAGATCCCAGAGAGAAGCTTGCGGGGGGCGGGGCTTAATGGCGCGATTTATGCAAATCGCGTCATTAGGCTCCGCCCCCTGGCTCATACGGACCCGTTTTTACTTAAATTAGGGGTCGGGACGGGGCTTGATGCCGCAAATTGCGTCATCAAGTCCCTTCCTGTGCCTAGCAACACTAGTATACTAGTGTTGCTAGGCAGGGGGCAGGACTTGAGGCCGTGGTTTCAGTGAAACCACGGGCCTCAAGTCACTTGCGGGAGATTTGCTGGCTCTCCCGGGATACCGGGAGTGCTGCCCGAATTTCGGGAGTCTCCCGGACATTCCGGGAGAGTCGGCAACCCTGGTTAACAGTCAGCTTACTAGACTGAGCAACTTATGAAAATAAAATGTGTATGTCAACATTTGTTGAATACAATATATTAAGATGCCTCAGTAGTTGGGAAATAGTCCATTTCTCTGGATTGAATATGTCTGAGACTGATAAAATGATTTCTCCACAGGGAAATGTCACAAAATTTGCATAAATAACTCAAGGGTGGATCTGCTGAATGTCAGTATATGAGGGACAGAAAAAAACAAGTGAACCCTTTGGTCTGAAGTTGTTATTTGTAAGAATTCTCAAACCCTGACTGAATTATAATAACTCATTAAATGAAATCAATTGCAATTGAAATGCACAGAAAAAAACTGTTAAATTAAAGTTACAGCAATAAGATTTATTATAAAAAGAACTCTGCAGAACTGATATGTCACATACCCAACACCTTATGACTGCACTCATTCTATCAACTTCTCTGGGAGATGAAACCATTGTGAAAGTGTTTATTGACAGCTGTGCACAGATTTGTCATTTCATTAGCTCTTGGAACATACTGTTGTGCTGTTTACATTCCCCAAACACTGCTGCAAACATTTGCCAGTCTAATTCCATATTTTCCTTATAGGGGAATATCTGGATTTGTCTCGTCTATGAACACTTCCTTAAGCGAAAACCAGATATTATTTTCTATTGTAAAAATAGTAGCAATTAAAAATAATATGATGCAACTGCAGCTTTGGTATATGGGGGATAGTGATACCTTTATTCCAATTTTGTATGTAGACATTTTGACGTGTATAAAATGCATATAGTATAAAGGACTTTGAAAAACAATTGTACCATGATGACAATTTCTAATGATTTGCAAGAAAAACACTCAGGGCTAGATTTACTAAACTGCGGAAAAGGAAAAATGGAGATTCTAGCTGACATTATTAATGGAGGGAGGGAATTATTAATGTCTATGCTGGTCAAGGATGTTGTACACAGCTGATACTATGCAAATACACAAAGCAGTGTTTGCTGAAAATGATAGGTCAGGGTTGCCGGAATGTCCGTGAGACTCCAGATATTCGGGCAGTTCTCCCAGTATACTGGGAGAGCTGACAAATCTCCTGCATCTCCAATGAAATTACGGCCTCAAGTCCTGCCCCCCTGCCTGGCAACATTATTATCATTAAGCCCCGCCCCATCCATATTAAACCCCAAAGGGGTAAGTAATAGTCAAGGGGCAGGGCTTAATGATGCAATTTGCATAAATTGTGTCCTTAAGTCCCACTCCCTGCATTCATGTATGGCTTCCCTCTGGGATCATCCGGAGGGAAGCTTTTAAAAGTTGACAACCCTGTGATAGGTAGACAGAAGAGCTAGATTAAAAATGAAAGTATGGGGAGTGGTATATCTCAATCTGTGGACTGGGTATTGATATATTTGTCAGGATGGATGTTTGTTTAATAGTGAGTAGAATATAAGAACTTTTATTGTTGAGGAAATGTATTTTCTCTGAAATTCAGATTTTTTTTTTTGCAGGCTTCTAAATGAGTCTAGGTGCTAGATTTACTAAAAAGGAAAAGGAAAAATGGAGATGTTGCCCATAGTAACCAATTAGATGCTATTGAAGCTAACATTCTCCAGTATGTGATAGTAAGAGCTAGAATCTTTTTGGTTGCTAAGTGCAACATCTCTACTTTTCCCTTTTTTTTCTGCAGTTTAGTCATTCTAGCCCCAGGACTAATTTAGTGTAAGCAGACACGTGATTGTTAAATTGAAATAGCAGATATCTGATAGACAGTTTGAGGTAGTTTCAATACTGCTTACAGTATTGGGATTGGGGGAAATTTGGGAAACAGCTGGACTTAAATAATACTAAAATAAATTTTATATTTGGAGATTTTAGGTTGACATTTTAGTTTTTTTTGTTTTTTTTAAAAATCTGAATGCTATTAATTTGATGTTGGGGCTGGCTAAATGGGTAGGTCATATTCTATATATTTTGGAACCCTGGCATCAGAAATATTTTATGAAAATGTGCTACATAACAGGAAGCTAAATATGACACATAAAAAGAAGGAGAAGGCTATGAAATTAAAATTTAATAAAGAAATGAAAGAAACATCGGGCATAGCATTCTTAAAGTTTTTAGGAAAAAGTAAAAACAAATTCCATTAAATTACTAAGACCCTGTGTCATTTGAGTTGCTTATGATGTTCCATCCTATGCACTATGGGCCAGATCCGGATATACGCAAATGATATGCCCTTGAGCGTAGCGTATTAACACCAGAGTAAATACGCTTACCCTTACCCTTAGGAATTCCCTCGGTCGTCCGTATTTATGCCGTCTTACGCAGACCAAACCCTACCCTAACTTTTCTGAGCGTGACCGCGGGTGTCCGTAGCATCTGTGCGTATTTAGGAAGCTTAGCACGCCCATACTGTATGATTTAAATGCCTCTTCCCGCCCACGAAGTGTAATTACGAGTTTCGTATGGCTGCCATGCCCCTTTGTGCGTTGTTACGATGCTGGCACGCTCAAGGTCCATACGCTCAGCGTTTCTATGTGCAACATCTGCCGCGCGCATGTGCAGTAAGTACAAATGGTCGCTTTTACGCTTACAAAAAGCCTAAAAACACGGGCGGGCGTAGGTCTGGATTTGCCCCTAAGAACCCACAGTCCTTCTCTACTGAATTTGAAAGGCTCCATTTTGATTTACCTTTCATTGTAAATATACAGTAAAGCCCCAGTATTTCTTCCAGGTGCTATATCACTATTTGTCAGGAATCCAGGCCACCTACGTCAGAATCCCTGACTTGGAAACCCAAATTTGGCGACTAGTACATTAAATCTGCATTAATATTCTAGCACCACCCACCTCTATTATGGTCAATCTCTATATTTACCCCAATATTTAAGCTGCCACCATATATTTTAATAGTCAACGCGAACCTATCAACACAGTTATAACGCACTTAACAGAAATGATCACCCTGTGACATTATTTCTACAATGCCCCTGGATTAATAACCGCAGTTACTGAAATTATCATTATTATTCCCTTTATGGGTTACAGTAGCCAAAAACAGTCAAGTTTCTTCAAAGACTAAGTGTTTCCGAGCAAATGTGAACAAGACAAAATAAACAAAAAAATGTACAAAAAGTACAATGCTTATTACTTAAAAGAAGATTTATCATGACAAGGTTACAGGACTAAAACAGAATATAATCACCTTTGTGGAAATTAAATCTGGGGTAGTTTAGCAGACATTTTGGATAATCCCAGCAGACTGGCAATCTGGATCTCACATGGAACCACCCTGAGCCTGTGGCTCCTTCCATATTTAAAGACATCTTATCTAACTATTTCTCCTCCCCCTGGCAAGGAGAGGTGATTGGTCAGCAGGTTGTGACCTCAGTATGGGGCTGGTCTGAGACCTACCCTTCTGATTTTGATAACTGAAACCATAAAACCATAATTCATAAATCATAAGTGTTGTACCACCTATACAAGTCAAATACTTACATCTAATACTTACATTCCTGGCTTTTTAAATGATTTCTGGCTACCAAACAACCCCTTTTGGAAAGTTTGGAAGGGGCATTACTAAGCCACTAGGCATGCGTACATCATGCCTAGTGGCTTATTAATGCCCCTTCCAAATGTGCCACGACTCCTAAATTGTAAGCATTACCAACAGGAGCTAGTGTCATATTTCTCTAAAATTTGGAACTCCTATACCACTTTCCCTTTACTTCACCACTGCTCCCCCTCTGATCACCTCACACCACCTGCCCATCCAACTGACTTTTCCCAGATCCTTCTAGAAGCTCCTTGCACTCAAGTGCATGCCCCTGTCAGCTGACTGTTGCCCAGGCAACCGCCCTCGAGCACCAGCTGGCTGTCTTCTGGCTGCTGCCTAGCAACAGCCCCACACTAGCTCTTACGGCTCATGCTGCCTAAAGCACCCTGCAATCCCCAATACTCAATCCTGCACTGCAGGGGTGCCACACTTGAGCCCAGCAAAGAGACAGTTAAGCTAAAAGTATGTCTCCAGGATGCAGTAGCTGTCTTGCACAGATTGGTGTATGGGATGGAATTGGGTCAAGGCCTATGTTTAGGAATCAAGAGTTACTTTCTCTAATACCTCATTCTATTTGCAAGAACATCTGGAACTGTATTGGGTATAGTTACAGCTGCAAAAGAATACTAAACAGGATGATGGAAGAGGTACTTTCATAACCATAAATGATCATTTGCGTTAATTTGTGCTTCTGTTTATACATGGTCTAAACAATTTTATTTTACAATCTTTACAATTATCACTAATGTTTCAGGACTGATGTATTTTCTGTAAATAACAGAATACAGCCCTTTTGTTGTATTTTACGTTTAACAATTAACCATGAGCTATGAGCTCTCATAACAAGTCAGATAGTGAAATCCATGGTGCTGAAATCATGTATTCATGGGCCTTTTAGGCTGCTTGGCACAATAAGTGAGATAACAGTAAGTTAAATTCATACAACGACTTGTTATGGTCAAGACAAAAAAAACCATAGAGGACTAAGCTAATAGATATTTTATATCCCCCTGTTTTTAAGAACATGGCACAACCAATTATTCCAATACAAAAATAATCTGCCGCCAGCTGCACTCATATAGGATATTTCTTGCAAAAGGTCTATTCATTGTTCCTGTTAAATGAAGTCTATCACAGTCCTAATTTAGATAAAAGGGGTCAAGAGGTTGGTTGACACATATATGACTATTATCAGTAAAAATAATAATAATAATAATCATAATAATAATAATTTCATATTGTATTTTAGCTGATCCTGCAATCTGGGCATGCACACGCATCTGTGATTCCCATTCAGAATGCATTATCCAAAAAGACTTAGTTAAACTTCAAACACGGCCTGGATTTTGATTGCAAGTGGGTCTCATCTGGTATAACAATGTACGGATTTGTCGACTGTCATGCTGCATACCAATCCAGATTTTTTCACCGTCGAGTCCACTCAGTCCACTGACTAGCAGTTGTCAAATAACATAGGATAACAGTTGGTTATTGTAATTATTATTGATGGTAACAGGGGAATGATTAGTGGTGCAATTGCTTGGATGCATGGATATTACAACATAGCCATTGCACATTTCATCGGTTGTTCAGGGATTTGATCAGATACAAATGAGATCTTAGGATCTTGTCCATTATTATACTACAAGAAAATCACCATAACTTATCTGATATTAGCAAAGACATATCTAACATTTCCTATACGCCACTTTTGAGGTTTCCAGTGACAATTCTACTTTCGTCCTGACTGACCAATGCCCATTTTTAGTTTTAGAATTATATTAGAAGCATTTTATACCTAATTTTCATTTGTTGTAGTTCCAGTGGTTGTTTTCCTTTACTGTATGTTTTCCCCTTCCCCGTCTCACAGCAGACAGGTGGGCATTTTCGTTCTACCTCCTGGATGCTGGTACTAGCTTGATGCTCTGACTGGCACTAGCTGATTGATGAATGGCTCTGCCCATCCATAAATGAAAATAGTGGGCAGCCTGAATGCATTGATTAGCTCCTAATTAAAACTAGACACCAGTCAAAGCATAGAAGCTATAATCAGTTGAGGAGACTGCTTAACTCCAGGAAAAGGGTGAATGATATAAGTGGGTCACTTAAGTAGATCAGAGGTCTCATTATTTAACTTTTCCCTACTCCTGCTATCACCTGACTTCACTTGTTCTTTGTCCATACAACCTCCTCTGTCCTTTTCCCACTCTCTCCTCCAAAAGAATGCAGATAAACGAATCCTTTTGGCATTTTAGAGTCAGCAGGTTAATTTCAGGGGTGTGGTTTGTTGCGCCAATGGTCTGAATGATGACAGAAAACCTGCTCAAACTAAAATTCCATTGGTGTTAACTGAATGCCATTCGTCTATCAAACAGTGTCGTTAAAGTGCCACCTATCAGACAGAATATTGTAATACCAACCAGTACTTTGGTTGGCATTACAATAACCCTATCTCTAACACTAATTACCAATCATAAACTTAATTACTAACCTTAATTACTGACCAAAATTAATCATTCTAATTACTAAACCTATCCTAATTACTAACACTAATTAGAATGACTGATTACTTAGCTTTGATGCAGGTCCAGCAGCAATCAGCAGAGAGGAGCTGATAGGACAGAAGACAGAGGGAGAAGTTGAGCAGTGGGGACCAGAGAGGAGAGGCATTGTTGGACAAGAAAGAGGAAGCAGCAGGGCAACAGAGCAGCGGGGCATCGGTGGGCAAGAATGGAGAGGCAGCAGGGGAACAGAGTGGAAGGGAAAGGAAAAACTGAGTGGAGAGGCAGTGGAAGAAGAGAGAGAAGAGAGAATGGGACAGAGTAGAGAGACACTGAGATACCGGAGAGCAGTACCAACAGGAACAAAGCGGGGACACAGAGTGTAGCAGCGACCAGGGAGAGTTTGGTGGGTTGAGCCAGAAGCGGGGTTGCATCTGGAAAGCACAGTACAGCAGGGACTGGGGATAGTCTGATGCAGGAGCTCATCAATGTAGTAAAGTAGTACCCTTATCTCATGGTAACATTTTGTCCAACACTTTTGGCAATGATATAGTCGACATTGTCGAAACAATGATTGTCGATATGGTGACTGTATCTTAATTGTTGGTGCCCTGATCATTGTACCAAATACTACGCCCTTTAAATGCATGCTCCCCTGTTGCAAGGCATTGAAAGACTGCGATCTGATAGGCGTATGTGTGTATATACGCAGAGAAAACTGACAAAGTTCCGATCTGAACATATGGAAATCAGTGCAATATCGTTAGTCTGGATCCGTTTCTATTCTTATTATTATTTATAATTATTTTCGTACTCTCGCTGTCACTGTTTAAAATTGAAACTTAATGAAATAATAAATTCAAGAAACAACTTCTTTGGTTCTTGCATCTGAAACAGTGGGTTGTAACTAATAATAACAATGCAAAGTGCAGTGTGTCACATTTTCCTTATTTACAATGAAGCATTGCACAAGGTTAACAAACATAAAACAATGCAGGTGCTTTGTTGTGTCTCTAGGGGCACATCAGCAGAATCACACCATATGCACAATGACATGCAAATGTCCTTGAAAAGGTTCCATCTGTTTGCAGTAGACTATGTTATGTAATTGTACCAAATGCAGGATAAAGAAAAAAAGCTCTCAGCATAAATCCTGCTGTGACCAGTCTTGTTTGGTAATCTTTCCCTTGCTGTTATTTTTTGATGCTGTGAATACGCATTTTTATACTGGTGCCTATGCTAACACTATTACATATGCTAATGCCCAATTCCCAAAAACTGCCACCCTCTCCACGCAACAAAATAGAAGTCAGCGCATTATATCATAATAGCTTATATTGTACAGTATGCAGGAAGCTTTATATTTATTAAAGTACTATATT
This sequence comes from Limnodynastes dumerilii, assembly GCA_011038615.1. Taxonomy (NCBI): domain Eukaryota; kingdom Metazoa; phylum Chordata; class Amphibia; order Anura; family Limnodynastidae; genus Limnodynastes; species Limnodynastes dumerilii. The sequence goes on from WWET01000996.1 coordinate 116,534, forward strand.
GTACACATTTGACTTGGTGTCATTGTATTGAGGATCCACTGAATTAGTTTCTTATAGAAGAATTATCCATTTTATCAAGTCAGCGCATCATAATAGCTTATATTGTACAGTATGCAGGAAGCTTTATATTTATTAAAGTACTATATTGTACACATTTGACTTGGTGTCATTGTATTGAGGATCCACTGAATTAGTTTCTTATAGAAGAATTATCCATTCCATTTTAT
>WWET01000996.1:132674-157337 GCA_011038615.1 Limnodynastes dumerilii
GTTTAACCAAATAAAAAGGACCCCAAGTCCAGGTCAATGTTTAAACCTTTTGGAGCAGATGTTTGTAGAGTGTAAATCCATTTTGTTTCTTCTTTTGAGATTTTGGCCACAAAGTCTCCTCCACGCCAATTTTTTGTGACTTTTTTTATGCCTGTAAAGATGATTTTGGATGGATCTTTCTGGTGTACCTCCATAAAATGTGTTGGAACACTATGAGTTAGTATTCCTTTCCTTATGTTCCTTATATGTTTGGATATTCTGTCCTTAAGGCATCTAATGGTGCGACCTACATATTGTAGGCCGCATGGACATTCAATAAGGTAAATCACACCCTTTGTGTCCCATGTTATCTTCTCCTTAATTTTGAAAGCCTTTTTTGTGACATTTGGTTTGAATTCTGTTGTTGGTTTGGTTTTTCTGATGTTGGTGGTTTTGCAAGCCATGCACTTGTTACAATGGTAAAAGCCAGTTTTGTTCTCTCCCAACCACGATGATGATTCCATGTTTGTTGGGTGAGCCGCACTTGGTGCTACAATATTCTTAAGAGTATTGGCTTTTCTATATATGATTTTTGGTTTCTGTGGGAGAATTGTTTGAAGGATGGGATCTTTCAATAGTATGTGCCAGTGGCGTTTTAGAATATTCTCAAAAGATTTATAGTTGCTGTTAAAATCTGTGATAAAGAGAGGTTGTGAACCAAACGTGGATTCCCGTTTTGTGTTTTGGATTTCTTTGTTGGTAAGTAGAGTGCTCCTATCTATGGCTCTTGTAGCTGTAAGTGCTTCTTCCACTTTGGTTGTGTCATAATTTTTCTCGATGAATCGATTTTTTAGTTCCTGAGCTTGTTCTTCAAAATCCTTTGTTTTTACACAGTTTCTTCTAATTCTTTTGAACTGTCCTTTCGGGATACTTTTAAGCCAATTGGCGTGGTGGTTGCTTGAGGCTGGAATAAAGGTGTTAGTGTCCACTTCTTTGGTGTGGGTTTTGGTGATAAGATGGTCAGTGTCCACTTCGATTACCAGATCCAGAAAGACCACTTTTTCTGTGCTCGATTCTACCGTGAACACCAAGTTAAGGGTATTGTTGTTGATGTAATCGGTGAAGTTTTTCAATAGTTCCTCGCCTCCTGCCCACACACAAAACACGTCATCTATAAATCTTCTCCAGATGATTAGGTGGTCTTTAAATGGGTTGTGTCGGGACCAGATGACGTTGTTCTCCAATTGTGCCACAAACAGGTTCGCGTAACTGGGCGCGAACTTCGTGCCCATAGCAGTCCCACGAACCTGTCTGTAGCACTTGCCCCCAAATGAGAAGTAGTTGTTGTTTAGTATAAACATAATTTAGTCAATAAGGAAATCTTTTTGTTCCTGGGGGAGTTCTGAGTTGGAGTTAAGTTCTTGGCAGATATGATCACATCCAGCCTTGTGGTCTATCACTGTATATAGTGATGTAACATCACTCGTTACTAGGATATAGTGTTTCTCCCATTTCAGGTTTTCTATTTCTATTGTTTTCTATTACACTTTAGAAACATCTGCTCCAAATGGTCTAAACATTGACCTAGACTTGGGGTCCTTCTTATTTGGTTAAATATCGTCCCCCCGCAATACTATCCCGAATAAAGTCCAACAACCAACCAAAATAACTTACCATATTCTTAGCCATTATACACATCCCACTTCCAAATATCACCACCAATTCAAATACCCACTACCCAAGTTCACCCTATCCCCACAAAATATCTAACCATTTATTTCCCACCACCTATACCCACCAAACTTCATCACTAGCCCACCATAAAAATAATTATAAAATAATAAAAAAAAATATTTGAACTAGTCTTAATGAAGGGTTCCCCAATATTAACTAGAGTTACCCAGTATCATTTACCTGCCTAGAACAATCAGTTTAAATTATGGGTATAACAGTTAAATAATCCATAGAACAAATCAAAGTATAGAATTTAACCATAGAATAAAATTTTAAATTAAAACAGTATTCTATTGGCTGAAAATAACTTTGAACTAATCACTCATATTTATTAAATCAAAGCCACAGCTAAATAAACATTTTTAGCTTCAGTACTTGACCAGAAAAAATAGAATATACTTCCAATTGCTAATCATCAGCAGTCTAACCTATTTCTACATCCTGTACGAAGTAATATCAGTTTACCAAAGGCTTTTAATTTTCCTATATCCACAGCCCCACTCTACAACTAATATTAAAATAGATATTGCTGAGTAATTCATTAATTCCAATGTATTATCATTAGGCTGGCCAGCTGCTTTTAAATCCATATCCTAGCAGCTACCACACACAGCGTTCCTAAGCAATTAGAAATGTCAATCTCAGTTAGCAGTTAATTGAAAACGGAACCTAACAGTATAAACAGCACCACAGACAGGATACTATCAATTTAACCTTTGAGACGTTGCCCCCTGATGAACCTCGATTTTCTACGAGTGAAACGCGTTGGAATTGGTATACGGAGATCTCCCCTAACCAGCAACGTCCAAAGAAATAGGCTATCAGCACCACCGCTATTGCAAGAACCATCGCTACAGCTACACACAGAGAGTAGAGACCGGGGCTGCAGTGTGCACGCTGCAAGCACCCAGCTTCCTCCCTCATCCTCCACCAAATACAGACCAGGATTACTCATCAACGAGGCTCAGGAGAGCCAGAAGGTATTTGCCATATGGCATTGAAGATTTCTATATAGATCTATATTCGTAAGATACAGTGCTACCAGCAAGCTGAAAAAACACTCAGTACCCTATCATCTCCTCAGCACGCTCTATTAATAACAGAGAGCAGCAGAAATACTGGGTGTACAATACTTTTTATCCTCAAATTATTGCAACACTATACAACGAACTGAATGTTTGCATAGGACCTCCACACTAGGTTCCTACACGCATTAAACCTTTGAACTAAACAGCCACAGACTAATTGTTGAAAATATTGCAACAACATACAAGAACTCCTTCATGATACTATTGTGTAACTATATTGGACTTTTCCATTTCTAAAACAAAAGTATCTTTTAAGTTGACTCCAAATAAATTCATTTCTTTTACTTCTAAATCACTGTGTTTATCATCTTTATGTCCAATGTGGAGCGCGGGTAGCGCAAACTCTCTATTAGACTTGATTGTATGTTAGCAAATATTTACCACTAAGATGATGCACATATGATTTAGATAGCATATAAGATATGTTAACATCAAAACTATAACAGAGCAGACCATAGGGAGATCTTCTGTTACATAGATGATAAACCATTGGTGATCATTGCCAGTGGTTGACTATTTGGCTTCCAATCAGTAACATTTTCTGAAAATCCATCCACTTAAATAGAATCATAACTCAATGGAAGATTAATGTAGCAAAGTCACTGTAGACTTCTTATAATTAGCCAGGAAGAAAACAAAGAGATATATCTACAGTTAATCCTTCTGCTTAAGTCTCCTAAATACAAAATGCTTTAACTTACATTAATAGAGAGAGTGGGAGAAAGAGAGCATTTGATGCTATGGAGCAGAATTTTTGTTCCCTTTTATTTTGTGAACCTTTATATTGGATCCCTCTAAATTCCATTTACAAGTTTATATGTTTTTGTAAAATAAACCTTTTTAACAATACCCTTGTATTTACAGGTTAAATTTATTGTAAGTTTTATTGTATATCTTAAACCTGATGTTCCCCTAAGCAGTTTAGACTAAGTGATTGATCCGGACTGACACATAGAACTGTAAAGCGTCCGTACTTACACAGCCATAGCGGAGAGTGCACTCGTGTCCATATTTCTAGTCATAACTGGGCTTCCCCCGCCCTGGACCCTTCAATTAAATGGCTATCTCCACCTATATGGTACTTACTTATGCCTGGGGAACATCTACCGCAAACATGCGCAGATGTTTCCTGACAGGGGACTTACGCAACTGACATACATAAGTTCCCTGTCGGCCGGAATTGAGGATACAGCCCTATGTTTGGAAAATTCCAACGCAAATGATGAGAGATTTAAAGGCAATCCAACAGTAAAAATAAGAGAACCATGAGCAGGTTTGACAGGATGCATATGGACACATAAAAGTCAAGCACAATAATGGTACATTTTGCAGATATGTTCTCTTTCTCAGAGAGTGAAGGTTAGTTATGGATAGTGGGAAGGGCTCTGAGGAAAAATGCCCTTACTGTACATTAACTGTAATCTTCCACCCATGGAACACCCCTGGGATTGCAGGTATGTGATGTGACGTGCAGTACTGAAATGCTGTAAATGTGTTCTTAAATTGTTCTTATTGTTCGGGGTATGTGGACATTTGTTCTAGTCCAGAGCAGACAATTTTTTAATGTCTTTTTACCTGAAATCAATATCTCTCTCTCTCTCTCTCTCTCTCTCTCTCTCTCTCTCTCTCTCAACCTAAAATGGATAGGTTTCTGCAGCATTGTGAAGGGTTTTGCATGCAAAATTGTGTCAAAATAATTACCTATTACACAAATTAGCATTAAAATGTTTTGTTTTTTCTTATAAGGGGACATAACTGCAAGATTGATCTTCTCAATATAAAGAGAACATCTATTTATATAATTTAATGTTAATGTGCTACGAGTTTTGTAATGTTCTTAGAGCAAATACCGTACTTCTTTTCCCCTATTGTTTTTTTTTTTTTTGCTTCTGGTTAAACCAGTTTAGAAACTAAATCTAGAAGCATTTTATTTTCTTTGAATGTGTTTGCACCAATATTAGGATATTAGGACCTTTACCGATATGTCTAATGTGTCAGTTATGTCCATAGCACTGAGTCCAGTAAATGAATAAATAAATGAAATGCCATACGAGTTGAAGTGATGCTGAGAATTATGATTCAAGCTGATGTCAAAATCAATGTTTTGATAACCCGGCTGTAAATTTTATATGCAGCATTTATGCAGTCAGTCGCTCATGTGTAAACTGTATGTGCACATGTGTTTTACAAGGCAGCAAGTGTATATAGGCAGCTTCAAAGCCTTGAATTATCAAAGTCATTATTTTTGTTCATGTTTTATTAAATGAAATAGATCACTGGGTATCTCATAAACCACATTTAATCCCCTTGGTAACACATTATTTTATACCTTATTTACCAGTCCAATGTTCATGTTTTGAAATGAGAGACTGTTTATATGTTTATATTTGGTTTTAATTTCTATCTATCTATCTATCTATCTATCTATCTATCTATCTATCTATCTATCTATCTATCAGCAGCTATTCCACTCATACTAATGCTAATTGCACAGTAAAAGCTGGTTTCAGTCCTCATGAACAATCCAGATTACCCCACCACCAGCAGAAATCTTTAGTACGTGGGAACTGATGTAATCATACAAGCGAGGGGAATAGCCTCACCTCACCTGTACAGCAATTAGGATGCAGAGAAGATTCAGCTTTGGACCTCCGCTGTTGCTGCAATGTGAGGTTTTACCTAAAAGCAGAAGACTGAAAGTGTACAGACTATAATTAAGTGGCCTATTCCTGCTTAAAACCACACAATTCTTCAGCACTTCTACTTCAAATGTTGGTGGAAAAACATTAATATTTTTAATGCTGCACTACTAGAACCCTTGTTTCTTCCAGATTGGGGGAAAACAGTTTCTATAAAATATTTTGTTGTATTCCTGTAGGGCACATACCTAGTCAGATAGACTGTTGATATAAGCATTGCATATATTTATCTAGTATGTATGGGCTTGTCCATTAAGACGCCAGCCAGCAACGTAAGATCGGCTTAAAAGCCGATCTGCGCATGCGCCGGGCAGATGTTGCTACGGCAACGCCCTATCCACGTAGCAGCTCCATAGTAACGCTGGAGGGGGCGTCCCCCAGCGTTACTACGTTCAGGTTAGTGTAGGTGGGCAGGGGGAGGTAGTTTAATGAGGGAGGGAAGGAGGAGTTAGCGGGCATACGCTCCTGTGCAAGCGTATTTTCCCTTGCTTAGGCCGGCTGAAGTTAGGGTAGCCTTCAGCCGGCGTAAGCGAGGGAAAATACGCTCGCACAGGGGGAGTGTCGGGGAGAGTGCTAGCCGATACGCTGTGCTTTACTAAGCACAGCGCATCGGCGTAGGTCTGGTTCAGGCCCTATGACACATAATACCTCCCACAGGCGTCTCGCGAGGATTGCAGGATTGTGAAATCCTCTGTCAGTGTCTCCGCTCCGCAGCAGCAGCTCCACCCAAGGTCACATGAGCATCATTCAGTGAGCAGAGTGCGCTGCAGAGGAGAGGAGGCGAAACTTCAGCAGGGTAAGTTTAGAAATAGTAGGGGGGGCACAAGAAGGGGAGTGACGCAGAGAAGATGACCTCTCCCCTATTGCAGGAACTGACTGATAGTGTGGAGTGAAAAACATCAGGTGTGACAACTTAATCCGGTGAGTATCATTTCACCAATCCTTATACTGTTTGCCACCCATTCCATCCAAACAATTCTTTAATGTTGATTGGCATTTCACAACAGTTTCTATTATCTAGAAATGAAATTATGTGTGCTGCTGTGTACTATTGAACAAGTTGGAACTGCAGCAAGGTAAATTCTAAACAATGGGATTATTTTTTTTATACATTTCGTGTTGTGCTTACCAGAATGTATAGTGTAATAAAAAAAATGTTTGTGCTTAGAATATAGTGTGTTGTGTTCATGTACTCCCGGTTGTTCTCTTAATATGCTTTACTTCACTACCTAGAAAATATCTGCTTCTGCAATATATAAACATTGTAAAAAAAATATGTTTCATATTGACAAATTGAAACATTGGGGTAGATCCAGAACAACGTGTGTGCGTACGTATTTTAGCGGTGCGTATTTTCGTACACGTAAGGTCAATACACTCCCCATGGCACACCCCTTGCACGGACGTATTTTCACAAATTACGCGACCCAAACCCTACCTTAACTTTTCCTAACGTAACAGAATACGTCCGCTAACGGGCGTACAGACTACGCGAACGTACGCAGCTTAGCACGCCCATACTGTACACTTTAAATACCACCCCCCGCCTACTTCACGTAAAACACACGTATTGTTGACTAACGTAAATTTGGCACGCCCACACGTAAGTATTTACGTTAGCAATACGTGAAATCTCCATACGTTTGAAAATACACTACGTGAATGTGCGTATTTTCTGCGGTGCGCATGCGCAGTGCGTACAAATCTGCGAATTTACGTGTCCGCCACACGTAAATTCGCGGAAATGCGTAGTTCAGGATCTGCCCCATTGTTCCTATGGTCCTGTGGACTGTCATATGTAGCGTGAAATAATTGTCTTCTTAATGAGTCACAGTTTTAGACAGAGCTGGATATAGTGGGGCAGAGAGTCCATGAAGCTACTAGTCAGCATGAAGACTTTTTAACTTTGATTCTTTACATCATACAGTACATGGATTTCAACCATATGAATATTTATTTTACATTTCTTCTCTCTCTAAATATGTGCAATTGTATATATTAATGGAAATGATGCATCCAGAACAAGAATAATCAATGTATAAGAAACAAGGTAAAAAAGAAAATTAAGGCTCTAATATACATTTTTATTAAGACCATTAAAGAATGCTTCCTTAGCACAGAGACCTCTTAGAAAGCCTACAGCAGTTCCTCACAAATTAACAGAAATGAACAGATTCACCAGGTTTGCCCCAATAAGTGTCAACATCTCTACAAAGGGACTATGGACCAGATCTAGACTTCTGCTGCTACTCCAATGCCAGATCCCCACTGTATAAAAACTATTATACAGTGACCCCCTACCTTGAATTTCCGCAGCATGTTTCCGCAAACATTCCTCCTCCCTTTCACAGAGTAGAAGTGCTTGTGCTTTCTGCCCTGTTCTGTGTGTATAATCAATAACTACTTGTTGGGGCTGATCCGGACATTGTGGTATTATCCAATTGTAAAAGTATAAGAAAAAAAATCTTCTAAAGAAAAATCACAATTTTGGATGAATTGCTTCTTGGCCTTTAAGAAGAATGCTACAAAGAGTATATAGATAGTTTTAAATAGCAGTGTTGGCTTTTTATGAAATACATTTATCTGGTGTTTCTTTCTCGGGACCTCAGCAATTTTAAGAGACATTATATTGTGTTCATTGAATCACAAATCCAGTGCATAAACTGCAAAGTAGGCATATGATTCAGAATTCTGTATTCAGTGTTCTGTGAACTGAACTGATGTCAAGTAAACATTATTAATTACTATTGATTTGTAAAAAATGATTGATGTTGTACTGTATGTTGTTGCTCCCTTGTGAGCATTTTGTTTGACAACTAGCTTAAACAAACATACACCAGTGGGTCTCCTTGATTTATGTCTGGGCTTAAAAGCAGTCTTTTCCAGACCAGAGGCCTAAAATAGTAATGTGCATTATTATCTATACTCCCTGAAACTTGCTTGATTTTCAGTTTATCATAGCTTTCTGTTATTGGAGAAAACTTTTGCATTGCTGGTTCACACTTAAATTGCAGTCTTAGTCTGTTGTAATGATTTTTTTTTTATCATTTATTAACAGGTTTTTATTTAGTTTCATCAGATTGCCAATTTTACAATCATTGGAGTAGAACGTTACAACGCGTAGCGTATTTACGCTAGCGTAATCCCCACGCTCGTACGTACTTTGGCCTTTTTATGCTGCCCAAACCCTAAATGAACTTTTCCTAGTGTAAGTACAGACGTACATAATGGATTTATGTATGTGACGGCAAAACCCAGCCCATACTGTCCAATTTAAATGCCTCCCTCTGCCTCCAGAGCGTAATTACAGGTGTCGTATTGATGACCCCGCCCCTTCATTTGTATTTACGCTGATGATATGTATGTTAGGAGTAACGTGGCGTAACATCTGCCACACCCATGCGCAGTAAATACAAATGGGTGAAATTATATAATCAGCTAGCGTAAATACGCTAGCGTACTTAGCTTAGGATCTGGACCATTGTTACAAGACTGGGTAGTAACAAACAGACCAGGTAGGTAAGAGGGCCCTGCTCACACACTTACAATCTATAGAACATTGGGAACTGATACATAAAGAAAAGTGCTATATATACTGCATCATACAAATAGGCCAGCCAGTATTCATGATAAAAGTGCTCAGTGCTCTGTATGATCCAGTGACACATCAGTGCCATCAGCAAAACTAGGGTCATTTCAGTATGGAAGGAGAAAGTGTTTATGTTAATCATGTAGAAGAAAGGAAACTAGGTAACAAACTCGTTGTAAATTTGGTAGACAAATGCTATGAAGTGGGTTGAGGATTTTGCCAATCTTATCTTAAGAGGTGAGTTTTAAGGGAGCGCTTGAAAGTTTAGAGAGTAGAAGATAGTCTTATTAGGTGAGGAAAGTTATTCCAGAGACTGAGTACAGCTCGGGAGAAGCCCTGTAACCGGAAATCAGAGCATTTCTTTAGTGTAGAGGAGAGCTGTATGTCCTGTAAAAATATGAGAGAGCTAGCTGGCATATATCTTGATATGAGTGAGCATATGTATGCAGATGCAGTCTTATTGATGGCTTTGTAGGTTAGCAATATGATTTTCTACTGAATTCTGTGAAATACAGGCAACCAATGTAGAGACAGACAGAGTGGACCTGCTCAAGAAAAGTGTATTGCAAGGAATATCAGTCTAGCAGCTGCGTGCAGGGTAATTTTATATTTTGGGAGTCCAATAAGAAGGACATTGCAATAATCAATGCAGGAGATGATTTACGTGTGAATGAGAGTTTTTGCAGTGATATTTGTGTATTCTGTAAATGTTTTTTAGATGTAGCAGAATTTAGAAACAGATTCTATATGATGAACAAAGGATAGTTTATGGTCAACAGTAACACCTAGACAGGAAGCTTTTTGAGTAGGAATTATTTACGTGTTTATTATCTGTCCAAGGGAAGATGGATGAATAGAAAAGAGCAATGGACCCAACAATAAGCCTTGCGGTACTCCAACAGATAGAGGAAGAGCAGGAGAGGTAGACCCAGAAAAGCGAACACTGAAAGAGTGGTTAGTTAAATAGGATGTGAACCATGAGCCATTTTTTTTAATACCTAGTTATTATAACATTGGTAAAAGCAGAGAGTGGTCAGCAGTGTAAAAAGCAGCAGCTCCAGGAGAATTAGAAGCAAGTAGTGGGACCTTATATTTAGCAGTAATTGACCACCTTGGTCAGTGCAGTTTCTGTGTCAGGAACAAAAGCCTGACTGAAGAGGATCCAGTAGATCATGTGAGGAAAGGAAGTGAGTGAGGCGAGTGTAAGCAAGTCTATCAGGTTTGAAGGGCATGGAAACTGGGAGATAGGATAATTTGAGAGAGAGTTGGGGTCAGAGTATTGTTTTTTCAGAATTGGAGTGATTAGAGCATGCTGGAATAAAGATTGAAAGATATCAGTAAAGAGAGAGAGAGATTACAGTTTGTAGTTAACATTGGAATAAGCACAGATGATAGACATCAACTGACTTGTGAGGGTACAGGATCAAGAGGACAGGTAGCATAGTAGGAAGAGCATAATAGGGCATGCTGCAAGATTGTGGAGGAGAGGGGCTGGGCATTATGTTAGTAGATAAGGAGATAGAGGATGACAATTTCTGTCTGATCTTGTCAGTCTTCAAGTACAATCAAAGATCTTGAGCACAGATGGAAGTTGGTGGATTTTGTGCAGGAGGACTGAGTAGGGAGTTAAATAAGCGAAATAAGTGTTTAGGGTTAGAAGCCTGAGTAGAAATTAGAGCTTAAATGTAGGATCATTTGGCATTATCCAGAGCATTTAGATAAGTGTGATACGTGTTGGTATAAGTGAAAAAGTCATGGTGAGAACAAGATGTGCGCATAACGATGTTCTGCTTTGCAAAGGTTTTGTGTGTTATTAGTGTGCCATGGCTGAGCCGCGGCTTCATTAAGGGCAGCTGCTAGGGTTTCATTAAGGTAAGGTACGGCCATATAAGGAGAGTAAAAATTAGGAACTGAAGAAAGAAGTTGCACAGACTGAGAAAGCTGATTAACATTAATGGCATTAAGATTTCTATGGGTGTGAGAAGGTCTTGTAGAATTAAACAGCAAAGGAGTAGAGTTTGCAGGTGATAGGAAGATGGTCTGAGAGAGGGGTGTGAGATTAGTAAGATCAAAGACTGAGCAAAGTTAAGAGAATACAAAATCAATACCTTAGCCATTCTTATGTGTAGAAAAATTAAGAGAAATCCGGAGATCAAGGATTGTTAATCGGGATGTAAGGTCACCTTGAATAATAGAAGGTATGTCAGAGGATAAGAAGTGAGGGAGCCATGCAGAGAAGTGTTGCAAACAGGATGTGAAAGTAAGAGACACTGGGTAGAACTGTAAATGTGCAATCGGGGGAAAGAAGTAGAACAACCCCACCTCCCCTTCTGTCTCTAGGTCTGGAAGCATGAGTTAAGTGGAGTCTGCCATATGAGAGTGTAGCAGGTGAGGCAGTGTCTGAATCAGTGAGCCAGGTTTCATTTAATGATAGAAGGTTTAGGTTGTTGGAGAGAAAGACGTCATGAATGGAGGTTAGTTTATTGCAGAAAGAATGTGCATTCCATAGGACACATTTTAGGGATTTTGGGTATGATGGTAGACAGATGATGTGTGTTGATGAGGTTTGCTGAGTTTATAGAATGTCCTGAATGTGAATGATTTGTAATGAATCCATAGAGGTATAGCTGGTATAGATGATGGTTGTTGAAATTAAGAATGTGTTTTTCTGTCTTAGCTTACCACAAATCCATTTGTGGACTAAAATGAGTAAATTAGTAAAATGAGTAAATAAATTAGCTAAATATGAAGCAAACTTTTTTTGAACAGATGATAGATCAAATATTACTCTAAAGTTTGTTTGTTTTTAGCCATTTTCTAAAATGTGTTTCTCAGTAAAAATATTCTGAGAGTATAGATCAAAGTAAGAGTACATTTTTTACAAGAACTATTTACAGATCCATACAAACTATTTGCATAAGGACTTCTATGCTTAGCTATTATTTAGCAAAATGTTATGATTAAAGGCAACATATAAAATATAGATATATGCCTGTTTTGGGTGCGGATCACAGTTTTTCTCACTATGGATGCACTATATAAACCTAGAGCATACACATTCTTTAAAATCCACACAATAAACAGGGTGATTTTACACAAAAAAAAGTCCTAATAACAGTGCCACTCACCTTTAGTGCTGTGATCCATGATTACAAATGACTGATAAGGTTCACAAGAGGCCCATATAGCTAATTGCCTACAGAGGCTTCTTGTCAATCTAGCCATTGACAGGCTGTACAAGCTTCCAGTCAACTGTTTGTCAGGCCAGCAAAGAGGTTGGCACCTCCACCCCTTGACCAAAGGCTAATTGATGACTCTGCAATGCTCTGTATGTCTGACTGTGCAGGCTTGCAGAATGCAGAGCTTTTATTACTTTATTACTTCATTACCTCTGTACATAATAATAATTATGAAGTCATCAATATAGTGAACTTCAGTCTGGAGCTGGAGGTACAGGGTACGGTTATTTGAGAATGACAAAAATAACATGTTATTGGTAGCTTGGGTCCTATGTATTTTAGGAAGGACACAAGAAAAAAATTATCAATTTTTTTAAGACTGTTTTAATGCAGTTGGAAAAAAAACAGATGTCTACACACTATGCGATTATTTTTAGGATCTTCTGATACTTGAATGATAAGACCAATAATTGCTCTCTTGTTGTTAGGAGAATGCTCACCAGGGTGCGGAGTCTAACCAACACCCGGTGTTTACTTGAGCCCCTGATGGTGGGGACAGGCTGGGTCACAGGACACTGGCAGGTTGCGGTCCCCGATGGACACCTCCTATGAGTGTGGGTAAGATACTAAGACAAACAGAGAGAGAAACCCTGGTGGGATAGGACACCACAACGACAGACAGACAGTGAGACAAACTGGGACAATCACTCACTCAGACAACCAAGAGACAACCACAATCAGAACCAGAGGCACAGAGCAAGGGACGGATAGGAAAACAGTAGGACACAGAGGGCAGGAATCAGGAAGCATCACTCAACGATCAGCAAAGGCAGTAAAGCAGATAAGTCAAGAGAGAGTCAGAAAGGCAGAAGCACGGGACAGCAGACGCTATAACCGGTGGGGCTGACGTGTTCCTGCCGCTCTACTTACAGGGAGGCTGGCCAATCAGGTGGCAGAGACTGGACCAGCCTCCCTGACCTAATCAGATTGCATTCCAGCTGCTAATACCACAGCCGGGACCAGAGGGAGGCAGCGCGCCACAGAGCGAGATGGAAGGGCATTCTGGCTGCCTAGCAGCTGATGACCGTAACCAATGAGGAGCCGAAGGCATGGCGACCAGCATATGGCTAATTTGAATGGCATCACGCCAATGTGACAGCATGCAGGAAGAGACGGCCAGAGACCAGGAAAGTATGGTGCCAGCAGAAGAGGAGAACAGGAGGAAAGTATGAACGTTACATGCTCGTCCTGCGGCATGTAACAGTACCCCCACTTTGACAAGGAGTTTTGACACCCCTAAGACCAGGTTTCTTGGGAAACTTTTTGTGGAATTCTTCAAGACATTTTCTGGCATGAATATTTCTAGCAAATACCCATTTCCTCTCTTCTGGGCCATAAACCTTCCAATGGACAAGATACTGGATCTGGACACGGGACCATCTGGAATATTCTCTACTTCAAAACCTTCAACGGACTGGACTGATGCCGAATAGGAAAGTTAGTAGATCTATTAACAGGTTTTAGAAGAGAAGCATGAAAAGTAGATGGGATTTTCAAAGTCCGGGGGACCCAATTTTATGCAAGGTTGTTGGAGGTGAATGTTCTTTGTTGACAACCAGACTTTGGGCCTGATCCAGAGCTACGATGTTACACTGAGTGTTTTAACGCTCAGCGTACCATCGCTGCACTCCCCCGACACTCGCCCTTAACTTAACTTCCTTAACTTCAGCCAGCGTAAGCGAGTGTTAATACGCCGCCCTCCCACCCTCATTACTCTCCCCCGCCTAACTGCATTAACTGCAGCATAGTAACAGAGGGAAACGCCCCCTCCAGCATTACTACGCTGCTGCTACAGATGCCCGATCCACGATGTTGCCCGGCGCATGCGCAGATCGGCTTTTAAGCCAATCTTACGTTTACGCCCAGCGTATTACCGCCGGGCAGCGTAGGGCTGGATCAGCCCCTTTGTCTCTAACTTTGCATTTGCGCTGATGATGGTCCACTCTAGCCTTGGTCCGGAACGCTGACTGCTGTAGAGAGTGATTGACTTTGGTCCAGATGTTACATCAATTTCTGGCAAATTGTTGTACATCAGAATTAGAATAATTTAAAGAACGGGCACATGGATGATAGCCCCAAACACAATAGAATAGAGATATCTTGGTGGAACAGTACGTGGTGTTATTGTATGAAAATTCAGCCCAGGCCAAATTTTGAACCCAATTGTCTTGGAGCTTGGACACATAGCATCGCAAGTACTGTTCTAAGGATTGATTAACTCTCTCTGTCTGGCCATTGGATTGGGGGTGATAGCCAAAGGAGAGACTGATCTTGAACTAAAGCAAGGTACAGAATGATCTCCAGAATCTTGCGACAAACTGGAAACTTCGGACTGAAACTATGTCAACTGGTAGACCATGGAGTCTGAAGATCTGAGAGACAGATAATTCTGCAAGTATCTTAGCAGATGGTAGGCCCTGGAGCGGGGTAAAATGGGCCATTTTGCTAAAGCAGTCCACCAAAACCCAGATGGTATTGCAGCCATGAGAAGGTGGTAGATTGGTGATGAAGTCCATAGACAAATGCTTAAGAATCTGTAAGGGGTGTAGGGGACCAAAAAAAAATGAGCTCGGAGGGTCTTATTGCAGGCACAGACTGCACAGTTGCCAACGAAGTCTGCATCATCATGTGACATGGCAGGCCACCAGACTGACCGGGAGAGAAGTCCCAAGTTTTTCGAATGCCTGGATGTCCAGCCGACTTGCACTTATGTGTCTGTGCCAAAACTGCTCTCCTTAAGTTCGTGGGAACAAACAAGCAATTGATGGGAGTCCATTTAGGAGCCTGGTCTTGAACCCTGAAGGAGTTGCCAATTAAGGTTGTGAGTGAGCCCAGCAATAATGACAGTGGGTGAAATGATGGGTAGAGGACTAGACATGGGAGGATACTTCGGCAAGAAGGAACGGGACAAGGTGTCCACTTTGGAATTCTGTGATCCTGGATGAAAGGAGATGACAAAATGGAAGCAAGTAAAGAACAGAGCCCAGTGAGCTTGATGGGGGGATAATTGCTTAGCAGATTCAATAGCAAGGAGCTCCCTGTTGCTTGCGCCATAATTCCTTTCAACCGAATAAAATTTTCTCGAGAAGAAGGCACAGGGATGGAGCCTCTTACTCACCGGATCTCCTTGGGCTAATACTTTTCCAGTTCCGACATCAGAGGCATCTACCTCAATGATAAAAGGAAGGTTTGGATTAGAATGGCGTATCACTGGTGCAGAACTGAATGCCCTCTTAAGAGCCGAGAAAGAGTCCACAGCCTTTTTTTTGCCAGCAACCGGGATCGGCACCTTTCTTATTCAGGTCGGATATGGGAGACACCAGGACTGAGTATCCCTGAATGAAGCATTGATAATAGTTACCGAATCTCAGAAAAGGCTGAAAACCTTTTTGGCAAAAAGGTTGTTATCCCTGAGTTTTGAAAGAACTTGGCGTACATGAGAACGATATTCTTCTAGAGAGGATAAATAGATCAGTATATCATCAAGGTATACCACCACGAACCTGCTAAGGAAGTCACGCAGGATGTCATTAATAAGAGCTTGGAACACAGTCGAAAGGGCATGACAAGATATTCATAGTGACTTGATTGGGTGTTAAACGCTGTTTTCCATTTGTCGCGCTCACAAATTCGCACCAGATTTTAAGCTCCTCTCAAGTCAATTTTGGTGTAGATTATGGCCCCTTTGAAATCATCAAATAAGTCAGAGATTAAAGGTATGGGATAAGTATATTTCACCATAATTTTGTTGTGGGCCTGGTAATCAATGCATGGTCTCAAAGTCCCGTCCCGTCCTTCTTTGCCACAAAAAAGAAGCCGACCCCGACCGAGGATTTAGAGTTGGATGAGCCCTTTCTGAAGATTCTTCTGAATGTATTCAGAAATGTCTTCAGATTCTGGGCGGGATAATTAATATATCCTCCCCTTGGGAAGATTAGCTTCAGGAACCAGATCGATTACACAGTCTTAGTCACGATGAGGACGAAGAGAGTCTGCATTGTGTTTACAGAAAACATCAGTGTAGTGCGTGTATTGCAAAGGTATCTGGCCGTCCGAAGTGGAGACACAATGAATTGGCACCTTGAGACACGATATGGCACAGTGACTGCTCCAGAGGCTGATTTTGCCTCTACTCCAGTCGATCTTGGGATTATGTCTCCTAAGCCAAGGATGCCCGAGAATCAGGGGAGCAGCATGGCAGTTGATCAGGTAGAATTTCAGTTCCCCAATGTGACAGATACGCACGGTAAGAGAAATTGGAAGAGAAATTTTAGTAATAATACCCCTTGAGAGGGGATTGCCATCTAGGCCGCAAGCAGCGATGGCAGGGGAAAGATCACAGACTGGAATTCCAAGGGAGTGAGCCAGGGTACGATCCAGGAAATTCCCTGCCGCACCACTATCCACAAAGGCAGATACATGTTGTCCGCATCGATTGAAGTTCAATCTGGCAGGAATGATCATATAGACCCCTTCCATATCCATCTAGTTTAAGCGTTTTCCAAAGGAGACTTCTTCTTGGGGCACTGATCCGCCATGTGGGCTTCCCCTCCACAATACAAGCACAGTCCCAGGGTTTGATGCCTGTTCTTTTCCTGTGTGGAGAGGCGATAAGTTCAAAGCTGCATTGGTTCCTCTTCAGAAGACAACCTTAATGAATGCTGGATCGGGAAAAAGTTCTGAGCCCTTTTCTAGACGTCCCTTCTCTCAGAGAGCGAAGTTGAGATTCAGTGGCAGCGACTTGATCCGTGTTATCCATGCTTTAAAGAATTCCTCCACACTATGTTATGCATGCTTTAAAGAATTCCTCCACACTCTGGCAGGCAGGATGATCCTGTGACAGAATGAAGGTCCAAGACTGGGGATCTCTTTGAAACAGGGAGATGATTAGTCCAAAACATTGTAGCTCATTCCTGGAAGCGATGGGGCGTAGCTGGAAGTACAGCAAGCAGCTGTTTTTGAACTGCAAAAACTTGCTTCTTTCCCCAGAAAACTGGTCTGGTAGATTCATTTTAAAACCGGTAACAGGACCCAAAGGCATAGGTGGAGGATTAGAAGTACGGTCCTGCTTTTGGAACTTTTTTGCATGCGAGCTGAGTGGCCCATTTGTGCATGCACTGGAAATTGGACACAGCCAGGATTTGTCATTGGATCTCGGAGCTCTAAGCACAGCAGAAGCAGAGGTTTTGTTCTGTTCCTGTGTAACTACAACAAGGCATTTCAAGAGAAATTATTCCAACTGCATTTTAGTATAGTGTAGTAATGCATATAAAGAATTTCTATACTTCAGAAGTCATTTTCTGAGTGGTCTTATCACTGTGAAAATGTATACAAAATGTACTGCCATTACTAGGTATAGGAAGCCTCCTTGGCCAAACATATTTGAAATACTGCCAGTTTCCAGATTAACAAGGAGCCCAATATAACTATAACCCAGAAGCATCAGAACTCTATTATATTGGGTCAGGATAGATCTGTGTCACCAAATCAAAATCCTCCCCGATTGTGCCAGAAATAATGCATGACTTTATATGATCTGCTCTCTGCTTAGCTTTTAGATGTTTAAGAGTGTGGGGCTGTCGTCCCCCTCTGCCAACACTCCTGCTGTCATTGTCCTCTCACAACAGAAATGGTAGGACAGGCTTTACCTAGACTAAAATAAGATCTCTTTTATAGCTATTTGTTCCTCATACCAAGAGCCTACTTTGTAAGACTATTTACAAAAGCAGCCAGAAAATAGTAACTCAGTCTTATTTGTTATTTCTTTTTTCTTCTTCAGAGAGGTCATTAACTTAAGATTTACATCTGATATGCATTTAAATAGCTCTAGCAATACACAGCAAAGATTGGTTTACTACCATCAACCCCTTGATAGATATGAGAAAATAAGAAAATACTGAATTTATGGCAAATATCTTTTCGTTTCATAAGAAAAACTCACCATTTTTATCAAAATTACCATAAACTCAAGTGGATATCCTTATAATCTGTATGTACTATAATAACTGTGAAATAATATAAATGTGGAATACAGTATACAGTATACAGAATACAGTATACAGTACTCATACTTTTTTAACAGGTCTTTTTTGTGCAAATTCAGGCAACATTTGTTTTGTGACTTCTAAATATATTGGGCCGGATCCTCAGCTATGGCCGACAGGGAACTTATGCAAGTCATTTGCGTAAGCCCCCGGTTTGGGAAGATCTTCGTTACGTACGTTAGTACTTACGCTGAGGGGGCAGGCCCTTTATTTATGATGGCTGTAATAGCTATGTAAATGATGGGTCAGGTTCAGGGGAAGCCCCATAAAAGTTAAGGTAGGAATCTGGACACATAAATGACCACATTTCCCAGCAGGTAATACAGGGGGTGTGCCCTCCCTGTTATGGGAGCGTAACTACCATTGCGAGTCCCCGCTGCGAAGGTTCGCACTGTGAAAAGCTGTCTTTCGGGTGTCCTTATTTTAAACGCGAGCCCTCTGAGAATTTTTTTCGCATGCTCACCCATTCACTTTCGGAAGCGCCGCCGCCGGGGACTTAGGGTTAGGCTGCATGGGGGGAAACTTACAGTTTTACAGTACAGGCTGCGGGAGGGACTTAGGATTAGGCTGTGTGTGGGGGACTTAGGGGTAGGCTGTGGGGTGGGGCTTAGGGTTTGGGTTAGGGAGCGGGTTGGGGGAAACTCACCTTTCGGAACACCGTGTTCGGTGCTCTGGGGATCGATTGCTATGGCTCATCGAGGTATAAGCAATCGAGATCCCAGCCAGTTCGGAACTGGCTAGGAGAGAACGGCCCTTTCAAAATAGTCCTGTTCGCTACAGAGACCCACACTCCGTAACTATGGACCCCGTGCACACATGTAAAGCGTGCGGGGGTCAAGATCTACCCCAATAATAGGAACAAATTCTCATGTTAATTGATCCTACAAATCCTGGCTCAGAATATTTCATACAATTCGGGAAGAGGGTAACTTAATAAGTTAATAAGTCACTGGGTCATTTACATATAACATGCCCCAGGATGGCAACTATTGACATCCTTGGCATTAGAAAAACATATCCATTATCAATTTAAACACCTTTTAGTCCTTCCCTTTTGATATTATAAGATGTAGACAAATGTCATACTGGGCAAGAAGATATAAAATACGCAACATGCAACGTAGATTACATTTCAGAATTACTGCGCATGCGCAGTACATCATAGCGGAAAACTCCGGCCTTATATGCAATGAGGCCGGAGTTTTGAATACGGCCCAAAAGTCTTACATGGGGAAACTATGGAAGTTATAAGGTAGGGTGCTGCACGTGTAACTCCATACGAGCAATGATAATGACCTCCCCTTGCCCATATGGTACATAGAATGCTGCGGATCTCGCATCTGGACTCTCTGGATTCTCACTTCTGATGCGCTCTGATCTCTAAGCGCAGTGGAGGCAGAGGTCTAAATCCAGTCAGTAATATGTACCCGACTTACGGAAGTCCCTCAACTGTCTATATTTCCATATGAACAAACTTCTGTTCCTCAGTAAATGTCATTATTTATCTGTGTAATTCCCTTAACTCTTGGTGTGTTTGTGTATCTAAATGCACATGACACTATCAGGACTTTATATTGTGCCTCAGACAATTTGTATTTTCTAAATGAGGCCAAGAATCTGTTTTCACTTTCTGAGAAATAACCTTCTCCTTAATCTTTAATAGCTTTAAATCAATTCTTGATTGCAGCTTATCAGGACTTTGGTGTAATATCCCCACCCCCCACGGCTAACCCGTTAATACCAATGTCATTCATCACACATATACACAACACGTTCAACTCATAGGAATAAAAATGTCCCACAATTAAGCATACACAATAGTATAACTCCACAAGGAAAGAAAGTTGAGAAATGTTCTTTGATGTAGTAACTCTGTCAAAATAAACTTTGTAGTGATATTAATATTTTCCGATGCTTCTTTTGCATTAATTAGCTAGATCTCTAATGATGCATGACTTTGTATCCCACAGAGACTCATTCAACTGAACGGCAGAGAATTTATCAGCTAAAAAAAGTTGATTAAAAATAAAACAACCCACTCAATGTGCAAGATGACAGCTTTAGCATTCTCTACTACAAATGTATTTTTCCAGTAAACATTACCACATTACACCTAGCTGCCCACCAGCTGAGGCTGACTATCCCGGGTTCTTGGATTATAAAGAAAATCTCAGAATACATCAATTTAGCAAACATGAGCACTGTAAAAATATAGAATAATAATAATAATCAGAAAAGACAGAGAGCAGTAAAAAGTCAATAGGTATAGATAACAAGTAGTTGTGTATGTGTGTGTGTGTATTTGTATATGTGTGTGTATGTGTAGGACATGATATACTTGAAAAAGGCCTACACAGCATCGAATAATATGTCTATAAAAATCCATCAAGGTCTGTATTTTAAAAAGGCCTCAGGGAGTTTGATCTAATAGTACAGAATATTTTCAACAACAAATGTGCTAAAAGTTTTTCAAAATCATTATCAATAAGGAATACATATAGACAGGTGTTACACTCCACAGAGATATGTTTTCTACAATAATGCATATTTTGCTTTCATATGTGTTGTAGCAGAGCCATAAGATTTACACAGAACCATTGCAGCTGAACTAGCTCCACAGCTAGCCTGAATTCCTGAGGTGCATTTTATACTCTGTCTCCCATGAGCCTATCTGAACATAGCTAGATCTTTCAATCCATCATCCTACAATCAATACTCACCCATTTCAGCCGTAAATATCAAACGGGTAGACGTGAAAAAAAATAAAAAATTAAAAACACTCCTTCAGAGACGATCTGTCCCTTAGAGCTACCAGGCTGGGAGTAAGGAATAGATTTTTGTATATCTCTCTCTCTCTCTCTCTCCTGCTCCCTCACATTTTCCCTCCTCCCTTGCAGTGACCCAGCTCCTCAAATGCATTTAATACTCCCTAATTATTTAATCCCTCACAGCAGCTTAGATGACAAGCTTTGAATTGTCATGAGCAGAAATGTAAACGTAGAAATAACAGAGTATCAGGAGCTCAGGATGCTTTACAAGCTCTAGCCTCTATTTTCACCATGAATGCTATTTGATCTCGACAAGCAAGATATTATTTAGCTAGACACACTTACAATGGGAATTCTCAGTGCTGCCCTATAAATAGATTTCTTTTCAAAGGGGGAAAATTGCTACTGTTGAGAAAAAAATACAGTATATGGGGGGAAAAAATACTGAAACTATATTTCCAGACATCATTTGCCTTTCAGATTTAACTGTTATGAAATGAACATCTAGGAATTGTTTAACCTCTTTAAAGTAACAATTAAAACAACAATAACAATTGCAATTTTTTTTATTTATAGGTGCTGTTAGAGTCACTGTCTTGATACCAATTATTATTTTTTTTTAAAGGGCAAGGTCAAAGGGGCTTAATAAACATTAAAGCCTGCCATTGTGGTTTAAACAGGAAAACAAACAAACCTAGAGCTGTCAAATGGGGGTAATGTTTATGTAGGTCATTACAAAGGTCTACAGACCAGATTTCCATTACAGACATTAACACGACAGAGTGCAAGCCAAGGACTACAATGAATTACTAGGCTCAGCCTGTTCCTTTCTCCACATAAAGTGATCCTGCACAGATACTGAGTGACTATTTAAACAAATGTCCTATTTTTATCTGGGTGACCTTGCAACTGAATATGGTTTTTTTTTACGCTCAACATGATTTTAATAAGATTAACTGTTTGGGGTCATGTTGGAGATTTGGTCTAACATCGCACACTCAAAAGTACTGCAATTAAATCACACGATGATGTGTTTAAGTATACACACTTGCACGCATTTCATATATTTGATTAGAAGTGCAGCCGTGTGCTTTCTTATTACTGTTACTAGTTTACTTTGGGAGCCTGACCCCTCACCAATATGGCCGCTGCACACTGTTCAAATGACTGGTGTGTCTTAATACAGACCTCCTGAGTACACATATAGCAAAAGGATAGGGACTCACCTATAGGAGGTGCCTTGACGCTGGGCAGTGGAGCTTAACCCAATATAGCTATATTGTGAACTGAACCTTCTTTTTATGAATGTGCTGACACATAGGGGTAGATCCAGAACTCCGCTTGCAATATGTTTATTCGCGTAGCGTATTTACGCGTGCGTACTTTCTATTCACTCCCCTTGGCACACCCCTTGAATGTACGTATTTTGTCCAAGATCCGCTTTCCAAACCCTACCTTAACTTTTGCCCACGTAACCGATGTCATCCGCTCACGTACGTATTTACGCAGCTAAGCACGCCCATACTGTACACTTTAAATACAAGCCCCTGCCTACATAGCGTATTTCAGACGTATTTTTGACTCACGTAAAATTGGCACGCCCACACGTACGGATTTACACAACAAATATGTGAATGGCCCATATGTTCACATTTACGCTACGTTACAGAGCGTATTTTCTATGGTGCGCATGCGCAGTACTTACCAAAACACGATTTTACGTGTCCACCACGCGTAAATTCGCTCCCAAGCGTTGTTCTGGATCTGCCCCATAGTGTTATATAATGTTTGTTTGGGGCTCCATACCTCTATTTTGTTCCATAGTTACACAGTGGTCACTTTGGTTGCACCTCTCCATTGATATATACACTTGCACCTATTGAATTAGAAGTGCAGCCTTCTTGTTACTGTTACTAGTTTTACTTTGGGAGCCTGACCCCTCCCAAATATGGCTGCTGTACACTGTTCAAATGGCAGGAGTGTCTTAATGGCAGTAGAAGAAATATCAGAAACAGACCTCCGCGATGTGAGATTACCTAAAAGAGAAAAAGGCACATAGTGCAATACCAGGGGTCTCAAGCGTCTGTCTGACTCTGGTGGATCTATACTCACCAGATGAGGGAGCTAGCAGGCTCCTCTGATAAACAGTTTATCATTGATCAAGTCGAGTTTAATTCAATTATTGTTGTAATCCACAATATTAAAAACAGATTGATATTGATTCCTTATGGCTTGCAACAAAGCCCCGTGTCACTCCACGGTGGGATGGCGAGAACGGAAGGTCTGGATCAGGCCCTATGTGCCTTTTTCTCTTTTAGGTTTTCTCACATCGCGGAGGTCTGTCCTTGATATTTCTTCTACTGCCATATTTGTTTTGGGGCTACCTAGGATACCCCATTAGGTGACAACTGCTTTTGCTGAGCACAAGGGAACTTTCTGCTGCATAGGAGTGTCTTAATACAGACCTCCTGAGTACACACACAAAATAACAAATGGATAGGGACTCACCTACAGGAGGTGCCTTGATGCTGGGCAGGTGATCTTAACTCAATATTGCTATATTGTGAACTAAACCTCCTTGTTATGTTTGGCTAAAGTGATGTTTTTGCTGACTTTGATGGTGCTTATGTGATCACCACATTTACTAAAGGCCAAATTGCAAGGGTTTTTGTTTTTCATAAATGCCATGTACCTACTGTATTTATACAAAAAAACCAGAGCGCTAAATCACTAAAATATAATTTTATTATAGAAGCAAATAAATATAAATATAAAATTAGAATGCTCCCTAGGAGTCTAATATAAAAAGAAATCAAGAAGACTTATTGAAGATCTTCAGTTTCATAAAATCTCAAACATGAAGCTAATTTAGGTAGATACAGCATACAGCATTAGACATGTATTGATACAATGTAGCTCAGATCTGTTGCAAAACTGTTACACTTTTAGATGACTCAGAAGTAGTATATCAGTCTCAGTCCAGGTTTTTAGCAGTGCACTGCAACAGATGGAAATAAACTTTTGCGCAATGAAACTCAGATGTCATTTATTTCCAATGCTCAGGGGCTACTAACGTGCCACAATAGTTATACTTCAATGTGTTATAACTCACCCAATGACTTGTGCCAGTCTACAGCAGGGTCTGTCAGCGTGTCGGTGCTTTGCTGTGAGTAACTATTCGGGCTTGCGGCGTCCAGCTCGCCCACACTCACTCCATGTGGTTCCGGGCTGTGGGAGGATAGGTCACTGGATTGTAAACAGCAGACCATATCTGTGTTGCTTCATGTAGCCAATAATCAAGAAGGGGGCTGGCCAAGCAAGCCGCAATGGAACAATGGGCCTGATCCAGAGGTACGCCCGCCATCGCTAGGACGGCGGGCTTAAGCATAAGATCGGCTTTTCAGCCGATCTGCGCATGCGCCGGGCAGATGTTGTCCTGGATGTCCTGGATCGGGCGTCCGTAGCAGCGCCATAGGGACGCTGGAAGGGACGTCCTCCAGCGTCCCTACGCTCACGTTAGTGC
>WWET01000996.1:167425-182941 GCA_011038615.1 Limnodynastes dumerilii
TGAGTTGATGCACGATTGAGTTAATGCAGGCTTGCCATAAAGCCCGGTGCCATAAAGCCCACATGACTGGGACCAGATTCAGACTCCCGCATGCGTTCCGTGCGTGCGGGGGTCAGTAATAATGCGAGACAGAGGGTAGTGCACACCCCCTGTCACTCCCCTCTGTCGTGCGGGCTTTATGGCAGTTTACGCTGCCATAATCGTGCATTAACTCAATCATGCGATTCAGCGGTCTGTATGACCACTGATCCGCTACATTGTGGGAGCCCCCTCCCACACTGTACACTTTACATGCTTCCCCCCGCCCGCTATAGTAATCCTAGCGTAACATCTGGAGGGCGCATGAAAGCAAAAAAGATGGCCTTTCGGAATTATAAGGAAACTCAAAATGAAGATTACAGGGAGGAGTATTTTGCAAAACAGAAGGAGTCTAAAAAGGTTATCAGAGCAGCAAAGGCACAAACTGAGGAAAAACTGTCCCACTTAGTACGAAACGGGGACAAAAACTTTTTAAGGTATATAAATGAAAGGCGAAAAACTAAAGAGAGTATCGTAAGGCTCAAAACGGAGAGTGGGATTTTAAATGATAAACGGCATATGACTCATCAGACACCACCCAGACAACACACAATCATAAATAAATACACGGACACCAAAACTGCGGTTTAAAAAGGGTACATGGTTTATTTAAAGTAAGGGCCAACCGTTTAATTGAATGAATTGGACTATATAATTTAGTAGCTCCGTAAATTAGTGTTAGGTGGCCCAATAGCAGATGGGGATTCAGCCTACACCCCCAACCCCAACTATACCACCCCAACAGAATGTCTATTGACAAAGGTGCCCCTTCGAGACCGGTCTTCCTGCAAGAACACCTTAAAATTATTCCCGTTCACACTGCCACCCCGTCACCTGGAAGGTGGCAGTTCCTAATAGGACCCCACCATGTTGGGTTTTGGCGTCCTCGCAACAATCCCGGGTTGTGTTAGTTGCCAGACTGGTCCCACCATCCTTCTCCCCAAAATCCCCCATGCGCCAACACCCCCATTTTCTGCTGACCCCCCACTGCTACCGCCACCAGAAGGAACCCTCCAGTACCTTCGCCTCTACCTAAACCCACTCAGAAATTCCATGAAATCCCTTATAAACAACCGATTGCCCTCAGCTTCCTGGTGAACCCCATCCCGCCTAATGCCGGATATCCGGGTGGCGAATGCAACACCCCCCAGATGTGGCAACTAGCTTGGAAACCGTGTACTTAAGTTTCATTCGCTCCTTTTAAATTTTTTTGATGTTCAGCGCCCCACACCAGTTCAACCTAGGGATCATATATGACCAAACTAATTTTATTTGAGGAAACTGATGTATCAGATTCCCCACATCCTGATGCATAACGTACTCTAAGTCCCGTATCATACGGTCTACCAAGTCATTACCCCCGAGATGAATTATCACCACATCTGGGTTTCCAAAAACCACAAAGGCCCTAGGCATTAGGTGCGAGAGCAGCTCCCACCGCATACCTCTAAAGTCCAACTATTCCATCCCCCAGCCCTGGAAGCTTGCCTGGCAGCCATTGCACACCCTCCCCAAAAAACAAAAGAATGCCCCACAATCCAGGCCCTTCTAAGATCGGGTGCGCGACCTGCAACAAAGATAGACAAAGAAAATGCCCTAATTTTACCTAACGTACAAACCTGATAAACACAATATGGTACCCATATATCCTCTCCCGCAGCCATTAACAACTTACAACCCTCAAATCCGTCAAATCCGTCAACTATGCCATCATATAACCCCTTTTATTTTTATTTTTTATTATTTTTTTATTTTATTTATTATTATTTTTTTAAAATTTTTTTATTATATTAACCCATACTAATACAAACTATACTATTACACATAGAGGGAGAGGGGAGAGGCAGCCTGGCCCCGAGCTGACCTAATGAGGGATAACAACTCCCAAAACCTCCAAGGCTACAAATAGGTCAAATCAAGTGCCTTACTAGGAGGATTAAGAGGAGAAACCCTCTGTAGGCAAGCAGCTAATCCTAGGCGGCTTGAACTCGGGAAACTGCCCCCAAACTTAACTTATCTTAACCTATTTAACTCTAACATATTTCTTAAAAGCGTTCGACTTCCACCACCCGAGAGACTAAGACCCACCCACCCCTTTTAAACTCACCTAACCCAACCCCACCCACAGCCCCACTACAACCAACCCCCGACTACCCATACCTTATTATCCAACCCTCCACACCACCCCCACTTTTAGAATAACCCCCTTAGGCTGAGTGAGTGTCTGCTGACTCACTGCCTATCATTTATTTAACTGCGGCCCTATGGGGCCTGGTTCTCTTTTGTTGAGGGTGAAAGGGCTATGGCAGATCATCTTAACAAGTAATTCTGTTCAATATTCACAAAAGAAAGAGAGGGGAAGGTTCCACTTTTAAATTTGAAGGCTATTAATTTAATGGGGGAAAATACTACTACTTTCACTGCAGAGCAGGTATTAAAAGAACTTTCAAAGCTGAAAGTGGACAAATCAATGGGACCAGAGGATACTAAAAGAGCTTTGGGGGGTACTGGCAAAACCATTAACTGAATTATTCAATCAGTCACTAATAACTGGGGTGATTCCAGAGGACTGAAAAATAGCAAATGTCGTCCCTCTGCATAAAAGTGGAAGTAGGGAAGAAGCATCAAACTGCCGACCAGTGAGTCTCACATCTGTAGTGGGGAAACTGATGGAAAAACTGTTAAAGGAACAAATTGTACAGGATCTTAAATCCAGTAACTTAGAGGATCCCAAGCAGCATGAATTCACTGGGGAAAGATCATGTTAAACAAATCTTATTGAATTTTTTGAGTGGGTAAGTACAGTATTAGATACAGGGGGAGCTGTAGACATAGCATATCTAGATTTTAGCAGGCTTTTGACACTGTGCCACATCACAGACTGTTAAATAAGCTGGAAACTTTGGGATTGGACTTAAAGATAGTTGCATGGATACAATCTCTGTTGTCTACAGGCTAGACAACAGATGGTTGAAGTAAATGGAATCCTTTCTGGGATGGTAATGTAACCAGTGGAGTACCCCAGGGTTTTGTACTTGGACCAGTACTATTTAATATCTTTATAGGTGATATTGCCTGTGGTATCGAGGGGAAAATATGCCTTTTTGCAGATGACACAAAGATATGTAACAGGGTAGACATGCCTGGAGGGGTACAGAAAATGAGGGATGACTGGAGGAATGGTCAAGAGTGTGGCAACTGCAGTTTAATGCCAAAAAGTGTAAAATCATGCACTTTGGGCACAAAAACCCAAAAGCTCATTATATCATTAATGGCACTCCAATAGAAACTACTAAGGAGGAAAGGGATCTATTTGTCATTGGGCCTGATCCAGACCTACGCATTAACGTCTGAACGTTCTAGCGTATTTACGCACTAAGCGTACAGCCATTCTATAAATACGCACAACCATAAACACTCCCACATTTCGTTATAAAGGCCACCGTATTAATGATATTGTATGAAGGAATAGCGTACCAAGCAATATGAACGTAGGCACGAATATTCTGTATGCACCAACACACTACGAATTTACCAACACACTACGAATTTACTAATCGTACTAATTTTCAAACATATAAAACATATGTAGTAAAATTTGGCCAGTTTGCCAAATCTGCACCAGCATGTGCAGCAGGTTTATCATTTCTTATTGAAAATGTTTTGATCTGTTGGATAAAAGACAAATAAAAAATCCATTAACCATTTACACAAATAAAAATTTAACGTACACACTCTTAAAACACTTTTTACATCTTTCACATCAATTTTAATTATCATTGTGAAATTTTAAAATTCAATGCTTAGTGAAAATCAAGTAAATGATTATTAAAATCCAATGTTTAAGGTTATTTTTTTTCCCACTCCTAATGTTAATTATTAATTAACACATATTTAATGTTAGGCAAAGGTTCTTATATGTTATGTTAAACTAACAAGTTGAAACCTAAGTTAATACATTTTCTATTTGCTCAAAATGGTCCATTCACATAGACCTCACAACTATATTCTGGCGATTAATAATTAGCATTTTAATGCAGGTTAATACATTTTTTACATTAAATACATTGAAGTATGCAGACCGTTAGTTGAGTCTGTAATATATATGTATATATATATCCCAGTTCTCTGTGAGTGATACACTAAATATTTTTTTGTTTTTCCATTTGAAGTGGTTCATATTATATTATATATATATTTTTTTTTTTATTACTAAATTAAAAATTATTTCCATTACTATATTATAATTAACTATTCTGCAGTGTGTGTTTTACTAAAGCAAACTATTTTAATAATAAAACAATAAAACATTGTTGTACACATGTGTAGTGATATATTGTTATGTTTCTAGTTATGTCAAATAAACATGAACCAGTCATTATTGTTAAACCAATTGTTTTGATTTTTTCATAAATTGTAAATTATTAATATTTTAACATAAATAAAAGAAATAAACATAATGAAAAACTAATTTTCAAACATATAAAACATATGTAGTAAAATTTGGACAGTTTGCCCAATCGGCACCAGCATGTGCAGCAGGTTTATCATTTCCTCATTGAAAATGTTTTGATGATCTGTTGGATAAAAGACAAATAAAAAATCTATTAACCATTTACACAAATAAAAATTTTACGTACACACTCTATAAAAATTAAAACACTTTTTTACATGTTTCACATCAATTTTAATTATCATTGTGACATTTTAAAATTCAATGCTTAGTGAAAATCAAGTAAATGATTATTAAAATCCAATGTTTACGGTTATTTTTTTTTCTACTCCTAATGTTAATTATTATTTAACACATATTTAATGTTAGGCAAAGGTTCTTATATGTTATGTTAAACTAACAAGTTGAAGCCTAAATTAATACATTTTCTATTTGCTCAAAATGGTCCATTCACATAGACCTCACAACTATATTCTGGCGATTAATAATTTTTTGGGGGGTTGAGGACACCTTCCCTTGCACATTGGAACATGTGCCACTCAGCAGGGTGATGGTGTTTGTTCATTTAATTGGTTGTGTGGCCATTTTAATAATTATTTAAACATATATTAATTATGAGTACACAATATTTGCAGTAATATGTAATCAAATGCAAAAAAAATAAAAATAAAAAATAATTTTTTTTGTGTAAACTATTATTTTAATGATTAGGCATGTAACTTTACCTTCTTAACACACACAGATCCTCTTGAAATGGAGCCCAATGTCTTACCAGACACTTCTGCATCATTGGAAAGTGACCCCCAATAGGACCCTACACCAACACATGAAGCTGAAGCTGTGGAAGAAACAACCATTACTTCAATTTCTACTGAAACAGCTATACACCAACATTATGCTACCATGAAATCTATACAGGGATAATTAGATAGAAATTATGAAGCCACTGAAACACAAACAAACCTTATGAAACAAATTAGTGAACAAATCGACCATTTCTTTGATCATATAATTCAGCATGATAACAGAGTTGAGACATTATTGAACAACTTTGTCTCACAAAGTATTACTTACATGCAGTGGGCAATGCAGAAACCAACCACTACTGAGGACTGTGTGCCATCCACTTCAGGGACACAAGTTTCGACAAATAAACCAGTTGTTACTGAAAAACCCGCTACTAAAGATTATTTAGCACTTACCACTCCAGCTAAAAGGGTATTAACTCATTCCAGCACAACACCACAGACATCAGATGAGGCTTAAGGACCTCCATCTAAAAAAAACAAAGGAAGATATTGTGATACAAAAACCTAACAAAGGAGGTAAAAAAAGTTTGTCTAAAAAAAAAAATGTATACTTCTTTTGTTAAAATGTATATAAACATGTAGGTAAGCTTACATAAGCATTACAATTATTGTAATTTTTTTTCTTTAAAATAATTATGTTTATTACAATTATTCCATTAATGTCAGACGTATGACATGTTTATTTTTAAGAAAAATATACAAAAAACAGCACCTTCCACGTTAGTAGTATTAGAAAAATTGTACCAGCGGCTAGTGAGACTGGGTTACAGGAAACCCAGTATTAAATACAAATACAAGCGGGGATACAGCGCTAATAGTACAATATGAATCTAAATTTTAGGTATTATATTTTCAGAATGGCTGAATAATACAACGCGGTAGGTAAAAAATGATATATTTAATAACGAAGATATTAATAAAATAAATTGAACATCTCAAAATAGTAAAACACACAATAAAATTGATACACTAATAATAGCTTAACACGTGTGTAGCTGGATCAAGAGACAGGTATTTATCCAATATAGCAACTCTATATAAATGTCAAATTTCGTATAAAGTCTATAGCCATGCACTTAGGCTTTGAATAAGATGCAGAATATAATTTTTTTTTGCGGAGGATCAATGCAGAAGTTTCATAAGTGTAATGGCATAAAATATATTGGTGTGAGTACAATACCACTGCAGTCCACTTAGGATTCCCGAGCCTTGGTTCCACGGATAACGGATGGTCACTGCTGCCTCCCTCCACGAGAGACAGAAGTCCGGATCCTAAAATCCGTAATTGTGTTCCGTTAGTAGTGTACAGATGTCAGGTGGCCACCGAGAGTACTCTAATCCAAGTCAGTGATTGCCGTTTAAAAGAGCTCTTTTTCAAAGATCACAACCGCACAAATCAATGATCCGTCTCCAGCTCACTACGTCTAATCCAGAAAACGCGTTTCATTCTAGTATAGAACTTTTTCAAGCCTATTGGATTGTGTCCATGTAAGGGATTTTATAGTTATCTTGATTAGTATCAGCTGGTTTAACTGAAGCACTGAGTTGCTCTAACCTTAAGCAGCAAAATAATTAAAATATACAGAGTAAATAATGATTATTACGTTATAATCCTTTTATATGCCAATAAATATACATGACAATTCACAAAAAATGTTTCTATAAACAATTCATACATATTTCTATTTTGTACCCACCGCTGTTGTATTTAACATGGTATACAAAATGTTACAATCTGTTACCAAATAAAAATCATATATATCTCTGTAACTATTTATATCTATTTATATGATTGTATGCATGAAACCATGATGATCAGTTATTCTTGCAGACCATGGGTACAGCTATGGGCACCAAGTTCGCCCCGAGCTTTGCCAACCTGTACATGGGTGCCTTTGAAGGCAAACATGTGCAGGAAGGTCCCTTCGGGGCAAACTTGGTGCTCTATAAAAGATTCATAGACGATCTGTTTATTATTTGGCGAGGTAGTGAAAAAGAGGCCAAAGCTTTTGTACAATACTTGAATCGTAACGATTACAATTTACAATTTATGTACACCTTTCACCGCACAACAGTTGATTACCTGGATTTAACTGCTTCAGAAGGTGGTATCATTTGTAAAAACTATTCAAAGTATATTTTGTATGGAATAGATGGATGCATATTTATGTATAAATATCCATGGAAATACACCAAGAAGTATTATTATTAATAAATGAAATAAATAAATAAAAAAGTATTCGTTAGAATTACAAGTTAATGATATTTCATAATAATATCAATATAAATAGATATAAATAGTTACAGAGATATATATGATTTTTATTTGGTAACAGAATGTAACATTTTGTATAACATGTTAAATACAACAGCGGTGGGTACACAATAGAAATATGTATAAATTGTTTATAGAAACATTTTTTGTGAATTGTCATGTATATTTATTGGCATATAAAAGGATTATAACGTAATAATCATTATTTACTCTGTGTATTTTAATTATTTTGCTGCTTAAGGTTAGAGCAACTCAGCGCTTGAATTAAACCAGCTGATACTAATCAAGATAACTATAAAATCCCTCACATGGACACAATCCAATATGCTTGAAAAAGTTCTATACTAGAATAAAACGCGTCGCCTGGATTAGACGTAGTGAGCTGGAGACGGATCATTGATTTGTGCGGTTTGTGCGGTTGTGATCTTTGAAAAAGAGCTCTTTTGAACGGCAATCACTGACTTGGATTAGAGTACTCTCGGTGGCCACCTGACATCTGTACAACACTAACGGAACACAATTACGGACTTTAGGATCCAGACCTCTGTCTCTCGCGGAGGGAGGCAGCAGTGACCATCCGTTATCCGTGGAACCCAGGCTCGGGAATCCTAAGTGGACCGCAGTGGCTTTGTACTCACACCGATATATTTTATGCCATTACACTTATGAAACTTCTGCATTGATGCTCCGCTAAAAAAATTTATATTCTGCACCTTATTCAAAGTCTAAGCGCATGGCTATAGACTTTATAAGAAATTTGACATCTATATAGAGTTGCTATATTGGATAAATACCTGTCTCTTGATCCAGCTCCACACGTGTTAAGCTATTATTAGTGTATCGATTTTATTGTGTGTTTTACTATTTTGACATGTTTTTATTAATATCTTCTTTATTAAATATATCATTTTTTACCTACCGCGTTGTATTATTCAGCCATTCTGAAAATATAATACCTAAAATTTAGATTCATATTGTACTATTAGTGCTGTATCCCTGCTTGTAAATGGATCTACATTAGCAAATGGCTATGAATTATAGCAAATTACCAGTTAAGGTTTTCACTAGGCATGGGTAGGAGTGACAAGTAAACTTATCAAATAAAAAGTAACTGCCCTTGGCATAAATTTGCTGTTGGGATTTGAAATTCGGTGTTATAAGAGGTGACAGTAAAATCACATTTATTTATTTTATATTATTAGTTAAAACTTTCATGTTTTGTGTGTTTGCTTTTTGAGTCATAAGACTCTATAACCAGAGTAGTAATCGCAGTCATGTGACCATCACTAGGGAGAGCGGTGTCAGACACAAAGCTTATATCTAATTATACAATAGGAAGGGGCGGACGATTTCTTTGATTGAAACAGTTCTAATATATATGTATAAAATATAAAGAAGACTTACGACAGGCATGGCAGCTATGAAGTTGAATAGGTACCTCTTAAAATCTTTCCTGCTGCGACCAATTATAGCGCTGCAAACCATCACATGCAGGGTGTTAATAATGTACAATTCCAAAAATGTAAAAAGCAAAATAATAATAATCCACATTGACACAATTCAATTTATTAACACACAGGACAAGGATGAGGTTGGTGAATTTAGACTCTAGACAAGACGCTTTAAGTACAGTATATTTAAAATAATGAACACAATCAGGTATCAAAAGTTTAAGCACCATCATTGGTTGATGACTTCAGGGTGTTCTGGTATTACACTTTCAGATGACCCCCCCATGGTCTAGTAGGGCGTAGCTCCCTACTTCAATAGACTATCTTCTGACAGATCAATTTGCGGTAATGAAGCACCGACTGCAGTCAGTTTTTGACAGTTTGCAGCTAGAAGCATCGTTCCTGCGACTGCAGTGTCTCAGATGGGTAGGTTTTCTTCACCCTCACCTTAACTATCCTCATCCTGCAGCCTAACCTTAGCCCTCCTCTCGCCATAGCTTAAACCAAGCCAGAACAGATACCTTGTCAAAATAAGCATTCAACATCGTACAAATTCCAGGGCAGAAAAATTCATTATTAAAAATCTTTCAGCACTGAAACAGCTATAATTAAGCTGTCAGCTGCATCCCAGCCTAGTGAACCTAGCTACCTGGGGACATAGGGCCTGATTCACACTTAAGAAGGGGGCATTTAGATTAGCCGGGGAGGGCGGGAAGAGGCAAAGTCCATACGGACATTGCAAGGAGAAATAAGGTAGCCCTATTGCACTCATAAGTGCCATAAGGTACCTGGGGGATAGAAGAGTCAGGTGCACATCTGCCCGCACCTAACTCAGTCTTAAAAGTGAATGAGATCCGTGACCTAGGTACACAAGTGCAGTAGGCGATTGTTAAAATAGGGCGCCTTTTCCGTGTTTGGTGGAGCTGCCCTAGGATACAGACACTCTGAAGAGATCTGGTCCCCATGGTAAACGTTACCCACACTTTATCCAAAAACATGCTCACCCCTCTCTCCCAATCTCAGGAAATCCAGAAACATAACCCAAGGCACATCACTAGTTCCACCCGTTATACAGAAGTCTGCCTTCTGGAGGTCTTCCCGCCTAATGAACATTCACACCCAAGAGAATATGCAACGTGGGCAGCACGGTGGCGCAGTGAGTAGCACTTGTGTCACAGAGAATTGACATAAATGTAATTGTATTGTATAAAAAACGATAACACATGTGCTTAAAAAAATTAATTGTTAATAACAATAGAAATTAAAAAATTTTATTATTTTTGAAGAAATTTCATGAGAAATTTTTGTTTGCAATTAAATATTTAATAATATTTGTAAAATGTAATTATTAAAATAATGTTTTTTTTAAAAAAATATTAAATAATTGTTGTTTGACATACAAAGATACATTTTTTTATAATAATGACTAACAACATCAAGTATATTTAATGTGTAAAAATTTTAGATTACATAGAATACTGCAGCACTGAAGGATAACACACACAAACACACACACGAGAGTACAAACAACAAACATGATATTTATTAAACTTACAACAGAAAGTTCATCATTTCGTGACATCTGCAAATAAATATTATACATTAGAATAAAACATGAAGTATATATTCTCAGTACCAAAAACACATGTTCACAGAAAAAATTATTAATAATAATAATTACATACACAATCATTTTTATAAGACATTAGCATCAACTTAAAATAAATCTTCTTAAAGTTTGATTACCTTTCTAACTTACCTTAGACATAAGCAATCAAGTATTGCACAAGTAACAAAGTTGCACTGTAGTTTTACAAACTATTGCCTATACAAACAACCCAAACTATTGATAGCCTCTACCTACTTATAAAGAAGTTTATTAGTTGCCAACTATCTGCAGTTGGTGCAGCACTTGCTTGATTGATTGGCTAGAAGATTAGCTGAATGTATGCATGGAACGTCCAACAGCTTCCATACGTATGCACACTACAAAGTATTTTTTATTATTCCCGATCCTTTGTAAGCTTGCTAAATCCTACTTTAGCTACGTTTTTAATACACACTGTTTACTATCGCATGACCGTACACATGAAGCGTGCGTCCACACGCTCTCACGCCCACTTTCCTCATTTGCACTGAAGGATACACCCTTCTATTAAGAAATTAACGCCCCTTTCGTAAATACAGCGTAATAATGCTCTTACTTAGTTCTGGATTGATTGGCCGTCCATACTACCGTTGATGCGCATGCGCTGTAAGGCAAAACATGCATACTTATGCTTATGATCGGCGTAAAACGGCTTCAATGCGAAGGTCTGGATCAGGCCCATTATTTCATGTGACTTAAAGGTAGCCAAGCAATGTAACAAACCAATGGGAAAGGCAAGTCAGATGCTTGGTTGCATAGGGAGAGGAATTAGTAGCAGAAAGAGAGAGGTAGTAATGCCCCTTTATAGATCGTAGGTACGACCTCACCTAAAATACTGTGTTCAGTTCTGGAGGCCATATCTCCAGAAGGACATAAATACATTAGAGACTGTGCAAAGAATAGCAACTAAAATGGCCTGTGTCATAAAACATACCAATAAAGGGTAGGGGAACTAAACATGTATAGCTTGGAGCAGTAAAAGAAGAGGGTGGATATGATAGCAGCTTTCAAATTTATTAAGGGTTATGAACGGCTAAAGGAGGGTGACAATTTTCAAAGGAAGAGGTGTAATAGAACACAAGGGTATGAATATAAACTGGAGGGTGGTAGATTCAAAGGAAATGTGCGGAAAAATTACTTTACTGAAAGGGTGGTAGATAAGTGCAATAGCATCCCATCTGAAGTGTTGAGGCTAACACAGTAGAACTGTTTAAACATGCTTGATATAAATATAAGGATATCCTAAATCTCTAACTAAGTTAAGGGTAAATAGGGACTAGAGTCAGTACAGTTTTAAATAAACTTCAACAATTTTTTTTTTTAAATCGATGCTTCTTAGTCATGGAAGAAGTCTGTATGGATGTGAAGTCCTGCAAGATCCTCCTCTGTGGTCTGCTCTGCTTTTGGGTCTCTAATAAAGGAGATGTAGTTTTATTCCAATCTGATGTTGATCTAATTTCGGCTGGGAAGTAGAACTTTCTTTTTCTTATCTTGAAGATCTTAGCAGCTTCTCTCTCATTTAAATATGGGAGAAGAAAAAGAGAGATATATCCAATGTGTAAAATCGAAAAATATAATTTATTTAAACCATAATAGTATTAGGTAGACATAGCCATCTCATATAAAAAA
The DNA here is from genome assembly GCA_011038615.1 of Limnodynastes dumerilii. Classification (NCBI taxonomy): domain Eukaryota; kingdom Metazoa; phylum Chordata; class Amphibia; order Anura; family Limnodynastidae; genus Limnodynastes; species Limnodynastes dumerilii. The sequence goes on from WWET01000996.1 coordinate 179,769, forward strand.
AAATACATGAATACAAATCTCAACATAATAAAAATGTATAAATAAACAAATAAATGAAATAAATAAATAGAATACTCCACAGGGGGAGCCCCGTACCGCAGCTAAGCAAATCGGGATGCAATAAAAGATGTAGACCCAGGACTCATGCCTCCGAAATAATGCCATCTGCAGAGGGAACCTCGACCACCACCTGATTATGTCACTCACCTAGGTACAGTGGTTGATTGGAACAATTACTTGCTTTAGAAGTTGCGCTGGATTACGCTTCATTCGACCACTGATCCTCTCCTAAATACCTAATCCAACCCATAATGTAAAATTATAATGCTTTCCTCCATACACCTAAATCGGCTATGCAATCGGCTTTTTTCTTAAATCTGATTGTACAGAATTAAGTTCTGTTTGATAAGACTTGGCCGTAACATCCCCTCCACATATCCCACTTACGCACTTTGCATACATAAGTGGGCTAGCGTTATCAATTGTGGATCAGGTCCATTAAAATTATGTATTTGTAAGTACTAGAAGATTATTGTTACAAGCTCTTTAGTAATTTAATTGGATATTAGTGTTTTTTGAATACCTATAAAAACACAGATGTAGACATTTTAGTGTCCTAGACAAGAATTATTACCCCCACCCATTACATACTGTATGTTGTGTTAGATAAAGCTGTCTCTTTGTGGTAATGATTTTCCCCTAGGAAATACTAGATTGTATTCTGTGTTTTGCTCTCTATTACCTGATCATGGAGATATGACTACCTGGTGATATAGGTAATGTTCTTAGCCCATTTTCTGATTGATTGAAACTTGGGGTCCCTGGACCAAATTCACAATATTTACTGAAAATCATATAAAAAGCACATTGGACCGGATTTAGATTTAAGAAGATTTTCCGTGCGTTCGTAATAGATCCGTACGTTAATACAAACTAAGCACGTTTTGCAAAATGAATAAATTTCAGAACACTTATCATTAGTGTGCGTATATGTGACGGAAGTTAAACGTTCGCAAATACAACCGCACGTTTACTGCATTACCACGCCCATTTTTTGCTATTTACATTCCAATTGACGCATACTTATTAATAATCCGTCAGATCTTTTATGTTCGTACGCATTTTTAGACGTACGGAAATTACTTATGCATCATTTCAATTACGCTTCGTATCTCTATGGTCTGCACATGCGCCCTGAATAGAAATCACTCCACTTACGCATTTTGCGTGCGTAAATTACCAGACGTTCTTAATTCTGAATACGGTCCTTTATGTTTTAACTATCACACATTTCTATTTATTTTCTTGAATCTTCTTATAATGAACCTCTTAAACCCCTTAAACATCACAATCTGCGAAAAACCCGGTCTTTCAACCTGGGTATTTCCTGGGGGAAATGCCGGGTTCCAAAAAACAGCCACGTTATAAGTCCACAAAAACCCTGCAAAGTCCTGGGTCTGACCCTTTCAGATCACTAGGAATTTCCTGGGTTTTAGTGGATTTATAACATGGCAGGACATGCTGATGCTTGAAGAACCACAAGCACCAGCATGCCCTGTCATCCTATGTTAAACACAAAAATTTATGCCCCTCTTACCTACATAATAAAATATAGGACCAGCCCTTAATATCTATATAAAAGCCATTCTACTTCTCACTGTTATACATATGCGCAGTAGCGTCAACATGTTGGGACGCTACTGCGCATGTCCAATGGTGAGGGGCAAATAAAACTTTTTAAAAAACCACACACACACACACACATTTCCCCCCTCCAACCTGTGAGTCCCCTTTACTTACCTTTAGCGGCGGCAGAAAGCTCCCAGTATCGGGATCCGCCGCCAGCCGCCGCCCTCTCTTCTTCTGCACAAAGGAGTTTGTGCCACATCAAGATGGCGGTAAGGTGCAGAATATGGAGATGGCGGAAGCCACCCTGGCATCCTTGGGCATGCTGGTTCTTGTAGCACTACAAGCATCAGCATGCCTATGCGTTGTAATTTTTGTTTTTAAACAGAACTAAAAACAGATTTTTTCCTGGTCGTGGTCATTAGACCCTGGTAGTTCAGAAAGGGTGGTTTTGCATCACCACCAAATACCCTGGTTTTTGCTGAAGTATTTGGTGGTGATATCAAAGGGGTTTCAGATTGGTACAAATGCCCAATGGGCGATAGGCATCTAATATAAGGGGCATTGCAAAAGTGACACACGTTGCTTAGGCAAGCATGATAGTAGACTTGTTATGATAAGGGTCTTTTAAGTGAAGGTTTAGTCAATGTTGCCTTTTACATAAAACGGATCCATGTTCACAGATAGTGACTATGAACAATAACAATGTAAAAATTATTGAAATACTATGAGCTACAAAACAAACACTTAAGTATGTGAGCAAAATATTTTATGAAATAAATAAATAACCAAAATACAATCAAACAACAAATCAATTATGACAACAATTATGAAGTTATAAACACACACTTTACTATGCAAAAAAAAAAAATATATATTTTGATAAGAAAAAAACATATGAAGTTTAAAGTTGAGCCACAAATCCACATATAACAAAAAGATGTATGGTTTTATGCCCCTCAAGCCATGTGTGTGGGACTCATTCCGTACTGAAGCGTGATTCATTCTTTAGTCGTCCATATTTTTTAAGTTCTGGTTATGGGCATGTGTAGCATAGCCAGTCGTAGAAATACGCTCGCATATTCTGCATTTTCTTAGTTGTGAATATGGTCCATTGTTACTCTGTGACTGTGGAGCAGTTCTCAAATCATTCCATCTTTTGGTGGTGCATTATCTGTTTCCTTCCTGAGGTGTTTAACTTCTCTGAATTCACTCCAACCAACATTCTGACAATAATCTACACTTGGATGGTCTTCATACACTCAACCCTGTATGGTAAGAACTTGCTAAACTTACCATTTGGCCTGCTGTGATTCATGCAATCTCCCAAATAAGCGCCATATCCAGGTCTAAAGTGGAGGGCCCAGTATATCACAGGATTTATATATATGATTATGAATTATGAATATATGAATTTATAGGCAATACTAAAATGGTTATTTTAGACAAAACTAAGAATATAAAAAATTATTTGAAATATATGCTTTAACACAGGGGTCCTCAAACTACGGCCCGCGGGCCACATGCGGCCCGCTGAGGACATTTAT
>WWET01000996.1:243825-259424 GCA_011038615.1 Limnodynastes dumerilii
TATATATATACACACACATACACATATATATACACTCATACACACACACACACACAAACACACACATATATATATATATAGCGCAGATGACTGCTGTATGTGCTCCGGTGCACAGCCGTGTCCCACCGAACACTTCCACAAAACAAACTGGAGGTGGCACTCAACTTAATAATAATAAACAAACAGCTCCATGCTATATATATATATATATATGTAGTGTGTATATATATATTTATGTGTGTGTGTGTGCGTGTGTGTGTATATAAAAACGGGTATATAAGAGAAAATCCGCGCGCCTATTATCAGCAGCTGAGAATCCACTTAAAGGGTGTCTCTACCCTTGAGTATAGAACAAAAATACAATGGAGTAAAATGAATTCAATAAGCGCTGATTAGCACAGTGGGAAGTATCAATGTTACAATAATAAATAAATAAATAAATAAATACAATAAAATAAATAGTCCGATATTAAATCCAGATGAGGTGGATGAGAAGTTTTTGTAGTGTCACCTTTCCCCCGTAGGGGAAGAAGAAAGGGAAAAATAAAAGTACAAAAACAATTTATTAATACAAATCCACAATAGAAAAAACATTAAAAAAAAGGAACAGCGGGTGAGGGGAAGCATGTAAAGTGTACAGTGTGGGAGGGGGCTCCGACACTGTAGCGGATCAGCGGTCGTACGGACCGTTGATCCGCCCGTTGCATTTAAGGCAGGCTTATGGTAGTGTAAACTGCTATAAAGCCTGCACAACAGAGGGGAGTGACAGGGGGTGTGCACTCCCCTCTGTCTCGCATAATTTCAGACCCCCGCGCGCACGGAAAGCACGTGGGGGTCTGGATCCGGTCCATAGGCATTATATAGGATTTGTCCCAATTAATCAGAAGCCCAGAAAAAAAAAAAAAAAATTATTAACTAGTTGTAATAGAGCCTCCACTGACCCCTGTGTGTCAGACAGGAACAAAAGAAGATCATCAGCGTATAGTGCAACCTTTTCTTCAACCTCACCCACAATAATCCCTTTGATCATGGGTTGGGCGCGTATAGCATATTCAAGGGGTTTAATTGCCAACGCACATAGGGTTGGAGATAGTGGGCACCCCTGCCTGGTCCCCCTGCCTAATTCAAACCGTTCCAAAATAAATCCATTAATGGAGACCCTAGCTAGTGGAGACGAATACAATATCTTTACCCAGCTAACGAACTGAGCACCCAACTCCATACTTTCCATCACCGCCCAAAGATATTGCCATTCCACCGAGTCTAACGCTTTTTGCAGCATCCAGAGAGATCACGACTCCCCAGATCCCTCTAGATGCTGCATCTGCAAATGGGTGTACAACCTCCTCAAATTGTTAAGTGGATTTTTAGGGCATAAACCCAGTCTGGTCCGGGTGTATCAAATCTTCCACCACCTGAGTAAGTCTCGAGGCCAGGATTTTAGCAAACATTTTTATATCAGTGGTTAAAAGCGAGAGGGGTCTATATGAATCCACTGAGGTTGGGTCCTTTCCTGGTTTTAAAATCACTATTATCAGGGCCTCCCACATAGAAACAGACAGAGAACCACCCAACTGAAGGTGATTAAATAAATCATATAGTCTGGGCAGAAAAAACTATCTATGTAATTTATATACCTCAATGGGAATACCACCCAGAAGTGGACATGAACCAGGCAGCTGTCTGTGAGGCCATCCTGATACAGTAGTCCCATCCTAGACACCTAGATAAGACATTTGAGCAATCTCGTCAAGGGCAGTCCATAACAGCACAAAGCACAAAGCAAATTTTTTATTGTAATCCACAATGAAAAGATGGGATGAGGAGTTATTCCCCTCCATTTTCAAGCTGACGTGGGCCCGGCATATTCCCATCAAGCCATCTCGCCACCTCTCGTGGTGTTGCAAAAATGTGCACCCGACCCTCCACTACCACCCTCAGCCTGGAAGGATAGAGAATTGCATATGGGAGCTGGAGGCGTCTCTTAACTTGGACAAATTGGGCTCGAGATTTCTGCATCTCGGCAGCAAAATCCAGGAATGCAGAGATTTTCTGGGTATTACACATGAGAGGGCCCTTCAGTCGGGCGAGTCGCAAAATAACATCCCGAACTCTGAAGTTAAGGATTCTTGCAATAAGAGTACACGGTGGGGCCCCAGGGGGGGACTCTGATTTGGCATACAATAGGCCCTTTCCACAGCAAATTGGGGGGAGAATTCCTCTCTGCCGAAGAGTTGAGTCAACCAGGTTACCAGGAAAGCCTCAGGATGGGATCCTTCCGATTTCTCAGGGAATCCAATAAATCGTATATTATTTCTGCATATTCGGCCCTCCATATCATTGAGTTTAGCTCTAAAAGAAGACATTTGAGTTTGCATATCTGTTAGCTGAGCCTTTATCAGGGGTACTTCATCCTCCAGGATGGAAACTCTGGCCTCCACTTCACCAACCTGCTCACAAATTTTCTGGATATCCTGTCGCAATACCGACTGTACAGTCCCTATTTGCTCCGATATACGCTGCTCTGATGCACCAATGGCCTCCAACAATTGCGCCATAGTGATCTCAGATTTATCAGGCAATGTACCACTGTCAGGCGGTAGCGGCTCTTGTTCTTGCTGAGGAGGATTATGGCCCTTACTGCTCTGATGAGCAAACTGCTTTAGCTTCGTAGCAGCCACTGCCTGCGAACTCTTCCCCATTTATAGGTGATCCCAGAGGCAACAGGTACGTATAGCTTCACTCTATAGCAACAATTGCTCTAGGGGTTTATACGGATATATTTGTAAAGCAGCAGCAGCACCTATATAAGTCACTTGATAGACAAGTACCGGATTATGTATCCGGCATTATAATTTTGGACACCCTGATTGAAAATGTAACAGGGTTGATTACAGATGAGCCCGACGCAGCCCTTTTATTAAGGAGAAATCTTCTGAGCATATATTAAAGCTATAATAGGTATGCAGACAGTCCAGAAACTAAGCCTCCTATAAGATAAAGTTGCTAGAGGATTCAGATTATGTGTAAGTAACATATAAGGAGACTTGCAGGAGATGTATTATGGAGATCTCTAAATTGCATCCAAATGCAGAATGAAAAGAGTCCCTGGCTGATAGGATCTCACAGGGAAGGTCACAAAATGGCGCCCCCCATGTGTGCAATGGCGGAGGCAGATCTTCAGCCTGAATATTATGTGGGCTTATATGGCACAAGGAGCAGGCTAACTGCCTTCTTCAACTGCCCCAAGTAAGCAGCCTCCGTATTAGGGCAGCACACACCTTTTGCACCGCTTCCCCCACCGAAAGGCTCCAGATCACCACGTGCCTCTCCTCACCGCTACAGAGCTGGGACCAGCAGCCGCTGACCGCATCAGACGCCAGGAGACAAGACACCCGCGACGTTAAGTCAGGTAACCGTCCCAGTCGATACCACAGCACACCAGGACACCGGAGGCAGGCAGGACAGGGTTCACAAAGTGCCGCAGGATGCATAAAAGGATCAATTAGGCACGGAGCTCCGTCTTCCCGCTGCCTACTCAAATATAAGTGTTATTTTAAATACAGCTGGTAGTCCAAAACATTGCCTGGGCTGTATATTGGTATCCTAGGAATTACAAATCTATGTACTGGCAAAAAGGCCTTCGTCATAAGGGGACAAAAAAATGTAATAATTTACTTCTCATCTCCCCAATCTTTATTAGTAACTGATCAACATAGTACAGTATATCAATCTGAGGCTAATCTGAAATCCTTGATTATAATAACTCACGTAGCTATTGAAAATAGGGACACAGATCTGCCAACCTTGACCTTTTTTGTTTTGTTTAAAACAGTTTTTAGAATGAGTAAAAAATGAAACAGTTCCTGATCCTGCTGCTGTACTTGTCATTGACCATTGTTTTCAGGGTTGCGCACTAATGTGATCTCTCTATGTCCTTGATGTCAATTATAGGCATCATTCACACAGTAGATAAGCAGATAAGATGCTTGGAAACTTTTTATCTAAATTTTTCATTAACTGTTTCAGGGGAAAGTGTAAAACATACATTTGGGGCTAGATTTACTAAGGTGTGAGTTTTGTAGTGATTTGAAATCACTCCATTTTGCCACGATATTGCTGCCCAAATCGCTGTATTTACAACTGGGTGTTTTTTGGTAACAACTTCAAATCACAAAGCGATGCTTGGCGATTTTAACTAATAAAATTGCCGCAACTTCATAGTAAAATTGCTGTGATTTCATGGTGAAATCGATGCAATTTCGCAGTAATATCGTAAATTCTACCAATGCAAATTAAAGTAAAGTAATACTTTTTAATGGAAGATGCAAAAAAAAAGTCTATGTCCCCTTTAAATCACCACAGTTTTCCTAAAAATCGAGAGATTTGACTTCACAATGGCTATAAAATGCAGGTCACTTCCTGATTATTGTTGAGAGAGTTTGGTGTTTGTAGGAGAGGTGTGCAGATTAACATAACAGTTATTGGAGCCAACTAAACATAACACAATTAAATAATAATAAATACATGTAAAATAATTTTCAATTAGAGTATCCCTCGTCTGCCTCCCCACCTCTGTAGTTTGTACATCTCTAGATGGTACACGGACCCCCGCTTGCTCACTGTCTTCAATAATCATTTCTGGCCTAGGTTGATCTAAAGCAAGATTATGTAGAAGACAACAAGTCAGCACAATCTCTGACACCTTTTCAGGGGAGTAAAAGAGCACACCACCAGATGAAAGCACCGGAACCTGGTTTTTAACAAGCCAAAGCTACATTCTATCACACCTCTAGTGGTTATGTGCGCATCATTATATCTGTGCTGGGCAGGAGTACAAGGACGCAGAAGATGAGTTATCAGCCAGGAGCGACACCCATATCCTGAGTCCCATAAAAATAGACACATGTTTGCAAATCATGTATTAACAGAAAACGCACATTAGAGACATAATAAAATAGACTAAGTATGTTTTAAAAATTCATTATACATACCCAAAATCTATCCCTATGGCATTTGTCCATTTTCAAATTTAGAATACAGGCAGGGCTGCCTCAGAATATAGACATCATGACATGACCCTGTTTAACCTACAAGTACACTCATTACTTTCAATGTCAGCATCAGTGACCATCTGCACATTGAGGAAGTCGTAAAGGTGCCAATTGGTGTATAGATGTACCTGTTTTTTTATGTGGTCTTAGCATTTTATGAGTACAATCTCTATCTCCTAAGACATTAGGTAGTCCTGAGAGTCTATAGAAGCCTACCTTAAGGTCACACCACTGTGACTTCTGACTGGGGAAGCAGATATACGTATGCAACACTTTTTTAAGGGAACTTAACACATCAAATAAGTATCTTTAATAGGTGGCCTGTGAGCTGCAAACCACTCTTCTGGTCACAGAGTGGAAAGAGCCTGTGACCATGTGACACTGCAAGGGACCGTGCTGTTGTTGGTTCCAAATCACTACTCACCTGCTCATCAAGCCTCACGAGGTTAGTGCAGTTCAGTATAAACATTTGCACCAACTACTGATCAGACAAGGAGTCCATGACCAAACACATGCTAACTGTATGCACCTGTGTGGTACCTAAGGCTGGCCACAGCACAAATACATAAATCAGTGTGCATAAGATTCTACATTTTTATAAATCGCTAGTGCCTTCCCTTTTGGGAAAGGATTAACTGGGCACAACTGTAGGGACATAGAAAGTGACGGCAGATAAGAGGCACATGGCTCATTCAGTCTACCCATTTGTTTATTTAAAACTATACTGACCCTAGTCCCTATTTACCCTTAATTTAGTTTAAGATTTAGTATATCCTTATATTTATCCCAAGCATGTTTAAACTGCTCTACTGTGTTAGCCTCAACCACCTCAGATGGGAGGGTATTCCACTTATCTACCATCCTTTCAGTGAAGTAATTTTTCCGCACATTTCCTTTGAATCTACCACCCTCCAATTTATATTCATGCCCTCATGTTCTATTACACCTCTTCCTTCGAAAAATGCCACCATCCTCTAGCGATTCACAACCCTTGATATATTTGAAAGCTGATATTATATCCCCCCTCTCCCTTCTCTGCTCCTAGCTATACATGTTTAGTTCCTCTAGCCTCTCTTGGAATGTTTTGTGACACAGGCCATAGACCATTTTAGTTGCTCTTTTTTGTACAGTCTCTAATGTATTTATGTCCTTCTGGAGATATGGCCTTCAGAACTGAACACAGTATTCTAGGTGAGGTCGTACCAATGATCTATAAAGAAGAATTACTACCTCTCTCTTTCTGCTACTAATTCCTCTCCCTATGCAACCAAGCATCTCACTTGTCTTTTTCATTGGTTTGTTACATTGCTTGGCTACCTGTAAGTCAAATGAAATAATGACTCCTAGATCCCTTTCCTCCTCAGTAGTTTATAATGAAGTGCCAGTAATGAAATATTGAGTTTTTGGGTTTTTGTGCCCCAAGTGCATGATTTTGCACTTTTTGGTATTAAACTGCAGTTGCCACACTCTTGACCGTTCCTCCAGTCTGCCGAGATCATCAATCATTTTCTGTACCCTTCTTGACGTGTCTACCCTGTTACATATCTTTGTATCATCTGCAAAAAGGCATATTTTCCCCTCAATACCACAGGCAATATCACCTATAAAGATATTAAATAGTACTGGTCCAAGTACAGAACCCTGGGGTACTGCACTGGTTACATTACCATCCCCAGAAGGGATTTCATTTACTACAACCCTCTGTTGTCTATCCTGTAACCAAGATCATATCCATGCAACTATCTCTAAGTCCAATTCCAAAGTTTCCAGCTTATTTAACAGTCTGCAATGTGGCACAGTGTCAAAAACCTTGCTAAAATCTAGACAAGCTATGTCTACAGCTCCTCCTTTTTCTAACACTTTACTGACCCAGTCAAAAAAATTCAATAAGATTTGTTTGACATGATCTTTCCCCAGTGAATCCATGCTGCTTGGGATCCTGTAAATAACTGGATTTAAGATACTGTACAATTTGTTCCTTTAACAGAGTTTCCATCAATTTCCCTACTACTGATGTGAGACTCACTGATCAGTAGTTTGATGCTTCTTCTCTACTTCCACTTTTATGCAGAGGGACGACATAATTCAGTTTTCATGGTTTTGCCAGCACCCTTCTAAGCTCTTTTAGTATCATCAGATGTATCCCATCTGGTTCCATTGATTTGTCCACTTTCAGCTTTAAAAGTTCTTTTAATACCTGCTCCTCAGTAAAAGTAGTAGTAATTTCCCAATTGTATTAATAGCCTTCCCATTTAAAAGTGGACCTTTCCCGTTTGTTTTGCATAGTACTGTAACTGATCAGCAGGGAAGATACACTATTTCAGATATTTTCTTAATGGGGACCCACTATATTCTTTGTAATCTGTACGCCCCAAATGTATCCCAACCTGTATTTTTTAAACGCCTTCTTTTAAAATTGTATCCCTATGATACTTCCTCCATAATCATAGGCGGGAACTTTAATTCTATCATGTCTCCATGCTTGGATAGACAACACACTTCTAAACGAGCCACTTCTACCAACATCTCAGCTTAACTTGCTAGATATCTGGAGGGCTAGGTACCCTATAGATAGAGAATTTACCTGCCTGTCAGCAGCCCATTCCACCCTGTCCAGATTAGATTAACTTTTCACCTCTGATGCTTTAACCCCCAAAATCCTGGACACTAACATTGAACCCATCTGCCTATCAGACCATGCATTAGTATGGTTACAGATTTCTTCAGCGGCTGACATAGGTCAATTTAAACAATGGCGCCTTCCACACCATCTACTTAATACTCTTTAATTTAGAAAAATGTTGGTTGCTAAATGGGAAACATTCAACACCACTAATGCGGAACACAATTCAGATCCACTTTTATTCTGGCAAACTTTTTAGGGGAGAAATTATGTCATACACTAAACAACACAATAAACAATAAGCATACCTGGATGCGCAGATAAACCTTACCAAGATTTATGAGGCTTTTCTTAGTTCCCCCACGGTCTCCAATAAGAAACTATATTATTATATGAAAGTGCACTTTGAGGCCACTCTACAAAAACTAGGAGATAGATACACCACGAGGGGCAAATTTTTGTTTTACCAGCATGGTAATAAAAATGGTCGTTTACTATCTAACTTGCTCCACATAAACAGAAAACACAATAATATTAGCAGTCTTCAGAGACCTGATGGCTCTCGCACCTCTAAAGGTTCAGAAATTTCCAATATATTTAGATCACTTTATAAATCCTTGTATCAGGAAAAGACTGTCAACTCTGCAATAAAATCTGAGTTTTGGAGCAGGTTGGAGGTTCCAAAACTAAAACAACAACACATAGACTTTCTCTCTAGGCCAATTTCTGTTGAGGAAATTGAAAATACTATAAAAAACTTAAAACCCCTTAAAGCGCCGGGTCCAGATGGGTATGGATCCGAATTTTATAAAATTCTTGCCCCGCAACTAGTCCCCACCCTCCAATCGGTGGATGAGGTCATATGGATGCAACAGGAAATTCCTAGGTACTTCAACTCAGCTGTCCTTAAAGTCTTACCTAAACCTGGGCAAGACGCAGAACTGGCATATAGACCGATCTCCCTCTAAAATACAGACTACAAAATTCTTGCGAAGATACTTGCGGATAGACTGAAGCTGGTTCTCCCTTCAGTGGTACACCCTGACCAAACAGGGTTTATCATGGGAAGGCATTCCGTAACTACCATTAGTAAAATTTTGATGGTACTTCAAGAGCTTGAATGGAATCAAACCCGTGACCCTAATTTAGTCATCTCATTAGACGCCGAGAAGGCATTTGACATGGTAACCTGGGACCATTTGTTTGGGGTAATGCAGAAATTCTCCTCTTTTATTTGCCGTAGCCTTGGAACCCCTAGCAATTGTGCTTAGACAAAATGCTAACTTCAGGGGTATAAAAATTTGAAATCGCAAAGTTAAAATATCACTTTTCACTGATGACATGTTCCTGTTTGTCTCACACCCCCAAACATCCCTACCAACCAATTTGGCTCATTTGCAGGTTAGAAGAGTGGCAACGGTTACATCTGTCTCTACTGGGCAGAGTAGTGGTTATTAAAAGCATCATTTTCCCTAAACTGTCTTATGTCTTACAAATGCTCCCATTGTTAATGCTAAAATCTGACGTTAAACTGTGTGAAGGTGTATTCTGTAAATTCATCTGGAATGGGAAGCAACCTAAGATCCCAATAGCCAGAATGAAATTATCCAGAGAGAGCGGGGGGGTGGGGGGGGTGTCCCAGATGTCCCAGATGTCCCAGATGTCCTCAATTTTTGCACGCTGTTCATTTTTGGTACTTGTCGGATTGGTCTTTGGGAAAGAGCACGTACTCAGATTATTCCTTAGAAGAAGAAAGCTTCCGCGATATACCTGATATTGTTGACACAGAGGATCTTATCAAACACTTTGATACATCACTAAAGGCATTAAAATCGGCCCGTCTCCAAGAAATTCATATCCGGTCCATTAATAGAGCATATATTTTGCAGTCTAGAAGACATCTAATGGATAACACTTTCCCAGATAATTGTCCTAAGTGAAAAGGGACTCCTGCTACCTTTATCCATGCTATGTGGGAATGTGGAAAGATTAAACGGTTCTGGAACCGTTTAGTAGGTTTTATAAATTCCACTTTTTCTATTTCTGTCATACCTGACCCGAAAGCTATGTTATGTGCCAATTTGAGCTATAGGAACTTGGGTAGTCTGAAACAACAAATTATACCGTTGCTTACTGTGATTGTGACAGTGGCCAGGAGTCATATTTTAGATAACTGGATCAAGAGATTGTCTCCATCTTTAGGTGCAGTTAGAACAATTACTATATTTCGACAGGAGCGCAACCTTCCCAGAGGTAGATAAAAGAGTTATAGGATTTCATAAAAAATGGGGAATATTTATTTATTCCTTAGATGTTTTCACTCAGTCACATGTCTATAAGGTTTTTGAAAATACCTCTTGGTACCTATATAGAAACTTACGAATAGATTTTACATTTTTATAAATCACTAGTGCCTGCCCTGAATTGAGTAGATACCAGGTTCTTTAAATTAAGGTAATGGCCGGGAAGGGCAATGGTTCTGACACATACCTTGGGGAAGTGTTTCACATACCTATGAGGCGGGGAACATATTTATAATTATAGTTGGGTTATATATTGATTTGTGTGTTTTGTTTTTATGTATATATTCTTATACGGTCATGTCTCTCTTAGACATCAAAATTCAATTTTTCTGGGGTTTTTCATAACCTTTCTTATACAAAGGTCTGTTGCTGTTAATAATGCATTTTTTTTTTAATTTCCCCACTGCTCCTGTACCCCTTTCATGTGCCTCCACTCTGCCAAAGAATCACTTACACATTTCCCCATTTCCACAAAATTTGCCTTCCTAAAGTTTAGCACCCTGTCTCTCTCAGTCATTATACTAAACCATACTGCTTGATGATCACTGGATTCTAGGTTCTCACCCACACTTACTTCTGAGATTCGGTCACTATTTGTAAGTACCAAATGTAAGATGACCTCTTTGCGAGTGGGCTCAATCATCGGTTGCTTAAGGCACACTCCCTGTAATGAATTTAAAATGTCCCTACTTCTAGTGGAGCTTGCTGAAGACTTACCCCAGTTTACATCAGGTAGATTAAAATTTCCCATGATTATTTCCTCCCCTTTTAATGACATTTTAGCAACGTCTTGTACTAGGGCATCGTCCATTTCCTCCTCTTGCCCTGGTTGCCTATATATCACTACAGTATGAAGAACAACCCCTGGGTTTCTATGGTTACCCAAAACGTCTCCAATACTTCCTATTAAAGTTGCATTTAACCCTTCCTTAACATACATTAACACGCCTCCTTCAACTTTTCCTACTCTATCCTTCTTAAATAAATTATAACCCGGTAAAGCTGGGTCCCAGTCATGATTTTCATTTCACCATGATTCCTTGATTCCCAAAATATCCAGATTATCCCTTGACATTATTGCAATTAGTTCAGGGATTTTATTTCCTAAGCTCCTAGCATTTGCACACTAACGCGCATCATTCTACCTTCTTCACATTTATGTACTGGCAGTACTTCAGAAAAAGTTACAGTATTTCCCACCTGCTTAAGAGCAGTTCGCAACTTTATAAATTCATCTTTAACAGCCACAACGCCAGCATTGGCCAAGTCATTTGTCCCAAGATGGATAATGACATCAATCTCCCTTTCTTTGCTCATTGTCTTTAGAATATTTAAAATGCGCTTTTTATCCCATGGAGATGTAGCTCCAGGCAAGCACTTCACCTGATTCCTAATTTCATAACCTCTTTCCTCCACAAGAAGTGCAGTCCTTCTCAGGGATTTCCTTCTCTCACCATCAGGTTCCCTCAACACCTCATGCTCTACATTACATGTTGTAATGCACTCCAGGCCTCCAAGGGCAGCATATGAGTTTTGCAAGGGCCCAGCCTGTGCATTGTGACCTTGCACAACTGGAACCTTCTTACTAGCATTCTTCACTATAGTCCACCCAGTACACCTCCTGGGAACTCTCTGAGGCAATGGTGGCATCAAAGATACAGAAATTCTACATATCTCACCATGCATTCTAGCTATCTGATCCCGCAAAAAAGACATCTCCTGACAGATTGGACAACACCTGAGTTTCCAAATAGTTTCACGCAAAACAAAAGCATCACAACCACAGCAATGCATAAGACCAGACATCCTAGAAAGTTTATTACAAATAAAAAACAGCTAACTTCACTAGATCAGCAATTCACACAAACAATTTAAATGGACCCAAATTCAGCCCAAATCCAGTTCAAACTCCAGCTATAACTCCAAGATGCTTTCAAAATCAATGCTTCCAAAACCAGGCTATGAAAACCAGGCAGGTTTCACAGATAATTATACAGGTGTGTAGTTGCGGAGAATACTTTAGAGTGGTATTTGTAGATGATAGCCGAGACATATTCAACAATTGTCTTGATTCCAGTGGGACAGTGCCAATTTCAGATGACTGTCCTGCTTTTCTCTCCACGTTCTAGTTTATCCTGGTAACTGGACTAATAAGCTTATTAGGGAAGGGGTTGAGCTTGAATAGGACCAGAGTGGAATTTGGCAGGACCGGGACGGAGCTTTTTGATCCATTTTATGGCTTCTAAATTTTGGGAGCTATGCAGGGGTTAATAGCCTTCTTATGAAACCGTTGGAATTAACGGAGAAACGCGTCAAGGAAGCAGCCCTTTTTGTCTCATATACCCTTGGGTACTATTCTTGTTTCCACATAGTGGATTCATCCTGTTGGACTTATAGCCATCATACAGCTACGGCACGTGTGAGAATATAGAGCCTTATACCATCAGCCGGCGGCTCATCCTGCCGATCCAAAGACCAGAACACGTGGTGTCCCGCCTACGCCAGCTTACACCAATTCGGGCATTGAGGGAGCCGGAGCCTCCAGCCGCGGCTCCACAGCGAGTTGGTTGGCCCTCGTCCTCTGCTTTGGGACGCGTCCTTTGGCCGCTACACGTGGGAGACGCGCCAGCATCACCTATTTGGTTGTGACGGATCTGTGAGCCTTTTTACATCTCTCTGGTCATGGCTGGCGTGTGAGTTATCCATCCTCCCTACACCACTCTGGAACCCGCTGTTTGATCTACCTGTGGGTCACACATGAGCTCTACTCCAAATTGTTACTCTGTTCACCCCAAATTGGTGCCCTCAACCTGATACAAGACTTTGACTGGTCCATCTGTGGGATACACGTGAGTTCTCCTCTTATTATCACTTGTCTACCTCAAAATGGTGCCCATAACCTGATACAGGACTTTGGATTACTCAAACACCATACATATTTACATTAAGGATCCAGTTATTCTGGAATTTGGACTTGTGGCATCGCTAATCCATTAACTCTCCGCACACCACAGGACTTTTATTCATGATAGTAACCCACTACACAAAGCGATCTAATTAAGGGTATTTTGAGTACTTATTTTAGAATCTCTAAACTACCAAAACAGGCTGCATTTTATCTTGCATGATTTTATATATTTTTCAATGTGGTTCATAAACATTTGTTCTATTACCTGTCGAGACTCCATAGTGGTTTAATATCCTAGCGCTTCCTGTTTTTTATTTCAATTTGCCATTTTCTATACCAGACTAGCAGTGTCTGAAGGTTAAGCGCTCTGGAATTTAACCCTAATCCTCAGCCTCATCCACCTAGCTCGAGTCTACTGTTTCTTTTTCTTTCTGTTAATAGCTGATGTCAGACCAAGGAGAGGGCTTAGAGCAACTCTATTTGAGAACGATTAGCTCTAGCCATGCAGAAAGAGTGATGACTTACAAGATAAGTCAAAAGATCTCTGCTGAACTTTGAAGCCCAATTAATTAGATCTCCATGGTAGTTCTGATTACAGCTAAATGGTAAGTAAACAAAGTTGTATTGATTTCTGAAGCCCCATTCTTTTTTTTTTTTTTACCAGTGGGTGGGTTTGCCATGTATGGGATTTCACATCATGTATGGCAGAGTTTTCCATGTTTTTGGGAAAGGTTTAACAGGCCCAGTGGCAAACACAGGATTTTGAGAGGGGGGTTTCCAATGTGTGTAATACATGTGGTGGATATTAGCATAGCTCCCAACATTTTTGATCCTGAAAACAGGACAAATAAGCTGCGCCTCATCCAAGCTCTGCTCCCGCCCTGCCCCCACTGACAATACTGATAATATGGTCGTACTGACTGCCAAGACATCTAAGATGTCCATTAACGTTCTCTGTGAAAGCAGGAAGTTTATAATGTAGATTTGAAAATAATAAAAATAAAATAAATCTACATTAAGGAATTGTATTGGTTATTGGCTGTAACAAGTCCTGTTTTTGATATTTTTTAAGTAATTTATAATTTACTTCTTTCACACATTGAAATAGTAGTTTTATATTGAAGGAACAGACTAATAGCAATATCAGTTTACAATGCATTAGTAAAGCACATTACACAATGGACCAGAGCTTCTGTCAGTGCAGAAGCACTGTTGAATTTGTTGTAACCCATTCACCAACCCCACCTGCTTTCCTACTTCCTAGTGCGACACTAAGACCCAACAATATTGAATGTGGCACAGTGTCAAAAGCCTTATTGAAGTTTAGATATGTTATGAGCATGGCTCCTCCTGAAACTACTACTACAGTGACCCAGTCAGAAATTCAATAAGATTTGATCTCTCACTGTAAGCTGGATTTAAGACATTGTGAAGTTTGGTTTCTTATCAGTTTCTCCATCAGTTTCTACTACTGATGTAAATCTCACTGGCAGCTTTTTCTCTACTTCCACTTTTATGCAGAGGAACTACATTTGCTATTCCAGACTTTCTCCTGTTACTAGGGACTGAATAATTCTGTTAATGGTTTTACTAGCAATACTTTATATTTGTTACCTCTTTTGTAAACCCTATTGGCCTCCTTATTCTGGGGGCTTTCCTAGCCTTTCTGATACAAAGGTCTGTTGCTGTTAATATTTGACAGTTTTTCCACTGTTCCCTTTCAGGTGCTTCCACTTTTCCATAGAATCACTTTCACATTTCCCCATGAACTTTCTCCATTGGTCCAATGTAAGACACTCATATATATATACAATGGTGACTGTCTGATGATTTGTTGTTTTATTTGTTGGATTGCTAAATTCCACTTTTGGTTGTTACTTGCTCTCTTAGGATCGGATCCTAAGATCTGTTCAAAGCTCTAGAAAGAATCTGATACTGTTCCTCTAAAAGCAGGAAGTAATTTGTCTTTTTACCTATCCACTCCATAACAGCAAAGTAGCAATTTACAAAGAAGAGTGATGTGTAAATTATACATTTTATTTTAAAAATGAGGAAGTATAGGAAGTGAGATTAAAATGCAAGGATTTAGCTTTGTAAGAACCCAAGGCCTGACAACTGTTCCTATAATTTCTTTCTGTGAAAATAGATATGTATGGGGATAATGGATTAACCTAATTTAAAGTTACTTGGTAATGGACCTGCTTATTATTAAATAAGATAAATAAATGAATACTAAAGGCAGCGTGCAAAAAAAAAAAGCCAAGTAGGAAAGTGTGGACAGCAAATTGTGTTCCTCAAATGACTTAATTGATCAATAATCAGGTACTAGAAAGAGAGAAAAAGAGAGTGAAGGAGAAAGAGAGAGAAAAGGGCTGATTCAGAGTTATGAGCATGTGCGATGCGAAATCGCACATGCTCATTTGACTACGGGCTATTCAAGGATGCACATCCGTGCATCCTATAGCCCACTCTGAATAGCACGTAAGGTGCTGTTCAGAGTAGTATGCGGATGTGCAAGGCACATCCGACTTGGTAAAAAGTAGCCCATGTGTAAACAAATAAAATAAATAAACCTCCCGTTCGACAGGGCATACTGCAGGTAGTAGAACTACAGGCACAAGCATGCCCATGAATGACAGGGCATGCTAGCGCTTGTAGAACTACTATCGGCAGCATGCCCTGTTTAAAAAACAGACCTTGGCCAGGCTAGT
>WWET01000996.1:268776-280238 GCA_011038615.1 Limnodynastes dumerilii
ACAACCCCCACCTGTGAACGTCGGGCCCTCATACCACCCTCATGGAGTCTGTTTCTGACCGTTTGAGCAGACACATGCACATTTGTGGCCTGCTGGAGGTCATTTTGCAGGGCTCTGGCAGTGCTCCTCCTGTTCCTCCTTGCGCAAAGGCGGAGGTAGCGGTCCTGCTGCTGGGTTGTTGCCCTCCTACGGCCTCCTCCACATCTCCTGATGTACTGGTCTGTCTCCTGGTAGCGCCTCTATGCTCTGGACACTACGCTGACAGACACAGCAAACCTTCTTGCCACAGCTTGCAGTGATGTGCCATCCTGGATGAGCTGCACTACCTTAGCCACTTGTGTGGGTTGTAGACTCCGTCCCATGCTACCACTAGAGTGAAAGCACCGCCAGCATTCAAAAGTGATCATCAGCCAGGAAGCATAGGTACTGAGAAGTGGTCTGTGGTCACCACCTGCAGAACCACTTTAATTTTGAGGGTGACTCCAAATCCAGACCTCCATGGGTTAATAACTTTGATTCCATTGATAATTTTTGTGTGATTTTGTTGTCAGCACATTCAACTATGTAAAGAACAAAGTATTTAATAAGAATATTTAATTCATTTAGATCTAGGATGTGTTATTTTAGCGTTCCCTTTATTTTTTTGAGCAGTGTATATTATATACTCTGGGGACAATTTTTATTTAAATATATGAATGGGGGGACATTTATTGATTTCTAAAATTCTCAAGGGACAATGGGCTGGATCCAGACCTAGTTAAGTGCTTGAACTTAGTTACACATGTTGATTTCAAGGGGTGTCAATTGTATTCTTTGCATGCAAGGATATATCTTTGAATTGCTTACTGCACACAGATACTGACCAGCTTTACTATCACACTGTTATTTAGACTTGGGATAGGAAACATCACCTCTCAACTCTAATACTGTTTGCAACAGATGAAATATGACTCTACTGCAATCAACATGGTTTAGCCCAGGAGTAACTAAGTTCAAGCACTTAACTACTTAACTAGGTCTGGATCCAGCCCAATGATTCATTTATTATATTAATGGGGGAAAAGTCATTATTTTCTTTAGTAACGGAGGACATTGCTTCATTTAGTAATCTAATGTTGGACAGCGATTCATGTATAGTAGTAACAGGGGACATTTAAACATTTATAATAGAAACGGGGGACAGTGATTCATGTGTTATAATATTCGAAGCCATTTTGCATGCAGTGGCATGCTTCTAACCCTTTGTATGCTGCCGCTTATGGTACTATATGCAGCAGCATGCTATGGGTTAAGACCAGGGCTCGAAGTGAGGGGATAAACGGGGGTATGCCATACCGTCACTTCTCACACTGATTAAATGGAAAAGTAAGGTATGCAATACCGTCATTTCTGCCACAGATTTATTTGAAAAGCTATATTTCTCCATTTACTTCTATTATTTCTTTATATTCATACTGCCACTGCTAAGTAGGAGTGAAAGCTGACTAAGCTTGAAGGAGATTAAACTCCCTAGCTGTGGGTTTACATAGAGGTCAGTTTACCTGTGATGTCACTGGTGGGAGGTGTTGATTATGGCTTGTCATAGGGCCTATATAATCCTTTGCTGCTGGGAGGAGGGCCTCCTTCTTTGTTTGGATTCACTAAATGCTGATCTGTTGCTGCTTTGCAAGAATTAACTGAGAAGTATCTGAGAATTTTTATGTATAACTGTATCTCTTTTATTTCTTCTTCTTGTACCTGCCCCTGTATTTTCTGTACTGTATTTTGTTTTTGCCTCTGCCCTCTATTCCGGTCTCCTTTCCTTCCCTTTTTTAATAGTAGCCTTACCCATCTTCACCTTTCTTCCCTTCCTCCAGTCCTTCTAGTGCTCAATTTACTTTATAATATGGGGTGCAAGCAGCAGGGGAAGCAAGCGGGATCTCCAGGTGTCGTCCTGACACCTCGCCGAGTGCTTAACGAGGGCGACAAGCCCTGCACCTGCTCCTACTTTAATCGGCACCTCCGCTGAAGGGTCCGGAGGGACCCATGCAGCGGCGCTCACTATTCCAGCAATGGCGCCAGGATCACCGTGGCCGCGGGCCAAAGGTCGAGTCACTTCCAGTTTGCGGCCCGCATCCATCAGTCTCCCGATGCAGCGGTGAGTGTGGGGGGCAGCGATTTGGCACTGGAGGTAGTGCAGCCTCCGGTACAAGTACGGTTTAAACTCCCCTGGCCACCAATGTGAGGGAGAGTAGGAGGGGCTCCTCTTCCTCCCTCAAAATGTTCTCAAGCAGCAGTGGGAGCAGGGCTGGGTACCCTGCTCCATCACATGCTGCAAAATCCACACCAAAGCATGTGGGGAAGAGGCACAGAGCCAACTCCCCACATGCCGCACCTCACACCAGGGGACCAATAGACCCAGGTTACACTCCCACAGCAGGCATAGGCATGGAGAAAGAAGTCAGAGCATGGGCAGCCGGGAGCGGCGCCATAGGAGGTCCCACCATTATGGTCACAGGACATATCATAGCAGGTGGCATGGCAGGAGGCACACTCCTTCCCCCTGCTCCTGCCATACATCTGGTTACCACTCTTGGTCACGGCGGCGTTCGCACAGTCACCGCACCTATCATTACCGCTATTCATCCTCTTCCTCATCCAGGTCAATTAGCCCGGTTAGGATTGCTTGCAAGGATAAATCTGTGATACCTTACCCAGTGTCCATTCCTTTCCAGGAAAAAGTCTTGGTTGAAGGTTCCATTGTTCCAGCTGAAACATCTACACCGGGTGAGTCAAACCTTACACACACCACTCACAGAACACGTTCAGTATCCTCTACTCCTTCATCTTCCTCATCATCCTTAGGTAGTGGAAAGGGTCATGATAAGCATAAGGCTTCTTGGGATAAGTTGCGCCAGTGGCATAGGCCCCCAGCATTCCTAAGCCTGACCTCAGCAGCTGCAGGCTCAGACTTAGTTTATTGCTCCTATACTGCTTTATCCAGAGGGCTTAGACCAAGCGTCTAGGATAAAATAAAAAGAGGGAGATACGTGGACATTTTCACAATAACTACAGATGGGAAAAAGGCCCTAAAAGCAGCTAAAAAGAAGGGGGGAATAGGGCAGGATCAATATAAGTCATATCATACATGGCTTTACTGCATGTACACCTTCGCGGACTGTTATCTCTCCACACGCCCCACAGAAGCGGGCAACATGTTTAAATACCTACATGATGGTCAGGATAGTCTTTCACGGGAGCTTTTCACATAGGTGAGCTGGTAGACCCCTATAAAAAATCGACAGGGTCTAGGTTGTTGGTTGATAATGTTTATTGTCCAACTCGCTCCAATGTAAAATACATATAAGTAAAAAGGACCAGATGGCTTGAGCCCGCTGGGTCACTCTGCAGAGGAACCCGGACGTTAGCACTTGCACGGTCTTGCTCAGAAGAGAATAGGCACTCATCAGACCTGAGGGCTGCCCTGTTTGGTTCGTTCATGCAGATTCGGCTCCCCTCTCTCAGGTCACCAGTTCCAAGCTGTCTTTCAGAGCTGCCTGTCTGCAATCGGGTTGGAGGTTGGTGATTTCGGAATCAGCACCTTATAAGGCCTACATCCAACTGGACTCCATCATAGACACTTGCTAATGGTTTGATGGGTTTTGATGCTTAGCATGTTCCCTGTCTTCCTTCCCTCCCAAGCTGGAACACATGGATAGTGTTATGGATAGTGTTATGGTACCACTGGATACCAACGAAGTATAGTAACTGGGTACTCGGAAGACTGAAGAAGGAAGCCGCTACCATGGCACGGAGTCTAACTTGAGTCTGGTCTTCGCTAGAGCCCCTAATGGTGGGGATAGTCTAGGCTGCAAGAAACAAGCAGGTCGCGGCCCCTAGCAACGACCCCCGGGAGGGGAAGACCCAAATAAAGCAGGAGACAGAGGCAGCAGAGGAGAGAGGATAGAAAGTGGGCGGAGGCAGGACCAGAAGGTACTGGTCTGTGACAAAACAACGAAGCTAATGACAGAGCAAGGAACTCGCACCTAACGCAGAGATTGGCCAGCGTCCAGGCCCTGAATGCAGAGTCGACAGGCAGGGAAAAAGCGCATCTCAGGTTGCCAGGAGATGCCATACACGAGTCCGGAGGGTGGGAAGAGGATGTCAGGATGGCTGAGCAGTAAGCTGGGGTTAAACACATACGCTGATGAGGCCAGACGACGGCGTGTGACATTACCACCCCCCTTGACGAGGAGTTAAAAAAAAAACTAACTGCAGGTTTACCAGGGAATATAGAATTCAACTTTTTAAGGATCTTATCAGCATGCAGGTTCTCAGCAGACACCCATTCTTGGCCATAACGCCAATTAACTAAATAAAACACCTTCCTTCGTACTTTCTTATAATCGAGAATGTCCTCCACAATTAATTCTTCACTACCATTAACTACAACAGGAGCAGTTTAGAGGGAGACCTAGAGACAAATCTTTTAGAAACTCTATATGGTTTAAGCAGAGAAGCATGAAAGATGTCGGGGATGCGCAGCGTAGATGGCAATTTAAGGCGAAAGGTAACAGGATTGATTTTACGGATGATCACAAATGGACCAATAAAATGGGGCCCCAACTTCAGTGATGCCTGACAAAGGCGGATATTTTTTGTGGAAAGCCATATGGAATATTATTAGACCAATCTTTCTGAGAAACAGAGGAAAAACAGCGTAGGTATTGCTCAAGTACCTGATTGACCCTTTCAGTTTGTCCATTGGACTGGGGTGGTAACCTGAAGAGAGACTAATCTTAATGTGTAACAAACTACAAAAAGCCCTCCAAAATCTAGCTACAAACTGGGTACCACGATCAAGTAATCTGAAAATGTGTTTGACAAAGAGAAGAGCCAAGGACTTAGCAGAGGGTAACCCAGAGAGGGGAATAAAATGAGCCATCTTACTGAACCTGTCTATAACTACCCAAATGGTGGTGAATTCGTAATTCGTAATTTTGGGACTGAGATGTTGAACTTGTAATAGTTGAGAGTGCAGATCCTGAGAAACAGCGGCAATAATAGAGGTAGAGGGAATGAACACGTGGAGGAAGAATCTTAAGTGAGGAATGAACGAGAAAGAACCTCAGGTCGAAGGTTCAAGGAACCCGTTCGGTAGGTGATGGAGAAAGAATATCTGGTAAAAAATAATGCCCACCGAGCCTGACAGGGATTGAGCCTCTTCGCGGATTCAATAAATTACAGATTCTTGTGATCTGTGAGTACAGTGATGTTATGATTGGCACCCTCTAACTGGTGCCTCCATTCCTCAAAAGCCAGTTTTATAGCCAGCAGTTCCTGATTACCTATGTTGTAATTCTTCTCGGCAGAGGAAAATTTTTTAGACATGTAAGCACAAGGATATAAACGACCGTAAAAAGTTGATCAAGGTTGTGATGACGGAGAGTGGAGGCCATGGTGAAAGCAGTCTTTAGAAGTTTGAATGACTCTATGGCCTTTTCAGACCAGTTGCAAGTGTCAGCCCGGTTTTTGGTGAGGTCTGAGATGGGAGTCACTAGGATAGAAAAAGCGCGAACGAATCGCTTGTAATAGTTAGTGAAACCCAAAAACCTCTAGATGGCTTGAAGATCAGAGGGCTGAGCCCAATCCAGGATGGCATTGACTTTAGCAGGATCCATAGCGAAACCCTGGGGAGTAATCAGATATCTCAAGAAGATTACCTTAGTAACTTCAAACTCACATTTCTCCAATTTGGCATAGAGTTGATTGACTTGACGTACATGTGAACTTTGCTCTTGCAGAGAACTAGAGAAGATGAGGATGTCATCTAAATAGACAATAACGAAGAGGCCGAGAAAGTCCCTAAGGACATCATTAATGAGGTCTTGAAATACTGCTGGAGCGTTGCATAAACCAAAAGGCATCACAAGGTAATCATAATGACCGGTCTGGGTGTTAAACGCAGTTTTCCATTCATCACCTTTACGTATACGGATGAGATTATAGGCACCACGTGGATCGATTTTGGCATAAATGATAGTGTCCTTGAGTTTGTCGAACAAATCGGTGATAAGAGGCAATGGATATTTATTTTTTACTCTAATCTTGTTCAGAGCGTGGAAATCGATACATGGACGAAGTGAGCCGTCTTTTTTGGAAATGAAAAAGAAATCTGCCCCCATTGGGGAATAAGAAGGACGAATAAAACCTTTTTGAAGGTTTTCTTTAATATAATCATCCATGGCCTTAGTTTCTCGGATAGACAGTGAGAACAATCTTCCCTTGGGATAGGGATCTCCAGGGATCAGGTCAATGGCACAATCATAGGGACGATGCGGAGGAAGCCTTTCCACTTCTCTTTCAGAAAAAACGTCCAGGAAGTCTGAATAATGGGGAGGCACAGCGGACACGTACAGGGAGACTAAGACATGACTTGCAGCATCTGTTCCATTGAATGATTTCTCCTTTAAACCAATCAATTATAGGATTGTATTTGGAAAGCTAGGGGTGGCCTAGGACCAACTTGGCTGCTGGAGAGGAAATAATGAAAAATTGAAGTTCAGAATGACAAGCTCCCACCAGAAGCTGAACAGGTTCTGAAATATGGGTAATTTGCCCTCCAGGAAGTGGTTCACCATTCAGTCTGCAGGCAGTGATTGGAGGGGACAACAGATGAGTGGGTATTCCCCATTTCTTAGCAGATTCAAGGTCAAAAAAGTTCCCTGCGACCCCACTATCGACAAAGGCTTGTACTTTAACAGACCGGTGATTGATTTGGATAAGAACTGGAACTAAAAGTGAGTTTAAGGAGGAAATAAGGCTAACACCCAAGTGAATATCCTCCTCTTTCACCTGGACATGTCGTTTCCCAAAGACCTAGATTTCTTTGGGCATCGATCAGCCATGTGGGCTTTACTGCCACAATATAAGCAGAGGCCTAACATGTGCCGTCGATCTTTCTCCATTTTGGATAGCTGAAAAGAACCAATTTGCATGGGTTCATCCTCCGAGAGGGAAGTGCCAGGTGGCGAAGTGGAGACGGTAGGAAAGACAAAAGTTTTTACAAACTTGCGCTCCTTAAAGCAACAGTCTATCTTGATTGTTAATTTCATAAGATCTACCAAAGTTTGAGGAACAGGATATTGAACCAGAACATCCTTGATACCTTCAGATAACTCCAGGCAAAACTGTGACCGCAGGGCCAGATCATTCCAGCAACATTCAGAAGCCCACGTGCGGAATTCGGTGGCAATTTCTTCCACCGATCTTCTCCCCTGGCGTATGGAGCGGATCTTAGCTTCAGCCGATGCTTCATCCACGGTTTGTCTGGCCAAATGCGCTGGATCCAGCAAAAAGCCCAAGACTGCGGCTCCCCTTGTAGTAATGAAATGATCAAGCCTACCCTTTGGGGTTCTGAGCCCAAAGCAGTGGGACGCAATTGAAAATATAAGAGACAACTATTTTTGAAGATACGGAACTTAGAACGATCTCCACAGAAACGGTCTGGAAAAGGTGCTTTGACATCTTGGACAGCAGCAGCTGGAGCCGCCACGGGCTGTAGTGGGCATAGGGCAGTGATGGCTTGTTCCTGTGAATCTACTTTGGTGGTGAGGTTTTGCACCATCTGGCCCAGATGGGACACCTGAGTGATCAAGGCCTTGATGGCTTCGGAAGCAGCAGGATCCATGAATACAGAAGAATGGACTGGAGTCCAAATATATATATATTTTTTGTGGCTGGTTATAATGTTATGGTACCACTGGATACCAACAAAGTAGAGTACCCGGGTACTTGGAAGACTGAAGACGGAAGCCGCTACCAGGGCGCGGAGTCTAACTCAAGCCTGGTCTTCGCTAGAACCCCTAATGGTGGGTATAGTCTGGGCTGCAAGAAACAAGCAGGTTGCAGCCCCTAGCAACGACCCCCTGGGAGGGGAAGAACAAAACAACAGGAGACAGAGGCAGCAGAGGAGAGAGGATAGAAAGTTGGCGGAGGCAGGACCAGAAGGAACCGGTCTGCGACAAAAAAACAAAGAACAAGAAACTGACAATACTTGGGATCACAATGCTAACTAAAAAGACTAACAAGGGAACTCACTCACTCACATATACTGGAGGAATCCCCAAAGGGATACAAACACAATCACACAGGATCAAAAGGGATCAAAAGGGTTAATGACCTGATGGATCAAACAGCAAGGAGAAGAGAGGGAGAGAGGGAAGTGAGACAATAGGAGCACTGGAAGGTACAAGGCAGGGATGCAATGGGACACTCAACAATCAGAAGAAGCAAGAGAAGGGCACGAGGCAAGAGGGAGCAGGCTAGAATACTGAATAGCAACTATAACTGGCACTGCCGCTAGGGCAGTGTCAGTATTTAAAGACTGGGAAGACAATGACAGCGCAAGGAACTCGCGCCTAACGCAGAGACTGGCCGGCGTCCAGGTTGCTAGGAGACGCCCTGAACACCGAGCCGACACACGGGGACTGAACCGACAGGCAGAGAGAAAGCGTGTCTCAGGTTGCCAGGAGACGCCATACATGAGCCCGGAGGGCGGGGAGAGGACGTCAGGATGGCTGAGTAGTAAGCTCACACATGCTGCCGAGGCCAGGCGGCGGCGTGTGACAGATAGGCACTGGATTAGGCGGTGCTGCTCTCTGCTATTACAGGGGCATAAAGGGATTTTTTTCATCTCAGACCAGGGCAACAAGTAATTCCCCTTTTAGAAAAGATCCCCACAGAGCTTTGAGGTTTTTCACCTTCACCCAGGTATCGTCAGCTCCCCTCATATGTATCCCTATTCAGGGATGTAATTTAGCTGTGAACTGCTGCTCCTTCTTTGTTATATAATTGGTACTCACAGTTTCCTTATATTTTTCCCTTTCAGCGTTGGCTATGGGCAGACGGAAAGTATTAATATTTGGACACTCATTTGTTTATTGGGCTAAGGGATCTTCTGTAGCGGACTTAGTGGATGTAATTTGGTCAGGTAAACGTGGCATGGTTTGGTCTTCCTTCCTGGTTGATGTCGAAAGAATTTTAAGATTTCAAGATACCGGATGTAGTTGTGTTGCATTTGGGTGGAAATTATATAGGGAAATTACCTTTGCTTGAGCTTACCTCAGCAATCAGAAACGATTTGTTGGTAGCAGTTGAACATTGGCCAGGGGTCTTTGGTTTTGGTCCGACATAGTGCCTTGGAGAGTCTGGCGGTATTCCAGTAATTGTCTTGCTATGGATAAGGTGCGTAGAAAGGTCAATAGAATTGTTAAGTCTTTCCTGTTGGCCCGCGGGGGGCATGTCATTCATCATTCCGATATTAAATCTGATAGGTTGCATTTGTATCGTTACAACGGTGTTCATCTGTCTGCTGAAGAGACTTCGCTTTTTGTGAGCGCTATTTTAGGGGATTTGCGGTTACAGTTTTCTTGATTAGATGGTGGAGGGACCGCAGTGGGGCTGCGGTCATTGGAAGTAAAGTGATAGCAAGGTGTCAGTTTGAAATTTGAGCCAAGGTGGCGCTCTAGGTTTTGACCACGTCTTGTGGTCGCTGAGTTTTGTCTGGGGCGGACAATCTTGGCCGTTGTCTGGTCATTGCCTGGTCATGAGCTGGATCACTGATGCAAAAAAGGAGAAGCTGGTGTTGCATTTATTACCAAACTATGTAACTGTTTACTTGCTATTGCTTTGTTGCCCCCATCTAAATTTAATTAAAATTACAAAAATAGTTCATTCAAATTCTAACCCCACTAATCTTTTAATAAATTTGCCATATGTTTAATTAACCCCTAACCTGGTGTCGGTGTCAATTATTTCAGGTTATTTGGTTTAGTGTAAGTCTGAGGGTAATTGTAAACACATCAGTCATGGGAAGTTTAATGTCCATACCGTTACTTCAAAATTTCCACTTAGATCACTGGTTAAGACCATGCTGCTGTATGATTTTTTTTTAGTTAAAAAAAAACTTTGAAACAAAGTTAAATATTTTATAGGAATTTTAATTTTACTAAGGTACATGATCTGTGATGATTTTTAAGATCATTTGCAGCAATTTTAAACTAAATTGTGGTGAATGAACATTTCAAAAATCTCCACACATCGCTGTTGATTATAAATTGCCACACAAATTTCCTTTAGCCCTTTGTGTTCCGTATTCTATGTGTCATCTTGATTGAATAATTATTAGTACATATAATAACAATAATTTAAAATAATTTTTCTTAGTAGAATTTAGCTAAACAATAGTCTAAAAAGGAGCTTTGAAGGAAAGACTCACAAAATAAAATACACATATTAGCTCTAATTTTAAATGGCAGCAGCACAGATACCTATTCTCTTGTACCTTATGGCAATATAGAACTGTATCTTCAGTTAAGATTTTACCTTTGTTTTTGTATTGCATTTAATCTACTTTTCGTTTTGCGTACACACGTATCCATGCTTTCTAGCTTAGCCGACAAAAGAGCAAGGGACTTTGTATCCCAATGTACTGTAAAAGCCAGGCTTCTACACCAATGTCATTTTCCAAATTTATGGTATGTCCCGTGTAACGTAAGTCCATTCTTGTGAGAGGTGTGGTTAGGGGTGCAATTGCACGGACTTGTGAATGAGGGATCAAATCTGGGGATACAGGATCAGATTCAGACTTATCAAAGCAAGGGGACTTATGCAAGCAAATTATGTAAGTCACATTGCAAGAAACATCTGCACATCCTGTAACCAGATGTTACACATTGGATATCTTTGCGTACACTGTTTTGCATGCCTTAATCCCGCAACAGGGGTGGTATGAGACACCCAGAATAGTTACTAGGTGTGGCGTTTAGGAGTTCCATTTGGATTTATGTGCATGGACATATATCCACAAGGAAAATTTTAAGTAGCTCTATGGACACCAGGCCCGGCGACAGGGGGGGACTAGGGGGACACTTGTGACGGGCCTCGTGTTTTAGAGGGGCCCCAGAGGCAGCTCACTGTCCTCACTGTCTTTGTGAAGAAGAGTGCCTGAGAGTACACAGTTCCAGAGGCCTCTGTGTGACACACGCAGGGGGGAGGTTTTGGCTGCCCAGCACTCCCCCTTGAATAATAAATAAATAACGGAGCAGCCACAGCACAGACTAAAGCTCCGTCTGTGGCTACAGCCCCTTCACTGAGAGGAGCCTGTGACATCACAGGACATGTGACTCCTGCAGTCACATGGTGTGAGGTGCTGGCCAGGCTGCAGGAGAGTCAGGTAAAGTAGCAGTGTATGTACAAAGTGATGTGTGTAAGGGGAAAAACATGTAATAAGATTAGCAGGGAATGTGAGAAAAGCTGACATGTAGGAGGTGGTATAAAAATGAGAAGAGAAAATATAATTGTCAGGGGGTTATATACAAGTGTTGGTATGAAATGGTGCTGTGTCTTCTCCAGACTTTAAATATATTCCACATGTATTACAGGTGGGGTATATTAGGGGTCTAGGGATGGCACATTATATA
>WWET01000996.1:286005-297014 GCA_011038615.1 Limnodynastes dumerilii
GCGTATGTCCCCTTCCTTACGCCGGCTGAAGGCTACCCTAACTTCGGCCGGCGTAAGGAAGGGGCCATACACTCGCACAGGAGCGTATGGCCTCTTAGCACGCCCCCCACCCTCATTTACTTACCTCCCCCCGCCCACCAGCAGTAACGTGAGCGTAGGGACGCTGGAGGACGTCCCCTCCAGCGTTCCTACGGCGCTACTATGGACGCCCGATCAATGTTTCCATAGTGACGCCGGGCAACATCTGCCCGGCACATGCGCATTAGAGCTACGGCCGCCGTACTAGCGACGGTGGCCGTAGCTCTGGATCAGGCCCATTATGTATACGGAAGCAATTTACATATAACTTGTTGAATATAACATTGTGTGCAAACACACATCCACTGCTGTGGCTACGTTGTTTATACAGAGTTTATATGTCTATTATTGCTACGAAGCAAGTGGACATATATATTTATATATTTGTGGACTTTCCCTTGGGAGTTATATCCTCATACGATCTATATTGCCAGTGTTGAGCTAATGCTGCATATTATCTATATTGTCCTAAGCTGTGTATGTGCACTTTAAGGAGTTGATTTGGTATTGTGTTTGTATATGGTACTAGTTTTATATTGTTTTTATTGTAATAAACATTATATGTTAAATTTGAACACCCAGTCAAGTTTATATCTATATTCATATTTATAATGATATCTATATTAATTATTTATTTGATATATTATATTTTGCACTGATCTAGGTGGTCCACCACAGCAATACAGCACCCTTGTCAAGAATTTTTATTTTTTCCTTACAGTTTACTATATAGGGGTGTTGCTTACCCCAGCCAAGGGCTGCGTTTCGTTGTACTGTCCCTTTAGATTGTTTAGTGTTATATAGCCTACAATCTCAAAGTGCCAATTTTACAGGTCTAAGGTATTGTTGTTGTGCATTTATTGCACAGTTTGTGCAGTTCTCATCACAGCGCTCCTGCACTACAAGCTCCAACAAGCATTGCACAGTGTGTGCAGTTTTTATCACAGTGCTCCTGCACTACGAGCTCCAACGAGTGTTGCTTCCATCAACAGTATAGTGTGTAGTTTTCACTTCAGTTCTCTCTGCACTACAACTCCCAGCAAGTATTGCAAGACACCACCTCATTACCCACTGTTCAGTACTAACTCTTTCTTCATGCACATAATCTTCAAATCAGGAAAATTACGGCCAAGCCGTCCGTAATTCCCTGTGCGGCCGTATCTCTGGATACGGCCCAGGGTCTCTGGCACAATTTGCATAACTTGTGTCATCAAGTCCCGCCCCCACACAGTCATCTATGTCTTGAAAGCAATAAATAGCTGGCAACCCTAACCTAATGCTAATCATTGCCTAGGTTACACATCGACAATGGATTTGAGAAATAGATTTCAGGGTCTTAGGATAATTGCTGCTGATGTTCTGTTCCTGGATATTTGTCACTAATGATTTCCACACTTGACATGGGTACCACCATGTTGCAATTGGTCAGCTGATCCATTCTGGAGTGCAGGTCTCATCTGATCATCTGACCCTAGCTCTAAATCAGTGAGCTGGGGAATCTGCTACACAGTCCCCTCCTGACCAGAACAACAAGTATTCCGATACTCCACCTACCTCTGTATTCCTTGTGTACATTTCCTTGTGTATCCTGCAAGATTCCTGTGTGTGTTCACCTCTTTGCCAGACCCTGAATATCACTGCACTTTGGTTTATACAGCAGACTTGCTACAACACCTATACAATCAGTGCCCGATTAAATTTTCGGCGTATTTTTCAAAAATATTGCGACGTAAAAAATACGACGCCTTGGCCGATCATTTTGCGTTAAAAATACGCCAATTCAATTGTTTTTTATTCGCTGCATAAAATGAGCAGGCAGCGATGTGAGCGAAGAAGAAATTTTACGTAAAGGAAAAAAAAAAACCTTTGTGGAACGTCGCAACTCACATCCTTCTAGCAGGAAATGCCCGGTGCTAATGACAGGTTCACTGTCATTAAAGTATATGTCTGAAATATCGTTCTCACGATATTTCAGACACTGGCCAATGACAGTGAACCTGTCATTAGCGCCGGGCATTTCCTGCTAGAAGGAAAAAAGTGCACTTTGAATATTATCTACTCTGTACCCTACCAAATCAGCAGAATAGAAGTCTGCTTATTAACCCTGTAAGCCCTGCACAGTCACCTGAACTTCTAACTTTTCAAGAACATCTGTGTATACCATCTGCATATTCATCTAAACTATATTGGAAGCTGCTGTTAGTGCTACAGAAGTTAAACCCTGGGTTGGTAGGTGGCAGGGCTAGCAGGTTGTTTTAATGTTATGATGTTTTGCCCAGGGGGATCAAATAGGACTTGGCTTAGGGAGCTAGGCTTATAAGCCATTTCTTGCCTGGCTCCCTCCTTTTTGTGTCATCAGGAGTAGTTCAGCAGCTCTGCAGAAAACTGTGCAGTATCACTGACCTTTTGCCTTAGGCCTCTTTCTCTTTCCTTTCAGTATTTTGACTCTCCTCTCATTCATCTCCTCTCTCTCTTTATCTCATATCTCCAACCTTTCTCTATTTTCTTACTGCCTCCTCCTTCTTTCTCTTTCAGACCGCCCCTGTACTTCTCTTGTTATGGCGCCGGTCCTCAATGGCAGGCGCGTGTTGGCGCAGTGGGTCTCCTGCCCACCAGCACACCTGGCAGACTCTATGGTTTGTACGCCACTTCCGTCTCCTCTATGGCGCCCAGGAATGCTTCTGATACACTTCCATTGTGCCACGTCTTTTATGACGCGCCAGGGTGACATTCATTAGCCATCTTTGTCGGGACATCGCATCTTGCAGAAAGGATAGAGGAGGCACTGTGATCAGGTAAGCTGCACTTTGCATTAACTCCTGGACAGCCTGGTAGGTTATTTCCTAGGTGGTTGGGCACCGCCCATGCCCCCACTACTGCAGCTGAACAGCACAGCACTTGGTGCTGAGGGAGGAGGGTGAGTCCATTCTCCCCCACAGCAGTAGATGCGACACTGCCAGCAGCAGTGGGGGGATAAGCCTTTGCAGGATCAAGGGGAGCTAGCCACCCCAGGGTCTCCCTGCCTCATGGGGGGGGGGCACACAAATAAATTCAGCAGATGAGAGGGAGGAGGAGGATCTTCAGGATAGCTGCACTTTGTACTTCCCCCTCCTCTATTCCTCCCAATCCCCCAGCCCTGGCCCTGTCACTTCTACCCAGCACCCGCTTACTGTCTTTACATTCATGTTCCCCTCCCACAGACCTGAAGAATCTGCCTCATTTTGGTGCCCTGATATGTCTAAAGTCCACTTAGCTCCCCATGGCCATACTTTCCACCCTGATGGTGCTATCCTCCACTACACCCCCACCATGGACTTAGGGAGGGAGGTATGTCAGTTAGGCCCAGGACATTGTTGTTTCTGATGAGGTCCCTGTTCCAATCTCTTCGCAGATGGATAGGCACCATGGCCAGTGTCGCAAAAAGGACAAGTGAGATCGCCATGACAGGACACCGCATACCCATGGAGCAAGCATCGGCCACCGAGAACCTCAAGCCTTACTCAGGACATCCCAGTACATCGTTGAAGTCTTCATCAGCACTGACAATGGTCAGTAAGTCTGTTCAATGTATTTTGATGGACATGGACTCTATTGACTCTCAGTCTTCCCTCGATTCCTCCCCCTACTCACCAAATACCCCAGGAAACTAATGAAGCTTCTTGAGAAACACTTACTGCAAAATGGTTTCTCCTCCATCCTTAGACACAGGGTTAGCTCAATGCCCTAAGGCCCTCCCATTAACCGGGATAATAGGGTTCATTGCTGCATCACCCCGGTTGCGTGCATGGTTTGCCTTAATGTGCGTGAGTGCTTTAAGAAGGGCATCTTTTTAGACATGTTTACTGTCTCCTCAGAAGGGATGCTTGGGTTGGCTGCAGCTCTAAAGTGAAATGGTATTGGTGAGGAGGCATACAAAGCCTTTGATAATTGGCTGCTGGGTATCCTTGCTTTATTCTAACGTCTATTGCGAGGACTGCCGTGGTCAATTTGGTGACCTGTTCACATACATAAATGAGGTGCAGGTCATACGCCTGCATTAGATGGGTAATTGCTGGCACAAGTATGATGACCACTTTAGGAATAAGCAGGAAGGGAAAGGAGACATTTGCTTTGGGGTCAGGGATGTGGACATTTGGATAGTAGTTACTCTTAAGGCAAGTTTAGCTTCTGCTCCATCCAAGGCCTTTCTGAAACTGTTTGCACCCCCGGGTGATATTACGCCTAACAGATCCCAATTCCCACATAGCTCCTCCTGACCCTTCAAGCACTCCTGTATATGCTGCAGTGTTGCACACCCATCCTGTGATTATAAGTGCAGGGGCTGTCCCCAAATCTGGCCAATGCAAACCTAGCACTGGCCCACACTAAGGTGCAGTCTATAATAATACTCCACAAATTAATTAAGTGGCTGGACCAATACCCGGATAAGGTGTCAGTGACTCTGCTATGGACTGGGTTTGAGGAAAGCTTTTGCCTTCCTGTTTCCAAGCCTGTCTCCCTTCAGACTTGCCAGAACCTGCACTATGACTTCCCGGTTCAGCTTTGTGAGCATATTTTCCGGAAGACATGTCTGTCAATGATTCCATTCCCACTTCGTCTGCTTCCATTACACCAGGACTCATTCCCATACATGGGTTTTCATTTAAAGATTGGTTCTTTAGGCATGCTCCTATCAGGTACCTACTTTAAACTTTTCAGTGGCTTCCTGCAATGGTACACCATGGTATTGCACACTACATTGATGACTTCATGTTGGTGGCCTCATGGTAGCTCCCCCCGCAAGTGCACGGTTAATTTTCTCTGCACTCTTTCAATCACTGTGGGTGCCCATCCCTCTGGATAAAAAGGAAGGCCCCACCACCTGTCTAGTGTTAGGATACAAACCAGGGCATGAAGTCTAACCAGAATCTGGTTTTCACTGGAGCTCCTTATGGTGGGTACAGTCTGTGCTGCAGAATCACTGGCAGGTCGGGGCCCCCGGAAAACTGAACTTATGCATGTCGGTAAGAACACAAAACAAAATGCAAGTAAGCAGAAACCCAGTGGTAAAGAACAACAACAC
Source organism: Limnodynastes dumerilii (assembly GCA_011038615.1). Classification (NCBI taxonomy): domain Eukaryota; kingdom Metazoa; phylum Chordata; class Amphibia; order Anura; family Limnodynastidae; genus Limnodynastes; species Limnodynastes dumerilii. Next base: position 291,146 of record WWET01000996.1, read on the forward strand.
CTAAACGGACAGTGGACAACACAAGGTCAAACTCTCACAGAAGCAAACAACACACAACAGGCACACTCAAACCAGAGGCAAGGAATAGAGGACAGATGGGAGCACAAATGACACAGAGGAGAGTCAAGGATGAAGGACACTCAACTGTCATAGAAGCACAAAGCAAAGGCAAAGATAATAGGGAGAGAGAGTGAGAGAGAGAGGGAGAGAGAGAAATGCCAGCAAAAAGCTGCAACGCTTCCTGTGATATAGAGACTGCAGCCACGCCATTGGCTGCAGCCTAACACACCCCCAGCATGAGAGAGAGCACATCCTGGTGCCATAGCAATGGCCAGGACGCCGTCAGGACAGGACAGCGGGCAGAGAGCGAGAAGGAGCTGCGGTGCCATGCTGGACCGGTGCCGGAAGGTAAGCGTTACATGATACTGCGTGTAACATCTAGTTTGCCAGGGAATTGAAATCAACACAGTGGCTGGGTTGTGCAGATTGCCAGCTGACAAGGTAATGGGTTTGCGCGACAAGGTAGCTCAAACATTGGTGTTGGACAAAATAACACTGCAAGAGTTACAGTCCCTCTTAGGCTCACTGAATTTTTCTTGCAGGATAAGACTTTCAATAGATGCCTATAGCTGACTACAGTTTGAGTGGTTAAACCATAGTTCCGCATTAGGCTTGTTGAGCTTAAGGAGGATTTGAGGGTCAGGGACAGGTTTCTCGCCAAGTTTAATGGTGTCCAGGTATGACTACAGCCCCCTGTCTTATCTAAGTTAAAAACTTATTAAACAACTCAGAGGGGGCAAAAGGATTCAGGACTTATTTTAGTGGCTCATGGTGTGCTGCCCCCTGGCCTGGAGCTTAAGTGTTCACTGGTTTGACAGCTAGTCTGCTATTGCTAGAGCTCTTCCCCATTGTGGTAGCCATGTACTTCTGGATAAATAGATTCCAGGACAAGGATGTAGTGTTCCTATGTTAATATATGGGTGTGGTTCAAACCATTAAAAACTTGAGTGCCCCTTCCTCCCTACCGTTAAGCACTTATGGCCTCTGATGTTGCGTTGTCTAGAATGTAATGTTCGCTTAAGGCGCAGCATGTCAAATGGATTGATAATGAGCTGGTGGATGCACTCTCCGGGTTTAATTGGGTTAAATTTCAATCACTGGCATCTGGGGCAGACGTGACCGGTAACCTTGTCCCCTTATCTCTGGCAGGTAGTTGGCAGGTTAAGGGACGTAGCCAGGTGTTCGTTGGCCCCAGGCACGTTGCGGCACTATGAGAAAATGCGGTCTGCCTGGGTTGCTTTGCAGGTGGCCAGGTGCTTGGCAGCCTCCTGTGTCATGAATGTTTGGAGGAATTCATTGAGCAAGAATACATGGTTGGTAAATCTAGGGAAAGTATGGTTACTGCGCTTGCACTCCTTCTTCCTTAAGTTGGAGGGTCACCAGGGGGTTTTAGATTTCTAAAGCCCTAAAAGGATGAACCTGCATGCAGCATTCTCCCCCAGACTGATGCAGAGCCATCTCCTTGGACATATTACAAGCTTTGAGGTGGCCCATAACAGCAATGAGGCCCTCCTCTTTTCCATTGCCTTCTCGATGGCTTTTGCAGGCGCTTTCCATCTGAGAGAGTTGGAGTCAAGGTCGTGCGTGACTCTGGACATGGGGTTGCTAACCGAGAACGTCATCGTAACAGAGGAGGCGGTGCTATGCAGAATCCATAGATCTAAGTGTGACCAGAAGGGCAGGGACAGGGTAACATTGCAAAGTTCGGGAGATGATTTGTCCTGTCCTCTGACTCTGTGTTCTTGCTTCCTTGCAGTTCACCCTCAAGAATTGTGCTCTGCAGGACATTGTGACTTTAATAAACAACTATATTATTTTATGTAACTTGATCTCCAGTGTATCCTCTGTGACCAGGTCCTATCTTGGACTTCTCATCCTCATCTACCCTATCAACCCTATCCACTACTGGGGTCTTCACCCGGATAACCAGATCCCTTTAACCATGACAATTAGGTGGGGCTGTAAAAAGAGTTTTGAGAGAGACAGCAAGAGGCAAGAAGTAAAAAAATCTAATAATGGGTAGAAAGCGAAACTGTTGTTGCAATAATAAATGATGATTGATCTCTGGAAATAAGATCAGATTAATAAAACACTACTGTATTACAGACTATATAAAATGTCATAATCAAACCATTAGCTCTACATATATACGAAAATGTTTATTATGTTGGTATTACAGTATATCATTTTTAAATGTATGAAATTTAGATTGTTTCAGTTGTCTGGAAAATGTTTGTAAATGTAGAGCAATAGTATATAATGCATTGGTCTGAAGGTCAAAGAGTTAGTGAATCAAGTGGTAGGTATTGATATTCCTTCTGATCCTGACATACTACATACTCAGAAGCTCTTTCTCACTTTTCATAGGAAGAAAAGGACCTGCTAGTGATATATTATCTGTGGACTTTTTCTGAGCGTTTCTGATAGGAGTGTTCTAGGACTTTCCTCTTTTTCCATGATAATCAGGTTTGTTTAAAGTTGAGCACTGTAGGTAAAATGGAAACTGGAAAAACAAATTAGATTTCACAGGGGTAGGCAGAGGCGGCCCATGGCATATGCACATAAATGTATCAAGTTTTTTTTTCCAGGGGGGGGTGTCACCTAGGGCCCCACAAAACCTAGGGCCACCCCTGGAGGTAGGTAAAATAACAGAAAAAAGGTGTGGGTTCACTAGTTCAACATAGGTGCAGACCACTATAGAGCCCAGTAAACAAAAATAAAATCAAATAGAAAATATGCTGGGTGAGCGTAAGCAGCAGCAAGAAAACACACTGAATGGCTCCTAAATTTCAAAAATAAAAATATTTATTCAAAAAATAATATATAAACTAAACACATAAAATCTGTATCTAATAGCAAAAACAGGACCGTTCGTGTTATCAAACTCCTTGTAATTGGATTGGAGATATCCAATTGGATGTAATTGGATTGACACAGATCCGAATTAGTACTCAATTGCACACCGCTGATGCCTGCAGTTCTCCGACTACACAGTTTGTTCCTCCGTGGAGTTTACCTGATGGAACTCAGGATAGTTATGTGTAGAGGTACAATGTTTAAGAAATCCACATGTACAGAGTCCCAAGCTGTAGGCGGGCAGCGCCGAACGGCTTCCACCAGCCCAATTATCAAGCAGGGATCAATAGTGGATAACGGGTCCCCCTCACACTGGCTGGAGTAACCTGGGTCACAAATGGAATTGACCAGCATGATATGGATTGCAGTGGCAAACGCAGGATTTTTAAAGGGGGGTTTCCAAATTCTTGTAATACATGTGGAGTAAATTAGTGCTATAGAGAGGGCGCACTATATAAAAAATATACTGGGTAGATTATGGCTTTGGTAATGGTACATATAATATTTACAAGTTATATTAGTGTATACAGTACATAGTGTGCCATATCAAGACCCCTAATATACCCCTTAAATATTATAGTATGTGCTATTTCCTTACCCCTAATATACCCAATATGTACTTTATATAGTGTGCCATCCCCAGACCCCTAATATATGGATCTAGAGAAGACACACTATATAAAGTACATATTGGGTATATTAGGGGTAAGGAAATAGCACATACTATAATATTTAAGGGGTATATTAGGGGTCTTGATATGGCACACTATGTACTGTATACACTAATATAACTTGTAAATATTATATGTACCATTACCAAAGCCATAATCTACCCAGTATATTTTTTATATAGTGCACCCTCTCTATAGCACTAATTTACTCCACATGTATTACAAGAATTTGGAAACCCCCCTTTAAAAATCCTGCGTTTGCCACTGATACTGATCCCCGGTTTCTATCCTCTTGTTCCTACCCTCCCCTACCCCTTTGGGGGGAGCGCTCTGATACCCCCTCCCCCATGAGGGATCACTTGCTCGCACTGGGGGAAAACTAGGAAGGACACTAAATAAGAATTAGTTTGTGCACGGAGATCTTCCTACAGCTGATCTATTACTGAACATCATACTGCACCAAAGAGACATCCACCAGTGAACTTTTCAAAATCCAGGATAACGGCGCTGAATTCCAAGTGACTGTTTCTTTTTCCTTTCATATCTATACCATATCCAGTTACAAAAAGATTTATTTTATGTCCGTCTAGAACAAAACTTTTTTTACATTTGTTTTATTCCTGCAAAGCACTTTAGCGCCATCTACTGACAGTTTTTAGACCCATTGATAATTTTTCCATTAATATATTTGTGGAAAGCAATTTAGCGCCATCTGCTGATTGTTTTTTAACATTGCATGTTCTATGTTTTCTTATATGTTTTAAATTTTATTGACTAATGTTTTAGCAAGTTTGAATATCCCATTTTGATTTCTCTTATATGTTTATCTGGCTTTACCTGGCTGCATGGGAGGGACGGAGGGGGAGGGAGACTCTCTGCTGGGCTGTCTGCATGTGAGGGAAGGAAGGGGAGGGGGGATTCGTCACTGAGCTGTCAGCTCCGTGAAGGAAGGAGATGTAAGTAAGACACCAGCTATAAAGCAGCACTTCTATTACTAATGAATTACACACTGTCAGAGCTCCGATCCTAACATACAGTGTATATTAGGATTGACGCTCTGAGAATGTCTCCTCCATTGGTAATAGAAATGCTGCTGCAGATGGTGTGTTGCAGGAAGACAGTGAGTGTGCCGAGTGTAACATACACAGAGCGGCCAGCACACTGCCGACTGCTCTGTGTATGTTATGATCAGCACACTCACTGTCTCTCTGTAAGACACCATCTGCAGCAGCATTTCCGTTACTTAGAGGAAACAGTCTCAGAGCGCGGATCCTAATATACACTGAGCGGCAGCCGCTCACTACACAAATGTTTTATTTTTACTTCATTTTTTTTTCTTTCAGGATGTAATAGGGGGTTTCTGGGCAACTGGAAACCCCCCTGGGTGCGCCACTGGATTGGTTCCTGTTTATTTAAACTGCACCTTGACGTGTTTCATCTCTATCTAGAGATTTCTTCAGAAGGAATATGGCATTACTCGTCTGTCCTTCCCTCTTTATGCGCCTAACAATTAGGCTACACCTGAGGGATTAACTCTCTGAATACAGGACGGGCTATAAAAGTAAAATAGTACAGACAATTGATACACCATAAATATGTAGTGCGAACTTGTTTTTTTTATTTATGATAAAAAGTTCAGTAGTATAAAAAAATATAAAGATAAAAATAGAAATGAACAGAGCCAATCATATTTTATAAAGGAGCCATTCATATTTTATAGTGGGATAGTTTCCCATAAACCAACTAATCACCCATATTGGTAATATATTGGTGATATATTTTGAAAACATTATTAAAAACAACAGAAATTGAACATAATTAAGAAATCTGTGTATAAATATACACTGAACATCTCAAGTTCATTAAAGGGAAATATTATCCCTGAATTGGCAATATTTATAAAAGATAAAATATAAAATAGTGAACATACAATAGAACACCAGATAACAATAAACACAATATAAAACATAAATGACTTCAATATAGGGGACAGGAATACTAACATACTCAATACCAACTGCCCTCGTGAACAAATTTTAAATGAATGGATTAGTTTAACCAAGGCAATTAGAAAATTCCATGGTCTATGAACAAATACAGTTTGCATATCTCAAAATAGGCCCCCATAAACCAACCAATAGTGGCCGATATTCTGATGGTTTCGGGCACTATTGGTTGGTTTAAAAAAAAAAAAAAAAAGCAAGTTTAAAAAGCAAGTGTCAGGTAATAAGGACCTTGGGCCTGATCCAGAGCAACGACCGCAAATGAGCGTACGACACGAC
>WWET01000996.1:334456-366035 GCA_011038615.1 Limnodynastes dumerilii
ATATATAGGACATCTGCAAGAGTAAACTTTTGTGCCTTACTATTTTGTAACACATTTCTGCCTAACAATAAGTTTGATAAGGAAGAGGCTGGATCAAGTTCTAATTTCCCTCCCTCTATCCAGTACTTTTTACTGAATATGACTAAATAGCCTAACTACCACAGCAGACCAATTTGTCAGAAAGCTGCCAAAACTACCTTAAAAACATCTGGACCAATAATCAAATAATTTGGGCTGTGCAAATCAACCATTGTGTGATGTCCCTGGTTACCACAGTGTTATATTAGTCACCTGGGGCTGGATCTACAACAACGTACGTCTCGCAACATACGTCCGCCAGGTACAGATAATAGCTACTAAGCATGCGTAGTAACTAATTTACGTAATATACGTATTGTTGCGTTATGTAGATTGCATATATAAAGTCTTAAAGACCACATATACGCAATCTACGTAACGCAACAATATGTATATTGCGTAAATTAGTTACTACGCATGCATAGTAGTTATTATCGGCACCTGGCAGACGTATGTTGCGAGACATATGTTGTTGTGGATCCGGCCCCTGGTCACTATCAGGTACTGTACAATGCATAGTGCATGGTATGCTTAAAAGTAAAGCCAATCACACATTATGCAATATCGTCCAACATATGCAGATGTAATTATTAAGACTATCATCACATACCATGGGTAGATTCAAAAAGATTGGTCCAGTGGCAGTCAGACAGTCTAGTCAGCATTCCAGCAACTTGGTCCATGCTATAAAGTATACAATAATTGGTCAGACATATTGATATATTATATAGCCAGTTTAAGTGCTGAGGAGATTATTATTACAATATGATGACTAGCATATATGTTGGGAGATGTTAATGTGATCTCTTGACTGATCTGTTGGAGGAGTTAATTTTATGTCAAGATGTTAGAAGATGCTGTGATTCTTTGAGCGGACATGCTAGTTCTGAAAGTTTAATTGAATTTGGGAGAAGGGGAGTGATAAGATGAATAATATTATATTTGGTTTTTATATTAAGCAATATCAGTGCTTGTTAATAAAAAGGTCCTGTTTATATGTAAATGCTATTTGATGACAATTGTGAAAAAAATAACATAAATGTCCAAAGACTGGAACCACACTTAATATTCCATATGTCATCTTATGCAATGGATGTTGCAGGAATTTGGTATCCTAAGAACCAATAGCCTGGGGCTCAATCCAGACTATGATATTTATATCCATAAATCATTCAGTTTTATTGTTTCATTGGTGTCATAAAAGCATTGTCCCAGTTCTTTTAATGATCTCCGGCTGTGATGGAGCATATTCATGTTATTCTCTGGATTTGGGCACTTCACTCTAGGTCAGGTTGATCACAGTGTATTGTAGTTATGGTTATGATAAATGCCAGTTGAAGGATCATTCCCCAAAGTCCTTTGTCCAATCGGGGGTCAAGTAAAGTGAATTTGGAAGTCATCAAGTTGTTCTCAGGTATAATCTGTGGGATGGAAAACAGATAGGATTAGTATCACCTTCTAATGAGACATAATGGACCTTATTCACACTTAAAAAGTTGTGGCTCCTTAAGTGCGGTCCTTTAGGAAATTACCTACTATGCATGTCTTTAAAGACCACACTTAGACACTTAAGATGAAAGCCGCAGCCTCGTTCCTTTTTTAAGAAGAGTGAGTGGGGGGAGGGATGTATATTAGCTTGGGAGGGATCACCGTTCGTATTTTCCTTCTTAAGAAGGAATATATGTACGGTTGGTAAGGAAGCCCTATGGCACATTTAAGTGCCATAAGGTTCCTAAAAACATGGGAGGGTTGGGGGGCAGATCAGATGCTAGGTGCAGATACTGCCACACTGAACTCATTCTGATCTGTGAATATGGTCCAATATATCTGTCCTAAACCTGCTACCACTCATTCTCCCTACGATTTCTGATTCCCTGCAGGAAGATTTAAAACCTTCCCACCTGCTACAGAGTTTTCATGTTTTTGTTTAATGTACAGTGATGCTGGTATCATCAGCAATTTACCCACTGTCAAGTGATCAAGGTGTACATACAAAATAACACAAAATTCTCCTGTATCACCAATGTTTTGGCAATGTCATTCCATGTATCTTGTACTTTAAAGCGATTATCAGTGCTTCACAACCTCTGTGGGATATAATGAAACAGAGAAAAAATCTCTATGATGTCAATAACAAAGTGCACAAAGTGCACAATGTTCTAATCATACACTGTCCATTCACCTTTTTAGAATACAAATGTGAGGGATTCCTTATAGAAAAAGAATAAAAACAAAAAGTGCAATTCGTCTTTTGGCTTAGTTGGTTTTTAGCAACGTGAGCTCCACTTAGATTAATCTCTTTAGCACCCTCAGTTGTTGTGCATAATATGATGTTTCAAACAATTGACTCATACAATGTCCAGAAAAAGTCAGTACATAAAAGCCGTGAGCAACTCTTAATTTTTGTTAGAGTAGAAACATAGGGGAAGATCCAGACCTAAGTGCTTGTTACGTTTCATCGCGTAATGTATTTAAGCTAGCGTATTTTCTATACACTCCCCTAGGCACTCCCCTCGCTCGTATGTACTTTGGTCGTTTTACATTTCCCAGACCCTGTCTTAACTTTTGAAAGCGTAATGGAGTCACATACTGTACGTAACGGCCTAACCCGGCCCATACTGCACAATTTAAATGCCTCCCTCCGCCTGCAAAGCGAAACTTCAAGTGTCGTATGGATGCCCTGTCCCTTTGTTCGTAGTTACGCTGATGGTACATATGTTCAGCGTTACGTGGCGTAACATCTGCCGTGCGCATGCACAGTAAATACAAATAGGCGATTTTACATTAACGGCTAGCGTAAAAATGCTAGCCTACGTAGCTCAAGATCTGGCACGTAGCATGTAGCTCAAAACATTTACCGATTCATCCTTTAAGGGGAAAACCGAAACTCTAATTAGGCATCAGCTGTTCAGCAGAGAGCTCATGGCTTTTATGTACTGACATTTTCTGGACATTGTATAAGTCAATTGTTTGAAACTATATCATGCACAACAACTGAGGGTGCTAAAGAGATTAGTCTAAGTGGAGCTCATGTTGCTTAAACCAACAATGCCAAAAGACGAATTGCACTTTGTGTTTTTGTTCTTTTTCTAGAACATTGTGCACTTTGTTATTGACATCATAGAGATTATTTTTATGATAGATTTAAAGCGCTCCTCATGTTTTGTTTTTAAACATTTTTGACAGGGATTAACACAGATTCCTAATGAGTGAGCTACTAAATCATAAATCACCTGTAGTTGATTACCTTTGTTTTCCCAGACCTCTCCACCCTCTCTAGTGCTCGCATTTATCTCCATTGAGGGATATTATTTTCTTATTCTGATTATGACTCTATGTAGGGGCCTAGAGGCTGGGGGGGTTCATCATCCATTGGTATAGTACAAAGCCCTCCCCCATTATCCTCTCATGCGCACTGCCAACATTAGGACTCTGTCCCATCCCCAGCAGGTGTGGGTGGGCTTACATTTTCTAAGTTGCTCCTTTAGGAAGCCATTCATATGCTGTTGATCAATGGTCAAAAGGGACATTTAGAAGTAGAGGTATGGACATTTAGAAGTGGCGGTATGAAACTATAGAAATAATAGAAGTGAATGGGTATTTATAGCTTTTCAATTAAACCAGTGGGAGAAGTGACGGTATGATATACCCCTGTAAACCCCTCTCACTTCGAGCCCTGCTGTTGATAATAGGAATGTGGTACAACCAGTATACTCCCTTGTCCGCAGTCCATTGTCTGACCAGTGAAATGGGTTCTATTGTCAGATCGGTTTTCAGCTGGAGTATCATGATAAACTTCAATATCTATCAGTGTTTTTAAAGTGGTCTTGATTAGCACGACTAGACAAATGTGCTAATAACACTCCAGAATATATCTATAGCAGTACTGCACTGTCCCTCTCTCAGTGCGCATGGGTCCTATAAAGTGTGTTTGCCACATTTGTGCAGCTGATTTTCCATGGTTGGATGAACCACCATCTCCTGTCAGTCGTTTACAATAGATCCATTGTTGGCAAGTTTCGAAACTTTCCACCACTTCTCGTGCCAATTGTTGTGTCATTGGAATACCCTTCTTTTGAACTCATGCATAAGTCTCTTCAGCGCCTCCATGTTCACTCTGGGCATGTACCCAGTCTCCAAATTTATACAGATCAGTTGCTTCATCTGGAAATAGTTCAGTGGGTCTTACTTTGACAAGAGCATCTGCTGTGTCATTACCTTTTAGTCCGGTATATGCATTAACATTTCCAAATGGCACAAAACATGTAGTACGCTGTGTCCAAATACTGTCTCATATTTCTGTACCTCCCCAGATAGGTTTATACTGCAATGTAGTCATCCATGTTGTTAAGCCCTGGAATATTGACCAACTGTTGGTATAAATGATGATCACTGGGCCTTCTGTTTCATCAAGACCCATAACTACAGCCCACATCTCAACGCAATGACTGGAACCTCCTTCCCCACTCTTGTGTAAAATAGGTTTAGGTTGGTATGCTGCAGTAGTCAACTGCAGCCTTGCAATGTTAATATTGTCACAGATTGTTGTTTTGAGTTCTTTCCACATGCTACAATGCTGTAAAAGCTGTTAATATTGTTTTCTCCAATGAGTAACTGTTTTGGGATGTGGAAAGCAGCTTTCCCAAGAATTCAACTGGTATCTTTCATTCTCTGTTTTTTGCACTCTTCTGCCATAGGCCCCATGACATTCCATGTTCAGTGACTGTCACATTCAAATAGAAAGGCTGAACTACATGGCTAGGGTCAAGGGGCCTGATCCAGACCTACGAATGAGAGCAGAGCGTATTACCGCTGCAGCGTAAAAACTTTCACTCCCAAGACACTCCCCTTACCTTCTTTTCATTACGCCTGCCGAACCCTACCCTAACTTTTCCCTGTGTTCGTACGTATTTTCGTAGCGACGCGCTGTTCATAGCGGGCATGCAAGCGTAGGTCTGGATCAGCCCCAAGGGCACAATACACCAGGATAACTGGCTTCGCATGAAATTTATCTTCTTGTCCAGATAAACTCTGGTCTTGTAAATGAGTTTAAGGATCAAGTTCAAGTGTGACACAAAAACATTCTAAAACATCATCATTTCCATCACACTTCTTTTGCAGTGGAGGAGTTTTCAGAATTGCAATAACATTCAACACTTCTTCTATTAAACCCTGCACAGTCTCTCCAATCTCCATTAAGCCATCTTGTATGCGGTATTGCTTTAAGTTAACCGGCTGTAGTAACACCAGCCAGCGTAGGCCTGGATCAGGCCCTATGTGCATAATGCAATACACACATCATATAAATATAAAAGTATTTATTGTACTTAGCTTTGAGTTTCAATCAAGTATAAACATATACAGTGAAAGTCACATTCAGGATCCTTGATCCTACAAGGGTAGGCTGAATAAGTCTACAGCACTTCTGCAGTCAGCTTTGGTGCAGAAGAATAGGCTGATATTATACCATAAAATACTATCTTATATACACATTTTGCTGGGCTTTCTCCACTAAACTGCTCTATGTAATAGTTAACTCACACATAAACAGAATCTGAAACACTTAAACTGTATCCAGATTTCACTCAGAGATTAGTAGGCAAATATGATGTCAATTTGGCTGAACGCTTCTTTAATATTGCCTAAATAGTCAGGCTAACAAAGACTGTACTTTGTAACAACTAACAGTTAAGATGACATTGCAACACCTGAAAGTCATACAGGCCCAATAAAGGTCACTAAACAGTCCTCTTGGCATCAGTGTTTCGCTCAAAATAGAAACACATAAAATAGTCAAAACTTAGTCAAGATGTGACTAAATATATCATAATGTCATAAGTATACCTCCCAATTCATACTAAATGATACCTAAATATCATAGATACCATTCGGTATACTCACCCATTCACATTTGGAAAGAGCAGATCACTCCGCTGCCGCTCGCCAGACCGAGGGACAGGTGAATAAACTCTTTCTGCGGGGTTATGGTCAGGGTCAGGCTGCAAGGGAGGGAGGGTTAGCGTCAGTCTGCGGAAGATGGTGGGTTAGGGTCAGGCTAATAGTAAGGGAGGGTTAGGATCAGGCTGCCAGGAAGGAGGGTTAGGGTTAGGGTAGTGAGAGGGTAAGAATTAGGGGAAATAGTGGGAAACTTTTTTTTAACACTTTTCGGAACACTGAAAGCTTGGTGCTCCGTGGATCGATTGCAATGCCTCCTCGAGGCATATGCAATCAAAATCCTAGCCGGGAATCAGGTTTTTGGAAATTGGGAGTTTCTATGCGGGGACCCACACCCTATATATATAACAGTTTTGCATGTGGCTGTAGTAGGATGTAATAATTTAGGAGCTGGAAACTGTGATCAACGTCAGAGTGAGTTTATTGTCAGCATAAAGTCCAAGGGCTAGATTTACTAAACTGAAGGAAAAGTGGAGATTCTAGCTGACATTCTCTAGTATGTAATAGGAAAATGAGAATCTGATTGGGTGCTATGGTCAACATCCCTACTTTTCCTTTTCTGCAGCTTGGTAAATCTAGCCCCAAGTCTTAAATGCAGCAATTCAGAAAGTATGTCCAAAAGCTCTCACAGCATAACAGCAAACAGGATACAGCTTCGGCAGTTCTGGTATCAGGTTATGAGATTATGGGAGCGAGCACAGAAAGATGGGCGCAAGTGTGTCCATCCGTCTGTGTTCATATCCGACAGCACTGCGCCAGTGGAACTGTGAGTTCCACAATATTTAAATGAGAAAAGGTTTTTTTTTCTCATTTAAATATGAGGTGCAGGGCTGTCCGGTGGCTGCTCATCAGCCTTACGCTTACACCATCCCAGGGTATGGTGTAAGTGTAAGGAGCAGCTCATCGAAGCTGTAAAAATAAATGTAATTAGTTAAAACAAAAAACTTAAAATTCAAGTACATTGTACACAGAATATGTGAAACAATTAGAAAATTGCAATAAACAATTGTCATCTAACCAACCTGAACAACATAAACAACATGAATTCGGGCAACTCTGTATAGAGAGTACATAGTAAAAAAAAAAAAAACAAGTACAAGCTAAACAGTATACAAACCTAGTAGAAACTTACCACAACAGACTTAAATGTGTTATTGCAGAAACATTGAGTTGCAGGAGCTGGCTGTTTAACCCTACAGCCTTTTTATTACCCAGACACAGGTTTTGTGTCAGTTAACTTGCTTTCGGGCTGTAATGGCCAATAATGATCTGGTCTGTTGGATGGTGTGCACCCACCCTCTCCTATCCACAACCACAGGAATCCTTAACTGGCTTCTATTTAAGCTGACCTGGCTCTGCAGTCTGTGTGTACTACACAGCAACAACAACAACAACAAAATCATTTTCTGGGATTTTAGAGGCATAGAAGAAAGAAATCGGAGACCTTTGCAATGTCATACACCATCAATCCTGTCTCAAAAAATGTGTGTCATTTGTAAGTCGCACATCGATCATTTAAATTTTAGGCGTTATTTAACGAAATTATTTAACTAAATATTTTTAATAGTTTGAATATGTTAATGAATATAAATCATTGAAATAATTTGTATAATTGCAAAAAAAGTCTCTTGACTTGAACTACCTTGGTACAATGGATATACATATGACTCATGCACCTTGATACCACATGGGTGACTAGTTCTGCTTGTTCTATATTTGTGTCCCTAACCTATTTTAGCACAGTTTGGTGTTTCTAGAATCTTTACACACAATCTTTATGGTATTTATCTCAGACACCAGATGACGCAAGTCTGTTATACAAAAAAATCATAATATAAAGGCAATAAATTTAGTATTCAACCACATAAAAATATGTACTTCTATTTAAGTCAAAATAATTGCTGTAAGACATGCTAATTATATTTAACAAGTGGACACAGTCTGCAGTCCCTATCCTCACCAACGGTAATGAAGACTACCAATCTTTACTCAAATAACAGTGCAGTAGCATCTTCTGTGCATATGGTGGCATCTCAATCCAGACTTTGGAATAAAGTGAAACAAAGCTCTGCACTTTGATAGAGAGTGTGCTGAAATAGGGACTTTGGCTGCTTTGTGAGAGCATATTATCTAGTTCTTCAGTGAAGTTCTAGATTGGTCTAATGGTGCACATGCTTCTCTCTGTGGCTTGGCCATCCTCTGAAAGTGACACTTATTGGACAACTTAAAAAGTACTTCCAGGTTAAGAACTGCCAAGATCCAATAGTAGTTAATTTATAGTTTTAAATTTGCCAATTATATTTACCCAGACTTCATTTCCTATACCAAACTTAGGTAACCTATTATCTTTAGAAAAACTTTACCTTATGAGTCTTAACACGTTCTACCAAATTATGCATCAACATTCCACAACAGCTGAAGTTTTTCATTGCTATAGTTCTACTATTTTGTATCTGTAAGGCATGACATTACTATACACTTGTGGTGTAACAGTTGCCATTAAATATATACTGGAATCAAATAAGATATGTTGGTAATGCCATACTTTGGAAAGTATGATAAATGAGACTATCATGAAGACTGCTGACCCTAGCAATTAATTGCTGCAGGTTTTAGCTCTGTAAAGAACCTTTTCTTTAATTAATAGAAGATATGCAGATGTAAACAAAAAGGTGTGAAAAAATGAGCACACAGAGGCACCACTTTTATTCTGACATGTAGAAACATATTAATTTTTGTATAAGATTGTTACTAATGAGGAGCAGAGCACATTTCATTTCAAATGGATAATCCAAGGTCATATTCTATTTAGTATGAAAAAAAATTGTGCAGTAAGCTATTTTTTTGTCCTAACACAAGACTACATGACACATGCAAATACTAATTGTACAACATATAATATTACATGTTACTTGCAATCCATTATTAGCATGGTACATATTTTATATAAATATTCAGGTTTTTTTTGTCAGTTATTCCCATGACTGATATACTGTAGGTATCTGACACCTTTTAATGGGTCTCTTTTTCCTTGTGTATTTATACAGAAAATACATGCATTCAAGCTAGGTCTACTTTTCATGGACAATACTTATTTTTTAACCATTACATTATTTATTTAATTTTTTTAAAATACAAAGGGGCTACAGAAAAAAGAAAAGGGGGAAGGGGAGTGCATGAGTAACAATGGGTAAACATAGTATGCACTCATTGGGGCATATCCAGCCCTATAGCCGCCGTCGTTTTTACGGCGGCCGTATGCGTAAGAACGGCAGAAATGCCGTTCTGTGCATGCGTCTGGCATATTTTGCCCGGCGTAATCCATGGCTCTGTGAGCCATGGATCTAGCATCCGTAACTACAGCGTAGTTACGGACAATAGGGCGGGCAGCTCCGTAACTACAACGTAGTTACAGAAGCTGGGCAGGGGTAGGGAGGGTAATTAGGTAGTGAGGGCAGGGTTTAACAGATTACGCTCCTGTGTGAGCATAGTTACACACAATTACGCCGGCTGAGGTTAGGGTAGCCTCGAAAAGAATGCAGAGATAAAGTCAATGGTTCTCAGGGTCTCGTTGAGAAAGACAAGCCCCTGCTCCAACATCAGAAGCATCAACTTCAACGAAAAAAGGCAGGTCAGGACGAGGATGCCATAGAACATTGTGATCATGCAATCATTGTGGAGAACCCTCGTATAAAGCGTGGGTTAAACCCATTCAATGATAGCTTTCACCTTCTCAGGGTCCATTAGAAAACCTTCGGGAGAGATTATATAACCTAAAAAAGTTACTTAAGAGACCTCAAAGTTGCATTTCTCGCTCTTGACAAAGAGTTGGTTTTTACGTAGGCATGTGAGTACCTGCTAGACATGCCTACAATAGAGTTCAAGTAAAGAGGAATAAATCAAGATATCATCTAAATAAATGACTACAAATCTTCCCAGCATGTCTCGAAAAATCTCATTAATACAATCCTGGAAGCCAGCAGCGTTACATAGGCCGAAAAACATGACCAGGTATTCATAATGGCCTGAATGATGTGGAGTCTGAATTTTAATGATTTGCTTTGATTTGTCTAATAAGGTTTAACAAAGTTTAACAATCATTTATTATACATTTACAGGAATACACAGGTAACAGATATTACATCAATTCATTTAAACAAAGCATTTATCAAACATGGCTTCCAGCACATGGCCTTCAAAATGGCCGCAAACACATGGCATTGCATGGCCTAATCAGATCAAGGGATTTCACATTATCTAGCAGACAAATATAATCAAGTTAAGTGTGTTTAAACAAGAATGCATATTACAGAAGGATAGTAATTTAGATAGAATAAAGATTAATAGAGAGAGATATCCCAGTTACCTCATTGTACCATCAGACCTCATTTTCAGATTGCCTGGAGAACCACAGCTAGCATGTATCTCCTAGTTCTCACATCTTCAACTAACTGCTCTGAAAATAATTTGTCCCTCACTGAAACTTTTCCTGAGCTGTGATTGGTTAATCTGACTGAGGTGGGATAGACCCCTTACTGTACTAGAACCAGTTAAACAACTTAATTAACATATGAATACCTGACTCTGCCTTTGTCTAAAATACAGGTATCTTGAGTATTAACCATCAGATTGGCAAGACATATATTTAGAGTGTCAGTTGATTATATATTGATATGATATATTATTGTCTATATGACCCTATATGAATTTCCACAATGGGTATTAAACGCTGTCTTCCATTCATCTCCCTCTTTGATGCGGATAAGGTTATATGCACCACAAAGGTCAATTTTAGTATATATCACAGCTTCCTTTAGCTGGTCGAAAAGGTCAGAAATGAGAGGGAGTGGATAAGTATTATGTACAGTAATCTTAATTAAATTCCTGTAGTCGATACAAGGCCTTAATGTTCCATCCTTTTTAGCAACAAAGAACCCCGCTCCTCTGGGTGACTTAGAAGGATGAATGAAGCCTTTTTCCAAATTTAAGGGAAAATAATCTTCCTTTAGGAAGTTTAGCATCCGGGACAAGGTCATTGGCGCAGTCCCACATTCTATGTGGGGGCAACATATCTGCAGATTTTTTGCAGAAGACGTCTGCGAATTCCTGGTAAGGAACAGGCAAATTCATCTTGAGATGAGTACCCCGGATGGGCAGAGACATACATGAGGATAGACAGGGGTCACTCCATCGAATGATTTCTCCCTAGATCCAATCAATTCCAGGATTATGACGTTGAAGCCAAGGATGCCCCAGCATGAGCTGGGCAGATGGGCATTGAATAAGGTAGAGGACAATCAATCTGTTCAGTGTGGCAGACCACGACAGATCAGGCTGCCACACAAGCTGGATCGGGATCGTAGATTTAGTAATTATGCATCCAGAAAGGGGTTGCCCATCAAGGCCACAGGCCAAGACAATACTCTTCATGTCCTCCACCACAACCCCTAACCACTGAGCCAAACCAATATCCATAAAATTCCCCGCTACTCCGGTGTCGATGAACGCAGAAAAGTCTAAATGTTGGTCACCGAGTTCCAGCCGGACGGGGACTAGGAGTGAATTTTTGGAAGAAATTAATTGAACCCCCAGACAGACATCTTTCTTATCTGTCTGGTCTAGGGTTTTTCCGCCAGCTGGAGTTTGTAAGGACACTTCATGGCCATGTACCCTCGGTTGCCACAATAAAGGCACAACCCCATCGTACACCGGCGGTTCTTCTCGTGGCATGAGATTTCTCAGCAGTCTTAGAACGCTGATGGATGGAACGAATACCGCCATACGATCTGGATCGTCGTAGATCAACCCAAGTGCCTTGAAGAAGGACTCCACCGACTGACGAGTGGATGGAAGACTAAAGTCCCAGGCCTGGGGATCTCCTTGTAAAAGTGCAATGACAAGGCCTACTTGCTGAACCTCACTTCCTGAAGAGTTGGGACTAAGTTGGAAGTACAGCTGATAACTGTTCATGAATTGACGATAACTGATGGCGGTCTCTGGAAAAGCGATCAGTGTCACTCACCGAGCTCAGCGTCGGCTCGGAAGCGGTTTACACCGGACCACGCCGGGCACTGAGACGGTAGGCGAGGTCTAAGGTCACTAGTAGTAGTTGCAGTGAGTGGTAGCACAGGTTGCGATGAGGCAGGTATGCTGGGAGCAGTGGTACAGGTAGCAGGAACAATGACAAGTCTGGAGCCAGCTGGAACTGGAGAACAGGAACACGAACACAGAGGGAACCAGGAACCAGACAGTGAAAGATATGCAGGAATCAGGGAGCCAGAGGACATGAGCGAGCTCAGGATAATAACAGCAGGAAGGATAGCTGTTGCTCTGACACCAGAGTGCTGTCTGAGAAAGCCTTAAGTACACCAGGTGAAATGGAATCAAGCAAGGTAAATCACCTGAGAGATAGCAGGGAGAGAACCAGGAAGTGCAGAGGTCGAGGGAATCATGTGACAGGCAGAAAGTAAACAAAGGTAATGTGCAGTGAGTAGAAACTAGAGAAAACATGACAATCAGTTAATGGTACCTTAACGTCCAAGGTGGGAGCCGGAGCTGGTGGGTTAGAAACTTGGCTCCCTCATAGGTTGGTAATAGCGTCCTCCTGAGACTTGATTTGTGAGGTAAGGGTTTTCACAACCTGGTTTAAGAGAGACATCTGGGCTATCAGGGCATTAATAGCGTCTTCTTATGTCCACATAAGGGTCGGCGTACGTGACGAACATTAAGTATGTTGGCTCTTACAAGAAAGGGGCTTTCCCCCCTTTACGCATGTTGTATCTCTGCTGTGAAGGCGGAGATAGGCATGCTAATGAGGGGACGGGAGGCGGAAGACCCGTTATGATCAGGTATGGGGCCGTATATGTGATCATAAAAGTAAAGGTAGGAATCTGGACACGTAAGTGTACAGAGTTACTACCAAGAGTGGGGAGTGCAGGGGCCGTTCATTACGGCCGTAATGACCTTGGGCGCTCGTAAGGTACCCGTAGGTTTGGATCCGGCCCTATGTGCCTTGGGTAGTATTGTAGCTTTTTAAGAGGCTTTGGAGGGGCCATAAAGGCTGCCTAACCGTCACTGAAAATAGCTTCATAACTACCCAAGATCTTATAAATGCACTGTATACCTATTTTAGTAGAAATATTGTTAAATGCCTACTGTAATTATTGAACAAAAATGTCATTTAAAATGATCAAATAATGTGTAATATGTCTTATATGTAATATGTGTATATGTGAAATTATCCAATTATGCCATTGTCTATTGTGTGTTTAAGAAGGCATGAGTGTTTATACAGTACAAAGGAATAAGAAAAATGTTGATGAGAAATGGAGCTTGTAGTTTTTATTAGGTGCTTTCTTCTCTTTCCATTATTGAACTGTGACATAGAATGGTAATGTTCTATAGATTGCTGATTTATGTGTAACCTCTGCTCTGCATTGCCTTATTGACCTATTGCCACTTTTTTAATAGTGGTTTTATTAGCCTGGGAGTTATGGCTTATTTGTTTTCTTTGTAACACATGTTTCTCTTGTTTGTTGTATTTTATTATAAACAGCCTGTCTTCATTGAATTCATAAATTGGCAGAAGAATTCAAATTAATTTGGAAATGATAGGGTAAAACCTAACATAACTTTTATTGCATAACATTAAAGGTTAAGAGGGAATGTTTCAATATGAAGGCTGAACTACTGAGACATGATATGAAGGTACAGAAGAGTCTAAACTGCTCTCTGCTTTGATTTACCACACATACAGTCTGAGCATGTGTCTATGATCCAGGACTGGAGAGAAGGTAACTAGGGGTAACCTTGTTTGGACTAAACAGTTGAGGGGGATTTAAAACACCAATGATGGCTTTAGGTGTCTTCAAAATGTCAGAGTTTGGGGAATAGCCATAGTTTTCCCAAAATTAATGTAAAAACCTTCTAGGACCATAACCTGCTTTGATATACCTGAGCAACAGGAGGCCAGGGTAGTGAGTATTGTTTTAAGAATCCATTATGCTCACCTGCTAATTCTCTTCCAAGCTCTAGGGCCCGAATCCAGTAAGCCAAGCCCTTATTGTACAATTTATATGCCTGTTCCCACCCACCATGCATGGTGAGTGGGCTGCCTTCTCCATACAGAATGCAGCATAGGGCGCAGTATATCATTTCAGACGACGTGATGTGCGGAAATAGCCTGACTTTATCAAGTTTTGATCTGGCCCTAGGTTACAAATCAAATGTTAAAATAAACCAGGGTTGCCGACTCTTGAAAGCTTTCCTCCGGGAGAACCTAGAGGAAAGCCATAGATTAATGCGAAGGGGCGGGCTTAATGGTATAATTTATGCAAATTGTGTCACTAAGCCCCACTCCATGTCAATCACTCATGTAATCTCTAGTGTTGAATGGGATGGGTGGGTCTTGGTGACATCATCAAGTCCCTCCCATCCCTAGAAACTGTAGGGATTACAGTTATGATGGTGGGTCAGGGCTTGCGGGATACCGAGAACTATCCAAATTTCATGAGTCTCCCGGATATTCCGGGATAGTCGGCAACCCTGAAATAAATGGTTACAAAAGAAAAAAAACATGATATTGGTCACTTAACTGTATTCCAAAAAATTATAGATACCCCAAAGTGCTTTTTAGAGTTTTACATTATTCTTGTCTGTTACCCAAAACAACATACAACATGTAAAACCGTCATCATATATTTCTAATAAGATGCCCTTGTTCCATGATGTTTGTCATTAATGCATTTAATTTCAAGTAATTAAGATCCACATCTACCCACCCTGCATATTAAAAAGACATTAGAATGTTTGGATTCTGCTTCACAATAAATTGTAACTTATCTTGTTATATAATGTATAAGGCTGGTAGATGGAGCTGTGGTGTTTTACTTCATCCGAGGCCTGTGACAAATATGCATGTACATAGAAGCTTTACTAATCAATGTCTTGTGGTGATTGCTAAAATTCCAGCTCCTTGCTAGAGGTCACTTTATTATCAAGGGATTGTATGTTCAGTTTCTTTAGCTTCTTCTGTAAACTCTAGATTTACTCTATATAGTCTAGCAAATAAAGGCCTTCCCACTAAGAAAGCTGACACAAAAAGCCAGCACAGTTATTTAGGTTTGTGAAGCAAAATTAAAATTCTACCTAGATTATGCCATAATTAATGCATCACAGAGCAAAGTTATTGGGCTATGGGTAAAAATTGTAAAACCATAAAGCCAGTGGTGATATCCTGGCAGAATTCATTGCTGTGTCTTTAGTAAAAATTGCTTTGCTTTCTTTCACTGTATTACTGGATGTCAAAAGCTGATCTGCTACACAGGGTAATTCTCTGTACTGTTCACAATATTGATCATTTTAAATATGTAAATGTTTTTCTNATCTGTCATAGTACATAGTATATTAAATCAGCAAGATGTTATGTAATATAAAGGGCAAAACTAAGAATGGGCACAATCAGAAGAAGCAAAGGCAAGGAGAAGAGGTAAGAACAAAGAAGAAACAGAAGCACGGGGCAGCAGATGCTATAACTGGCGTGGCAGTGAGAGCCGCCTACCCTTAAAAAGAGACCGGGAAAGAGAAGTGCGGCAGCCAGCACATGGCTAATTTGCATGCTGTCACGCCAACATGACGGCATGCAGGGAGGATGCACCAGAAGTCGAGGAAGATGGCACTGGAGGGAGCGAGGACCAGGTAATAGTGTTATATGCCGTGGCATGTAACATTACTTTGCTAATATATATATCAACCAATCAGATTCTAGCTCTCACTTTCCTATTACATACTAGAGAATGTCTGCTAGAATCTGATTGGTTGCTATGGGCATGGGCGTAAGTCACATAAGAACCTAAAAAGTGTTGCCGAGGGAGTTTCATTGCTATTAGGTGCTATTAGGTGCCTATATTTAGGTAACTATCGCATTCTTAAGTCTGAATCAGGCCCTCTGTTACTAATATCTTTTACATGTAAATTTTTACCCTGTTCTTAATTTAGACTTTAATTTTACAGGTAATTAATTTCCTTTAAATAAAATAGTAGTGTTTTCATTTGCATCACTGGGATATGTGACTTTAATAAATAGATTCATACCGGCATAGAGCATGATAGCACACATCTAGGCTTAGTAGGTTGTAATACTTGTTATGCATTAAAATAGATGGCAAAAAAGGTAGATATCTATACAGTCCTCAAGGATCCCTAATAGTTCATATTTTATAGGTCTTTCTATTAGTTACTAAAAGACACATTTTAAAATATCCAAATATCCAAAGATACCTTTAGGTCCCCCTGGATGATGATTTTCCAACATTTACCTATACTATATGTTTTTATGTGTCATTAATGACTTAATAAATCCACACTGGTATGTGGTAAAACCGGTATGATGAAATGAAAATATATATTCAAAAAAGTGCTTGATTGTATTTCCATGTACAAAGACACTGTGAAAAACATAGCTACCTGCCTCTTCATGCACAGAAATAACTGTGTAAAGCAATTTTAAACGACATATGAATATTCAGGAGCCTACATATATGACTACAATAAAATTGGCTTTGAAATTACTAAATATTTGTTACCACAAAAATAATTATGTTTGTTTGGTTTATGTATTTTCCTTAACCATAGTTTTTGTTGATTGAGGAACCTAATTATCTCTTTGGGTCTCTAATAGATAGATGGATTGGCTAAAATTCCAGATTTAGTGCAGGCCACAAAAAAATCTTTGTCAGTCCCTCCTCTTTAAGGTTACACATGCGATTCAAAGTCTCAGAGTGATGATATTAGTACTATTTCTTATAGTTAGTGGGCAATAACTTTAGTGATATTGATATATTGGCAATTTATGTCTACTTACTGCTTTCATAGGAAAACTACAACAGTAAATGTAAAGTGAGTAGTGAGAATTGTCAAAAGTGGAATTAGAATTTATATAACTGTCTCATTTTAAATTACTATAAGTGATAAATATATATTTTAATAGATCTACTTGAACAACTCCTATATAAACATTTCTAAATTGGTTTATGAAAATGTTCTCATTGTTAACTCATTGAATTACACTCTATTGTATTTTGTTCCTTACAGTTTATGTTTGGTTGTACTTTTCCAGATAATTCCAAACACATCCAGTGGCTGCGGGGGACCGATGGAGAAGTGTGGGTCTGGATCATGGGGGAAGCCCATGGTGATAAGCCATATGAACAAATTTCTGAAGAGCTTATGGCAGAGAGTGCCAGGCAGCAAGCTCAGAGGGAGGCAGAGGAACAATGGTGAGTCATAATTTATTGCATACAGTGTAACCTAATACCTGTATTTTACATAGACAACCATAAAACCACTAATCTCCTGAGATCAATTATGAGATTAAGTTCCTACAGGAAGTCTATTGAAGAATAGTTATTTGAATGCAGTTTCCTCAATTTGTGAAAATACAGGTTTAGGACTCCCCTACTACTAATACTTCACTACAACTATAATATCTTTAATGTTGTGCAACACCAGAATTCTATCTATCTATCTATCTATCTATCTATCTATCTATCTATCTATCTATCTATCTATCTATCTATCTATCTGTCTGTCTGTCTGTCTGTCTGTCTGTCTGTCTGTCTGTCTGTCTGTCTGTCTGTCTGTCTGTCTGTCTATCGTGTATACCAATAATATTTGCCGTTATATAATCATTGTTCTTTAGCTAGAATTCTTTTTTACAAGGAATTATGGCTTTTGTTTAATTACCTGTATAAAAACATTCAAACTGCACTGAAGTGTATTTCTGTTATTATAAAACTCAAACCATGTTTTACACTTTGATTACCACTTAATAACGTGTAGTTTTATAATCTTACAAAGGAAGCAGAAAGAGGCAGAAATCGAGAAGAAATTTAGAGATGCTATGGCCAAAGAAAAAGCACGGATTGTGGCTGAAAAATGGAAAGAAGAGATTGAGGATCGGAAAGCAGCAAAACTTCTAGAAAAGAAGTTTCAGGAGGAACTAAAGGTAGGAAACACTACGTTATTATGTCAGCTTATTTTAAATGTGTTATTTCAATAGTCTGGTTATTAAATTTAGATAAAAGTACTTTATTAGTATTCATTCTTTGTTTATTAAATGGTCAGGTACAAATAAGAACACAAATAAGAACAATGGGCCAGATCCTAAGCTACGGCTGACAGAGGAATTATGCATGCCGTTTTCATAATTCCCCTGTCAGCTGTCATGTGCACTTGCGCCAATTCACAGTACATGTTCGTACCGGCAGGCATACGTAACTATGTTACATTCATCAGCTAGTACAAAAAAGAGGCCAGGTAAATTTTTCTGATTGCCCTAGATGGCAGATGGAGATAGAAATGCTAATTCGGTATTCGGGCAGAGTAAGCCCTGTTACGATTCCGTTGTAAAATTTAAAATGTAATATTTAAGGTAGGACTCTGGACATGTAAGTGTTCAGATTTACTACCTTGAGCGGGAAGTGCAGGGGGTGTGCATTCTCTGCTACGTGACCATAAGAAGAGACCCTCACACACACACAAAGCATGCATGGGTCAGGATCTGGCCCAATGATCTCATGTACATAAGTGAGAAAAGGATGTAGTTAAGACTAAACAGCCGAGTGCTTTGAATTCAATAAACACATTTAAATTTAACATGACAACAGCTAGTTTTACAAAATTATGACATAGAATATTGAGGGACCAATTAGAGAAGCCCATCAGAGAAATGATAAAGAATAGGAGAGAAATGGCAGATCTCCCAGGAAGGAAAAGGGAAAAGAGAAGAGGGAGGGGGGAATATACCAGGGTAACTACTTATAGTTAAAGTTTATGTTACTGAGTGAGGAGGAATGTTGGTTGAATTTGCGGAGTCCATGTAGAAAATCCAGGAGGCCCATGTAGGTAGATAGATGTTGTATTTATCAGTTGCAGACAGGATGAGCTCATCCATGGAACAGTAAAATTCAATTTTCTTGTATCATTCTTCTAGTGAAGGGACCGTCGTAGTCCACCAGTGAACTGGGTTAAGTGCTCTAGCTGTGTTCCCCAGGTGCATTAGTAGAGTGTGACGGAAAGCATTTGGTGAGCTTGGGGGAAGGATCCAGAACTTGGGATCTGTCAGGATATCTGGGCCCACAACTTTCTGGGTAATCTGAATTACTCTATTCTAGAACTGGGCTAAGTTGGAACATCTCCACCAGATGTGTGCCATCGAGACCCTGGCTCGGTGGCATCTCCAGCATGATGCTGGAACCTGTGGCAGGAAGGAGTGGAAACTTTGAGGGGTTCTGTACCATCTGGTATGGATTTTAATCTGAGTCTCGATAACCGAGGGGTTCTGTACCATCTGGTATGGATTTTAATCTGAGTCTCTATAACCGAGAGGCTCCTGGAGCAGGCTTGTAAGATTTGAAATATTGTCTTCCATTTGTCTTCTGACGGTGGGGTCTGTAAGGTTTCTGTGCCAGGCCTCACATATCTGGGCAGGTCTATATATTAAGTTGATAGTAGACTTAGAGTTAGGAGATCAGGTGTCTCGGGGGTTGCGTATTGGAAACAATCTTTTCAAAGGGAGTAAGAGGACGTTTGAATTGGGCCTGGAATCTGGTTCGAGAGATAAAGTGGTGGAGTTGAGTGTAAGTTCACAGCTCAGAGAGGGGTAGAGCATGTTTGGTTTGTATGTCCTAGAAGGAGATAAGGGCCCCATTGTAGAGAATCTGGTAAGGCCTGGGTCTGTCCAAGCTGCAAGGGATCCGGGCTGGAGTCCCGAGGTAAAGTGCACATTAAAGGTGAGTGGAGTGATGGGTGAGGAGAGGATGCCTTTTCTCCAGAGTGGGGGTTATATTTGGGTGTACAACTGGTGTAATAGAGAGAAGCCATGGCAGGAGCTGCAATGGTGTCTGGACAAACAGGGCTTCAAGAGCAACCCATTGTTTTATGTGAGTGGTAGCTGACCAATCTTTGACCCCTGTGACACTGTGTAATATGAGGAGAAGCAGGGGGCCTGGAGGCTTCCCAGTCATTTGGGATGAAAGAGGCTGTCTTTACGACACCAGGGTCTACCTTTCCCTCAGATAAAGTCTACTAATATGGTCTGGGCAGACCAGAAAAATGAGGGGGGACAGCAATGGAAGGTGTTTGAAATAAGTACAGGCATCTGGGTAGAATATTAATTTTTATCGCATTTAAACACCTGAGCCATGACCATGAGCTTTTTCGTGAGCAATGGGAGAAAATTTTAATTATACAGATGGTCGCATGAGTTGGGTAAGTTCACCCCCAGGTATTTAATATGGGAAGGTTTCCAAATGAATGAAAACCTTTGACCTCTTACAGGTAGAGTCTTCAACATGGATCCCCAGAGCGAGTGATTTAGAGCTGTTTATTTTAAAACTGGAAAGCTCCCTGAAGTGTGAACTTCTCCATTAATACAGTGAGAGTGTACAATGGATCAGTGGCAAATGTTGGCACGTCATCAGCAAATAAAGCCAGCTTTGTCTCCTTCCCATCCATGGTTATATCCTTTATTTCAGGATTGACGTGTATCGTATGGAAGAGGGCTTTGATGCAGAGGACAAATATTGAGGGGGAGAGTGTACAACCTTGCTGTGTGCCGTTTGCAATGTTAAATGGTTCTGAGAGTATGATTTTGAGTTGAAGCTTCACCGAGGGGGTTGTATAGAGCGCCATAATCTTTTCCAAGAAGGAGGGACCCAGGCCCAGGTGTTCCAGCACTTCCTTTATAAAGTCCCATGCAACTCAAATACTTTTTTTGGTGTCCGTTGATAATAGCACTATTGGTAACTTATGAGATGTGGCCATTTGACTTAAACTAATTGCTTTTGTGGTATTGTCCCTGGCCTCGTGACCAGGGTCAAAACCCACCTGGTCGTTATGAACAATATCAGTCAAGAAATTCTTCAGTCTGTTGGCTATGAATTTGCAAATAGTTTTAGGTTGATATTCAGTAGGGAAATGGGACAGTAGCTCTCACATCTTGCTGGGTCCTTACCCTCCTTAGGAATGAGAGATATATGCGCTTCAATGGCCTGATTCAGGCACCTTACGGCCATTTGAGGTCTGTACGGCTGTCATCGTAGTGGGGAGTGCATGTCCCGTGCACTCCCCACTGGTGGCCAGAAATCTGGACACTTACGTGTCCAGATTCCTACCCTAACTATTACTATCAGCTCTGCGGCCTTACGGCCGCATTGCTGATTGTAATGGGGCTTCCTTTGCCCCGTTCCCTAATTTGCATGCCTATCTCCACCTTGACGGCGGAAATACAGCATGCGTAAATGGGGGGAAAGCCTCTTCTCGTAACAGCCAGCGGCCATAACTATAGTTGCGGCCGCCGGCCATTACATCGCCGTATGCTAGAGTATTGTGCATGCGCATAACATTCATAACAGGGAAATTACAATGTGGAGATAGCGTTAAATACTTGCAGGTAGGCAGAAAGAGGACTGGAAGGACTTATAGAAAGTGGCAGTAAAGCCGTTTGGGCCTGGGCTCTTCTCTGCCGGCGAAGCTTTGATAGCTGCCTTCAGTTTCAGAAGAGTAAAGGGGGCATTAAGTGTCTCCCTGTTTTCAGTAGTTAGTTGGGGGTAATGGCATTTTTGTAACTAGTCGGCAATTTGGGTTTTACATAGCTGCGAATCTTTGCTAGGGTATTGTGACTCCAGGTAATATATTCTTGAGTAGTAAGAATGGAAGGACCTCACAATGGGCCTGATCCAGAGCTACGAAAATTCGCACGGCGGGCGAATGCGTACGTGCGACCGTGCGAAAAAACATGCACGCCCCTAACACTCCCATAGTAAAGTACCTGCTTACGGCGGCTATACCCTACACTGGGTACTACCGTCGGCCGTACGAATTTTCGCACATAATACGCTCAGCGTACGGGCTTAGCACGCCCATACTGTACAATTTAAATGGCTATCCCCGCCTCTCTATAGTAAAACGAGCGCCCAGGCGACCGTCGTACTGAACGCACGCCCCTCGAGCGAAAAATTAGCACACGATACGAACGCTATACGCTCATGTCGTCCAGCCGACAGGAAGTTGTCATACTGGGCATGCGCAGTGCGAATTTTCGTACGAAAATACGCAAAAAAACGTCGTACGCTCGCACGAAATCGGCCAATTTCGTAGCTCTGGATCAGGCCCAATGTCCCCATCCAGCGAGACTTTTTTTCTCATGGTGGTCAGTTATGTGTTATATGATAAAGGTTAGTGAGCATTGAGCCTGAAGGGCTCTAGCAAGCATTTTTCCTGGTCTATTGCTATTGGAAAAACTGGTTCCTATATTTTCAATAGATAAGACAAATCCTGTCATCTAACGGTTTGTTGAGGGCGGTTCTGATCTGTGTCAGTTCACATAGGACATTTGGGGATAGGCTTTGTTTGTGATGTGTTTCGAGGTATGTTATATTGGCTGGGAGCTTAAGTCTCTGTGTCTCTTTTTGGTTTTTGAAGTATGAGCCCAGCTGAATGCAACACCCCAGGATTACACATTTAAGTGCTTCCCAAACTATAACAGGGGAAGTATCTTCGAGGGTGTTATGTGCTAGGAACTCTGCAAGTGTCTGCTTCAGCTGGGCCTTGCAATATGGGTCTTGTAGGAGGGGTCGGCAGGACCATCCCCGAGAGGGGGAATCAGGGATTTTGTGAGGGTGACAAAAAAAACTACTTTATTCGAGAATGATAAAAATATATTTAATAAATCCTGCACCATTTTATTTTACAAAAAGAATATTGCTTTTTAGTTAAAATACAAATAGAAGGAAGTGAACAGACTTAATTTACATAGTAATCTCTTAAATGCCAGAGCCCTGTA
This sequence comes from Limnodynastes dumerilii, assembly GCA_011038615.1. NCBI lineage: Eukaryota > Metazoa > Chordata > Amphibia > Anura > Limnodynastidae > Limnodynastes > Limnodynastes dumerilii. The sequence continues at coordinate 357,333 of WWET01000996.1, forward strand.
GTTGAATACATTTACATTAAAATCCTGTATGTGACTTTTGCTTCATTTGCTCTTTGAAAAGGCTGTAATTTGACAGTAGTAACATATTGTATTTGAGCTGTCCCTTGACCTTTAGTAAATCACACATTTAAAGGATATTGTCCCAGCTAAAGAACACTGACCAATCGATGCTCAACACTGTGACCTGCTGTGATATAACTAGAATTTTGGATTTAATACACTCTAAAATAAGAACTAATTTTTCCTTGTATACAGCTTTTCATAACCAACGGAGGGTAACGCACATTCTTAATTAAAATTATAGACGTCAACATATTGCAGTAATTATTTCTGCAAATCCAACAGAAAAATAAAGTTAAGACTTATTTAAAATACTACAATTTCTTTTCTGTATTTTCCTGCTGTATGAGTTGAAACCCTTTCAACAGAATGATATAGAGCTTTCATTTATAAAACATATCTTACCAAAATCTAAGACCAGAAATTAGCAAAGAGCATATATAAAACTGTCACACCACGTACACATCTTCATTTGGTTCCTTGTAAACTGGCACCTGGCCAACATAATAGCTTGCAGCTAGTCAAGCTATCAATAAAACTAACTCAAATTATTCAAATATTGGTCAGTATTCCCTTGTTCTCAGTGTATTAAAAGGCAAAAGTGAACATCATGCACAAAAAAAAAGTTTTGACCTTATATAGTTACAAAATATATTAAGCAGAGCAGGCGGAGTTTATAGGTCATTATTTGTGTTTTGCTATTGGGTTCTGCAGTGGCATGTTATACCCCTGTAGAGCATGGTTGCCAACTCTCCCTGAATATCAGGGAGTCTCCCTGAAGAGCATGTGATCTCCCTGACTCCCTGAAGTGTTGGGCAATCTCCCTGATGCTGATTCAGTTACAGAAGTAATTGCGGTATGATGACAGAATTTAGAAATTGTGTCCCATTTCCATGCATTAAGGCTTTGGAGGTGGCAGATGAAGAAGTCATTAATTTTCTATACACAGTATGCACAATAAATACTGAAAATATTTAACAATCAATAAATACTGATGCTGCTAATTTTTATTGAGAAAGAGTTTGCCTGGCAGTGTTAGACACAACCATAGGTGGAGCTATTCATAGGACACACCCCTTTGATACTATAGGACACACCTCTTTGATATTATAGGACACACCCCTTTGGTGCAGCCTTGATAGTGCTATCACAATCTCCCTGATATTCATTTGCAAAAGTTGGCAACCATGCTGTAGAGTAACACTGGCACATTAGAGAAAAAAATATCTCAGGTCAAACTAAACTTATGCTTTTTTATTTCTAATAAAACAAAAGTAAACTCCAATACAAATTACTGTTTATAAATTGAAATACTTGAAAAAATGTATTTAAACAATTTGCTGCTCTACTGAAGCAGACACAGAGCTTTTCATGCCACCAGGAACCATAAATGCTAGAAATTTTACAGTCACAGTGCTATACATGTCCTTGGATCTTGTCACATCCCTCCATTTTCTGTGACCATGCCCCATTTTGTGTCACAGCTACAGATTGTATATTCTACCATCCCCCAGTTTTGGGAGGTATGTAAATCACTTCAGATCTGATTCACACTTAAGAGTAAAATTACAAACTTACCTAAATATACGCACGCGAAAAATCCAAAACACTGGTTCAGAGAAAAGAAAGAAAGATTAACCACTCCCCTTGTGTTGGGAGTGCAACGTAAGGACTTAAGTCTTTCTTGGGTATAATTAGGCATGCGCAGACTTTATTAGCTGTGAATCTGTTGTGCGTTTAGGTGCTTAAAGTAGCTTAGAATCTGCATAGAATTTAATAAACGATCCATTATTTGTTTCATTTAAAAACAAACATCCATTCATTATACACTCTCAGCAGGTGTGGGCTAAACAAATGTTGAACAACAAAGGAGAAAGAAAAATTTCCTAATGGCGCCAAGAACTTGTAGGTGACTTGTAGACAATTAAATTAAACAAATAAAAATAATTAAATAAGTAAGGAAATCTATAGAGCAGCTGCACTAAAGGTGCTTCAACCTTGGAGTAGTTAAACAAAAAACAGAGAAAGTGCTGCGCTGATAGATATCAATACAATTGGGTGATTGTAATAAGAAAAATAAGAAAAAATAAGAAAAATTTGTAAATAAGTATATAAATGCTGGTTAGGTAGTCGTTAATTCAATTTATACATTTATTAAAATATAAACAATCAAAAAATTATAAACAATAAAAAAACTTTTTACTACGTGGCAAGTACAGGGTATTTAAATAGAGTCCAGTTTGATGTCTCTGGAGACAAAAAGGTACTGATTTGTAGTAAAGTTGTGCATGCATACAATATCAATAAAATTGATTGGTGAACCGGGCTCTAATATTTGTATAAAATGTTCAATTTCTCGTGGTAAAGCTGTGACCAAGTTATGTGTATCCAATCCTCCCAATAAATACAGTGAGAAAGGTAGGTTTAAGATATGTTCACCGGGCTGGCAGGCGCATGTCCGCGCCGGCTAGCTGAGGTTGTCCACCGGCAATTAGTCTGGATCGTGTCCCATCTTCTCCTCTACTCCATTCAACAGAGGTCTTTTCCGAGGGTAGGCGACTTGTAGATGGAACAATATAGGCTTTAGTAGACTGAGTGGTATATGAGGATACGATTGTTCTGTTAGATTCCTCTGTTTCGTGGCGGATATTAACATCGTTAGCAGGGAGGGTATATGAGCTGACAGGCTAAGAGGTGGTCCTTGCACACGAGAAGCCGAAATCTCGTTCAACTGACGCGTTTCATCGCAGCAATGGCCATTTCATCAGAGGTATTCTGAGTGGAGAGCACAGAGGGTCATTTACTTTGTGGGCTGAACAAAGTAAGAGAAGATGCATGGCTTCACAGCAAACAATATGATTCTTCGACTTACGAGTGGTTGAGGACCACCTTAATTTGCGTATGTTAGCTTATGCAAGGCACTCCTACTTGTGAATCAGTCCTAGCTCTGTTGGAATGCCCATATTGTAGATTAGTAGCCCGTGTGCAATTCCTTTTCATTAAGAATCTCGGACCGAATTCACAATTAATAACGTCAGTGACTTACGCACACAAGGGGCCTGATACAGACCTATGCCGATGCCCTGTGCTTACTAAAGCACAGTGGGCCTGATCCAGAGGTACGTAAGAGCGGCTTTTCAGCCGATTTGCGCATGCGCCTGGCAGATGTTGCCCGGCGTTGCTACGGCAACTCCCGATCCTGAATCGGGCGTCCGTAGCAGCGCCGTAGGGACGCTGGAGGGGACTTCCACTTATCAANCCCTTATTTAGCTCCCCCCGCCCACCTACACTAACCTGAACATAGGGACGCTGGGGGACGTCCCCTCCAGTGTCCCTACGGCGCTGCTACAGATGCCCGATCCATGATCGGGCATTGCCTTAGCAACGCCGGGCAACATCTGCCCGGCGCATGCGCAGATCGGCTTTTCAGCCGATCTTACGCTTACGCCCGCTGTCCTAGCGACGGCGGGTGTAGGTCTGGATCAGGCCCAAGGAGCATAAGTCACCTGACTTATCTGGAGGGCGCATGCCCTAGCGTATGAACAATCGGACGGAACACAGAATGGAACGTATGAACAATCGGATGGAACACAGCCCGAGGAAATGGGCTGTGCTTCCCTTCCGCCCGCTAAAGCATGGTAAGTGTACAGTGTGGGAGGGGGCTCCCACACTGTAGCGGATCAGCGGTCGTATGGATCGCTGACTTAATGCAGGCTTATGGCAGTGTAAGCTGCCATAAAGCCCGCACGACAGAGGGGAGTGACAGGGGGTGTGCACTCCCCTCTGTCTCGTGTAATTACAGACACCCGCACGCACGGAAAGTGTTCGGGAGTCTGGATCAGGCCCCTTGTCCCTCTTGCCACGTATATGGGACTCATTACATGCCAATGCATGCATCAGTCCTAAGTCAGACGTCCATGTATGTGATACTTATTAAAACATTATCAACCTCTGAACACACTTAATTAAACTTGTCTTTGAGAACCAATTTAGTGTAATGGTTGGATTTTCTTTTAATTGACATCACACATTGGAGGCTCAACCTCTACACTAGAAAACACAATACACCTCTTCTAACAAAGGTTTGTCCCTTTCAGTAATTAGTAATTACCATAAAGAGACACATACCTACTGGAAGTTTGATGCCGCACGAACACCAAGTGCAATGTTTAACATAGTACCCATGAAGAAGGTAATAGTATGTACAAGTTTGTAGTTTTAGCATTTGAAGATTACACATGTGTTTGCATTTTTAGGAAAAGTACACACCAAAGCAGTAATCCGATAAAAAGCCTTATAAAAATTCTAATTATTCAGTGCATGCATTAATTACACGGAGGAGAGGACTTCCTTGTTACTCCCCTCTCTCATGCGGACTGTACATGACTTCCGTTACCATAAGGCAGCCTTAAGTCTCTCGTTTGGATCAAGGGTCCATACATCCGCTGATCCACGCATAAGGTTTAAAACCTGCCCCTACTGTCAAATTTGAAAGCTCCCCCGCACACCTTATGGAGTTTAAGGTGGACAGATCTCTAGATGTACGAAAATAAGTGCTGGCTGTCGTCCAGAGGTTAGGATCCGGTTCCTTAATTATTAAGACTTTGGAAGCTCCAAACACAGCGCCAGCAGGAAATTCATATTTAATCCCCACTGTATCCAGCATTCCATGTGAGCGCAGATGAGACCACTCACCCTTGCTCACATAAATTTCCACTGGGGAGAACCTACTTTTTAAAGTCTTGACATGCCAAATTCCATAATACATGCCCATGTATCTAAGGTCTTGCCATCCCAGGTCTTGCCATCCCAGGTTCTTTAATACATGCCCATACTGTACAATATATATATACTTGATTGCAAGAACTGTTGGAAACCCATTTCAAACCCATAACAAAAAGAAACAAAAGGCATCTCTGGATCATTCATATGCTACATATACTGCATACACTATAAAATAGTGTCACAATCGTAATGAATGCATTTGCAGGGGCCAAAAAGTAAATGTTTTACAATCTTAGTGATTTCCGGAGTCTGGATTCAGTCACTTGTTCTTAAGTAATTCTTTTTATTATTATTAATATTATTATTATTATTAGTAGTAGTAGTATTATTGTTATTATGAATTCTGCTTTGATTTTAAAACTTTAATAATTTTTTGTTTGACAATTATTGATTATTTATGGTCATGGTCATGTTGTTTTTTTTCTTACTAAATTATATTCATTTTCTATCTACTAAATCCTGTAATTCACTGGAAAGTATTCCCAGGGCAATGTGCCTTCATTAACGATTCAAAGACTTGAATTATATGCAGAACACTTAACAAGCACGCTTTAACCATTCTAAATATTTAACACTCCACAAATCTCTCCCCTAAAATGATGAGTGGACCATATTTAAAGTCAAGAAAGTGTGGTTAAAAAAAAAATGTCAAGTCCATTAAAGAGCTTTTACTTTTCCTGACTTATGCAAATACCTTTCTTACTATTAACCAAATGAAAACTATTTGTTTCACTTTAGTAGTTTTATGGAATAGTGTTTGATGATTTGAAGGTTTTTTTTTTTTTTTACAAGTAAAGGAAATTATATATGAAATTACTACTTTACGGCTAGAAAACTGTATGTTGCATTTACAAAACTTTCTCAGATTTTTTTGGTATGTTACCCAGATGTGCCAAAGTATTTGGAGCAAATTCAGAGGGCATTTTTCAATTGCTTGCATTGGAAAACATCTGCTTTAAGAATTGTGCAAGGCTGTGTATCGGAGCACAATCTGTATAATCCAGAATTTAGAGCTTTTAAATTTCAGACATTATATGACAGTGGTGCAGTCATATAAGTAAGTAAGAGGTGTTTAGGATAAAAAAAAAATATTGAGGACTATGATCTCTCCGGTCCAAGATCCTCCCTTACAATGTATTGCCATTTTAAGTGGTGCTGGATCAGATGTTTTAAGGCGGGATGAAGGTGTTGGAAATCCGTGCAGATAATGGGAGTGGTCTCCCATGCACTTGCACAAGTGTCTGGATAAAGCAGGCGTTGCATTTGATATATGTATCTCTGGATTCGTTCCTTTGTTATTATATAGGCAAACAACTGCTCAGGAAGTGAATTATTCATGGATATATTTAATGGCTATAGTCCTGCTCAGTGCATCAGAAGTACCCAAGTGTACTCCTCATGTGATCATCAGGAACATATGTAAAGTCTTGCTTGTACCTGTCTGCACATTCCTTAACTCAGCACATAATATAATGGAAGCAAAATCCATACATCTGACTTGTTTACTGAACTATTCAACTATTTACTTCCAACACAGTTATTTTATCCCATCCAGTGTCATAAATCTTCTCTCTTTTATTTCTTTTTAGTCCTTTGTTTGCATTATTATATATCTGCTGGTTGATAATAAAATCATGTACCAGATGATCAACAATGATTCTTTATCAACCCACAATTCCTAGCTCCTCACATCTTTCCCCCAACAGATTAAAAGAATAGAGTTTCATGCAATTTTCATACAACTCATCAGAAAATAAAAATCACAGGATAGCAGAAAATAGGCTCCAATGAAATACACTGAAGACTATTAACTATCAGCATCTTACAGTGTGTCATTTAGTTATTGTGGTTTGTTTTAGGAACAAAAGAGAAAAAAAGTTACTCAGTTCCCCTAAAAAAAATGTAAAATAACCCTAAAAAACACAATAAATATGTAATTTAGTTGCTTGTAAAAGATAGATAAAAAGGTATTAGAAAGAAATCTGCTGTTATGTATGCTATTTGCATACACCCATGTGCTCCTTATGAATAACAATATGTTATGTTTAAGTCATATTGCAGAACACAAAAAAACATTTGCATAAGATAAAGATAGTAAAGGAAAATAATGAGGCATGCAGTAAAAACACAACACATGTCAGCAATGATATTACATTATGTAAAGGAGACAGTGATGGTAATTTATCTATTAGCAGGACATTATTTTCTGCACGTGCCTGTTCCTTCTTATGTGACTGAGCAAAGGACACCTACCTTTGGAACTTCATTGCCTACATTATGGTTTTCATAATTAAGCCTTTTGCTGAGTTGTTTCATTCTGAGCCAACTGCAGTCTGCCCGGTCCTGCTTTAGCAGCTTTTGCACGTTCCATTTTGTACAGTTGCTTAGGAATTGAAAGCTTGCTGCAGCAGATCAATTAGATTTGCAATTCTCAAAGTGAAGCATGGTCAATTTTCCTCTATGCCAATATTAACCCCAACATCAATACTACTTTTCCAACTTGCACATTTATGAAGCCTGGAGAAACAAATTTTCTGTTGTCATTGTCTCATAAAAAAGGTTGTTTATGTTTCAGTCCAAAAGCCAGTTTTATGAGCATTGTATTCAGGATCAATTTGATTTAAGCTTAGTACATTCACCGGAAGAGATTTTTACTGAAAGCTTTAAGTTACAAAAGTAAAATAAAACCGGGTCGCAAAAGAATACTGTATTGATCTCTAAGAATACATTAAAAAGGGATACACAGCATATTGAGTATCTGCATAGTAACATATATATAGGAGTGCAGTTATATAGCTTAACTTAAGATAAAGAAAGCCAATGAACGCATCAACAATTTTAACTCATATATAGAACCAAATATCTTTTAAGGGATAATCTGGTAAAAATAATTATTTTTGTGTTAAACATTAAAGTACATAGAAAAACAGAAACATTGAAACACAAAGTGATTGCAGAGAGCAGTCACATCCACTCTTGCTTTATAGATGTTAGACCTTTTTGAAAATGATTTCAGTACTGATGTCTGTATATCTTGTGTACTGGTAGACTTTTTCCAGTTAGATGTAATGCTGGTATCTGGGGATTGATACAAATACAGTTAATTGTACAGTGGTGCAGCTCTATACTCCAATCTGTGAGCAGGTCCTGGGACTGCTGTGCTTCTTCATTCTGCAATCTTTTCTGGATAATATAATATCATATACTGTTCAACAGTGTAGAATTCTCAACTGAACTAAAACAATTACCAACTTTGTGTTATTAATACCGTGTAGAACCAGACGTTCAAGGCTAAGAACATGCTTGATACAAACAAAAGGTAAGTGATACTAACATTATGGAATACAAGCTCATACTGCACACATCTAGAATGTAGAAATTAGTTAGATAAGTAGTACCAATTAACTTCTTTAAAACATTATTATAACCTAATAAGGAAGAGAGTTCTTTTTCTGTTATTGTCAGGGTATATAGGATTTAGCACAAGGTCAGCTCCCGAGACTGGCTGCAGAAGTGCCCACTGACCTTTACAGCTCGACAACTCCTGGAAGCCTGTTGATCATTATTAAGCAATATCTACCAGAGGAAGCTAAGCATTTAGTATTGTTCAGAAATAAACAAAGTCTGTCTTGGACTGCCCATGGAAAATAATTGTGATAATATCAAGATGGTAATCTCTGCTAGAATTTAGGACACAGTGGCATACGTCCCAACTGTCCCAATACAGATAGTAAAAGGACCAGGGAGACTAACAGGGGGCAGGTGAAGGCTGGCACTGTCAATGGGGGGCAGATGGAGGCTGTCAATTGGGGGTAGACATCACATTTGAGGCTGGCACTGGCAATAGGGGGCAGATCA
>WWET01000996.1:366576-377135 GCA_011038615.1 Limnodynastes dumerilii
AGGCTGGCACAGGCAGTTGGGGGCAGACATGGAAGCAGGCAATATTAATAGGGGGCAGACATGGAGGCTGGCAGTATTAATTGGGGGCAGACATGGAGACTGGCAATAATAATATGGGGCAGATATAGAGGCTGGGCATATGAATCCTGGACAAATAATAAGGGGCAGACCTATGGATGGCTGAATAAAAGGGGCAGGTACTAGATCTGCTTGTATGGGTTGTGCAAGACACACCCACTGCCCCAGACACGCCCACTGGGTGGTACAAGACACACCCCCCACTACCAGGCCGCAAAATTTTGTCCCTCTTTTGAATTTTCAAATGTTGGGAGGTATGCAGTGGGGCCTTCTTAATTCAATAATTTTCTACAAGGGTGCATACAGAGGTTTCCTTTGGAGCAATATATTTGTAAAGGATAGGGTGCATATCAGCAGAATCAGTGGTCCATAAATAAATGCAAAATATAGGGTCAAAAACTTGATAAAACACAAAACAAAAAGAGTAAGGTCCAAGAAATGCACACAATGATTGGGCATAAATAGATAATAAATCCATAGAATAAGAAAAAAGAAGGGACTATTTTTTTTAATAGGAATTATCCCATGTCTAGGTTAACATGAAGACCTTTTGTGTTCTGGTCACATAAACTAAAAGTTCATATTGTTTCCTCTTTGGAGATTTGGGGCTAGATTTACTAAGCTGTGGGAAAGGAAAAATGGAGATGTTGATCATAGCAAACAATCAGATTCTAGCTCTCACTTTTCTATTACAAACTAGAAAATGTCAGATAGAATCTAATTGGTTGCTATGGGCAACAACTCCACTTTTCCTTTTCCACAGCTTAGTAAATCTGGCCCTTAGTCTAAGATGTTGTCCCATCCCTGGGCTTTTTCCATTTTCTTAACGCAGATGTACAGATTCACATATTGTAGGTCACATGTACATTCATGAAGTTATATTACATTTTAGTATAGCAACTTAGACTTTCTTTAATGACATATGTAGTGCCAGTGACATTTTAAGTTGTAGGGGTTGCTGACACTCCTTATTTTAAGTTTTAGAAGAGTTTTTCTCTCCAAATGCTTGAGTGTTTCAGCTTGAGACAAATAGTCCTCCACACTGGTACACTTTCTTCTAAACCTCAAGAATTGTCCACTTGGAATGTTTCTTAACCAGGCCCCATACTGGTTGCTTGATGCTGAAATGTATATGTTAGCTTCAAAAAATTTTATATGCACTTTAGTGGACCTTATTATAGTGATATCAAGGTCTGAGACAACTCATGAGTCAACTCTAACTTTGCTGTTCTCTGATGTGAACCAGCTTAAGTTAGTTGTTATTTAGATATTGTGTGAATTCTGAACAGGCTTTTTCATTCCCTGGCCATATATGTTAATCTATGTAGCACCTCTGCACGATGACTATTCTAAATGGGTTTTTTCAATGCACTACAAACAGTTTTGCATAACTGGAATGAAATTAACACTGTAGTTTCACAAACCTGCCTGTTGCACACACCATTTAAATAAAATGATTAGTTTTTGGAAGGGTTAAATAGCCTTGGGCCACAAATGTGACACTTAAAATCACCAGAAGGTGGTAATTTGCATATGAATCACTTGCAATTTGTTTGGCCCAAAGTTGGCGCAGAAACCATATTTTATTATTTTTGATACATAGCTGTCATTTTGCAAGGGTAGAATAGCCTTGGGACAAAAATTTGACATTTGGGGATCCATTTACAAAGGTCGATTTGGTCCAAACTGACCAGGATCCCGGGACTTTTGCAGCGATTATGCCATCAAAATAAATAAATCAGTCGCGCTTGGCACATACTATGTAATGTTGTTGCAACTCTAATATCCGGTTAATACATCAAGCGTACCCCAAACATAGATGACAAAATAACAACAACTAAACTGAGTGGATATTGGTAAATTAGATTCATAAAGTGTCAGTGCATAAAAAATAGTCAATTGGCATATAATATGCCATAAACCAGGTTTTTTTTTTTTGTGTTGTCAGAAGTGGTCCAGATCAAGTGGCAATCAAACAAGCGCTAGTGTAGTAGTTGGTAAATGAATATGCAGGTAGCCAAAGGGTGAATAGTAGTAGAAGGTACTTAAACTTAAAGGCTGATAATATAACCAGCACAATATCAAATGTTGGTAGACAGAGATATAGAATGATGAGTTCGGAAAAATATCAGATCCAATGTCCAACTCTAGGCAATAATGTTACTAGCTGTGAACTGCCAATAGGAGCTTGAGATATGTTTAGACTCCAAGGGCCTCATTTACAAAAATAGTTTTTTTGCAGCAATTATGCATTACCAGACATAACCACAATGAAAAAAAAATGCGGCATAGCTTTTGTCTGGCGATTAATAATTGCTGTCGATTATGTTTAAAAGCACGGCGATTGTCTATTAAAAAATCGACAACGATCCTTCTAACCCTTATTATGCCAACGCAGATAGTACTATAAGGCACAGCATGGCCATGTGTCCCCCTATAATGACCACTATAAAAGATCTCCCTTTTATAGTGTTTATGACATTATTGACACTACAAAAGGTGGACCTCTAGTGACCGAATGGTCATTAGCATCCTAACCACAGAAGAGGAAGGAGGAGGACGCTGCGTCAAGATACAGAAGAGAAGACTGATGAACTTCAATCAACTAATCCACATCTTCAAGCAAGTGGACCAGATCTTCAAGCAACAGGATGGATGACTGCTAAATGGTGAGTCTATATTACACTTTATTCCTTTTTTAAATTACACACTACATAACACATAGGATCTTTTAATGACTGTCCACCATTATAGTTAAAATTACAAAGGGGGACACATTATTTACTTTGTATTTTTGTTTATATATTTAATAATTTAAAATGTACATTATGTGGGTTTAGAGTGTGATTTTTTTTTAACACATAGCACATAACTAAGCTTTTTTAACCCTTGTCAGGCTGATGCTTAAAGTACTATAAGGCACAGCATGGCCACAAACATGATACCCATAAGCATGCTACCCATCACATTTATAGTATGAAAAACACGTCAATGATGTTGACATGTGTTTTTCAGCTAAAGTGTGTCACTTTTAATGAAAGCGACACACACAGCAAGCATTTTTTTATAGAGATTTCAGGACATACTGGAGGCGATTGTGTCAAAACGCTTTTAGTAAATCCTGCATTTGCTATGTCTCACATTGTAAAAATCAGGACTGCGATGTTAGAGTGATGTTTGCCGTGTCGATTTTGATAAAGGCTAAAGTTCCAGGACTTTCCCTTTAGTGAATGCGGGGATGCCATAATCACCCCAAAAGTCCCAGGACTTTGGCCATTTTTAGCAAAATCGACTTTAGTAAATGAGGCCCCAAGTCTGATTTAATATGTAGCAGAGCTGTATGCCAATGAGCAGTGATTCCTCCAGAGAAATACCGGATCTGATGTCCGATTATTGGTAGTAACAGTTAGTGAATAGGTAATTGTCTAGACAGAGAGTTGCCAAATCAATTGGCCAGCTAAAGGTGGAAAGTGCTTGTCAAATACTGACATAGCGACCCATGTGGAATGATGTATTGAACCACTTGATGGTGCAGGCTTCAGGTCTCAGAGAGGAAGGTGACATGCGGGCATCCCCACTGTAGATGTCTTCATGGGACCGATGCTGGCACTTGTAGTGGCTAAGTGGATAATCTCAATATAGTGTTGAATAGTGAAGGGCACGGTATCAGGCTGTCGAAGCGTTTCTTCCGTGCCTGGACTTTTTCAAGATAAAGTAAAAATGGAAGGCCTCCGTTTTTATTTTGGCTTGAAAAAGTCCATGACTCGTGGCAAAGACTATAAAAGGGCCCCAAAAAAACTGCCTAATAACCTTTGATTTTCATTAAATCGACTTTAGGAAATCCAGCCTGTTTTGCCACCCAATTCTATATTTAGAACCTTGTTGACTCACACAAATTATAAGTGCAAGTGGTTAATTTCAAGTGTCAAGTTTTTGACTCAAGACTATATAGCGATAGCTACTTATTTTAAATGTGTCCACTTTGCCACCATAGTTGATGCCCAAAACCTTGTTGGGCTAATCAACTTAGTGCTCAGTTTGATTTAATTATCTTAAAATAACATGAAATGAATTAGAAACTGGAGCATGAATAAGAAGTGAATGAGAAGCCAAATTTAGCCTTGTCACCTTTATTGTGTCTTTAAGATATCGCTGCTTTACTATCTTGTGTAAACCCCTATACCATATATTTTTACTTTAGGTTATTTACATAAGTGCTCCTTTTCTTATTCTCTAGTGATTTGCACAGTGTTTGCAATTGCTGCATATGACATTATTTTCTGCCAGTACAGTTATTAAATAATTGCACCTGACCTGTACCAGGTACAAGGAATTCTGCAAGAGGCTTAAATCCACAGTTCTGCTGCTCTGTGTAAGCTACATTTATAAGAACACACAAACTGTGTAATCTTTTCCTTCCTAGGTCATCTCTTCTGTGGTAATGGCAGAAGCATTTGTATTTGTATTGTGTCAATTACAGTCTAGAGACAACTTCACGCAGGATATGGCATAGTATATCCCATATCTAGCATAGTTTTTGTGTTGCATCAACCCCACTGGTCCAGATTGAAATGCAAAAATAACCACGCAAATAATAGGTTCTTTAACCTTTGATTCAGATGTAAATTTAAGTATGGCTTTAGATCAGTACACAAGGATTGATTTACTTGGACCAACAGAACAAAGCATAACCAGCATTTCTATATCTTTAGTGATGAATATGCGGGGTAAAGTGCTACTCCTATGTGTCATATTACTGTGGAGTGTCACCCATCAGGTCAGCCCTATGGACTTAGACATTAAATTAAAACAGGAAAGGTATTCTTTGCATGCAGGGATATATCTTTAAATTGCTTACTGCACACAGATAGTAACCAGCTTTACTTTTACACTGTTATTTAGACTTGAGCTGGGAAACGCCACCTCTCAACTCTAATACTGTTTGCAACAGATGAAATATGACTCCCCTGCAATCAATATGGTTTAACTCTCTTTTACTCTCTAAATTTTAAGCTCCTTCTTAAGTCTGGATCCAGCCCTATGTTTCTAGAAGATATCCATGTCAGTGGTGCACCCAGGGAGGAAGGAAGAGGGGTGTTTCTGGTTGCCCAAAAACATCCACATTGAAAATAAAATAAAAAAATGAAAAAAAAAATGGCCAAAAAAGCGAAAAATTTAAAAAGGAGCTTGGCTTCATGGGCACCACAATAGGGGCATGGCTTCATGGCTATGTGGGACAACTGCTTTTATAGTATGGTAATGGTAGATGGTAATGGCCTGTGCTGCAATAGGGAAGCAGGAGGCGGATGGTGAATGGGTCACAACAAATTCAGCAGTGCTTATACACTGACACAAGCTCTGGTTCATTGTGTAATGTGTTCTACTACTGCTACTACTGCTATTAGATGTGTACCTTCAAAATAAAAATATTAAAACACTGGAGGCAGGGTTTTTTTTATTACTTTTTAAAAAAATTTCCTGTGCGATATGACAATGGGAGCAGGATGGGAGCAGAACTTGGCCGTAGGCTATTTATCACGTTTTAGGGCTCCAAATTGTTGGGAGGTATACCCCACATGTATTACATAGAAACCCCCCTTTCAAAATCCTGCGTTTGCCACTGCATGTGATAGCATGACATGTTATTTAATGGTTTACATTTACATAGAAGCATCCAGCAGCACATTATTGCAGGTCAACATTTTTATTACTTCAACAGTGTAGTCCATATTCCGCTGCTCCCATGAACTGTTCTAGTAAAACTGTCAGTCCACCCTTCCTTTTCTATCTCAGTGACTCCTTCACATCGTTACAATTTAATTTAGTGTTCATTATAACAATGTTAATCATGTTGAACTAATGTGCTTCTAAAGTAGCATTTTACCCAGAATCCCGTTATAATTTACCTTTGCATTAATGTGCATTCCATTATTTTAAATTGTTCCCATAAAATGCAGGAGAGTTCCAAGTTAAGATGTGCAAAATCTACAGACAGTGGGAGGATGAAATAAAAAGCAGATAAATCTGTATTATGGAAACAGATTTGATGTTCATAACATTGTTCCATTTATCTCTCATCTATAATAAATCACAATCTCTTCCTTAGGGTCTACTATGCACAATGACCACCATGACTTGGCAGTGTCACTGTGCCAGAGCTTCACTGAATAAAAAGTGTTAGCTGTGACTGAAAAACAATTGCTTTGCCAACTGATGTAATGGAAGTCAGGGAAAGGGTGCAAACTGGACTGTGTTCAAAGTTTGCAAATAAAAGTAAAGTATTCTCCCTACATGCAAAGAATAGCAAAGCAGAAAATTTATTAACATTTGTATTTTTTTCCTGAAATTTAACATGGTTTTGCCCAGAGTTAACTTTCTATAATAAAGATACAGCGCTATAATATTAAAAATAAAGTAAATGGTTGGTGTAGATGAAAGAACAATAGACAATTAATGGCAAACCTGGATTCACAATGTTTAATAAGGTAAAATACTTATGCAACAATATTAATAATATAACAATAAAAAGCACATATATGAAAACCTTTCTAATTATGCTGATTATTTTTTCTTGCAAGGCCATATCAATCATATAACATTGGTAATAGTATATCCCATTATAGGTATCCAATTTAGAAAATAAGAATAAAGTATCAATTTTCAGAAGTTATTAAGCTCGAGAATGTAAAAAAGGCAGAGATGCATTCCAAAATAGCCCAGATGACTATAGGGACACTCGGTGTCCCAATCCTGTGTGTAAGAGTGGGGACTAAAAGGATTACAGGATTATTCTGGATCCCACTGTAGTACTGTTGGCCACCCCTCCAATATCGAGCAGATAGAAAAAGAGGTTCTCAATAAATCAAAGTTATGATGAAATTTAAGGAATGGTAATGTCCGTGATAATCAGTCAATAATCAGTCAATAATGAGCATAGAAAATGCTAAATAATGTGCGGCCACTGACGTGTTTTGTCTGCGTGACAGACTTTTTCAAAGGGATATGGTTAGATCTCAGGTTGTCGTAAAATTTAAGGAGCATCACACCTTATATTTAATTAATTAAACATGTCTTATAGTCACCTGAGGTGGAGCTTATTCATAGGAAAATCATTAACATGAGTCTGGATTTGAAAAGTCAAACTTTAAACAAAGTTTAGCATAAATAATGTTCATGAGAATTAAAATAATACAAAAATGAAATAAGCTAAATACAAAAAGAATATAAAAAATGTATATAATAAGTATCCATTTATTTGCCGTTCATTATAAAAACAATAAAAATAGTCCCAACCCCTGGTATTAACCCCGTCCATATAAGATAAAAGACTATCCCCATATTAAGTAGATGTTCTTTCCTAATGAAAGTAATATTCTTATACGAGACTAAATGTAGTTACATATCTAATGCTTTAAATCTCACATAGCTATGTGAAACTTAAAGAATTTAAAGAATGCTGGTGTTTGGAGTACTACAAGCACCAACATGTCATGCTGTTAATGTAAGCATAGGGCTTGCTGGGACCTGTAGCGCACCAACACAATTGTGTATTTACTGTTATTAAAATTAGATCAAAATTGAAAAAAAAAAAACTTAACAAAGTATCTTTTTGATTTATAATATATACATTCATCAGCCCTAAACTAAAGTGTCAAAAGTTGTGAGTCATTTACAGCATAGTGTTACTGCAACACTTATTCAGTATCTGTCTGTCACGTTATGATATCCATCATGCTCTGGATAAAGCTTTCTCTGTGCCATCTTTTCTTACCAGAATAAAAAAAAAAACCTTAGAAAAGTTCAGGTGATATATACATTTGATTTCAAAATGTATCATTGTTAAATAACTCCAACTACTCCCATGGTACAGTAGGCTACCAAGAGCTCTTTTGTTATGAGTTCACAGAAGGGATGTTAAAAAATGAGGGATGTTATTTTTAATACTGAGCAGTAATATTGTAGTATAGTATACAGTATATACATATAATTGTATAATATGTATAGTATAAATATATATAATTGTATAAGGTGTCAAATTTATAATATATTATATTATATAATATATTATATAATATATTCTGCAATATTATTGAAGAAGAGAAGAGCACATTTCTCATCACTTAATAATGACGGACTAACTATTTTAAACTTGTGCATTAAATAACACCTTTTATAATCAGCTTAAACAATTGCCATATTCATAGGAAAGGACACAGGAAAGGACCAAGAACTTCTGGGAAGGGTGTAGAGGGTCTGTTCAGCAAACTATATATATAGTAGCTCTTTACCATTTTAAACAGTCATTCACATCAAACTCTTACAGTCTAAGGGCCTGATCCAGAGCAACGCTCGCAAGCGAGCGTACGCTCATCGTAAGCGAATTTTCGGCAAAAAAATCGCAATGCGCATGCCCAGTATGACAGCTTCCGGTCGCCCGAGCGTCATGAGCGAATAGCGGGCGTATCGTTAGCGTATTTTTCGCTCGCTGGGCGTATTTTTTTTACGATGGTCGGCTGGGCGCCCGTTTTACTACAGGGAGGCGGGGATAGCCATTTAAATTGTACAGTATGGGCGTGCTAAGCGTATTTTCTCAGCGTATTCTCTGCGAATTTTCGTACGGCCGACGGTCGTACCCAGTGTAGGGTATAGCCGCCGTAAGCAGGGACTTTACTATGGGAGTGCTAGGGGCGTGTAGGTTGATACGACGAGCGTACGTTCGCATTCGCCCGTCGTGCGAATTTTCGGAGCGCTGGATCAGGCCCTAATTCCCTAACATACTCCGTACATAGGGCATTACATCCCTACGCAAGCCAAAAAAACATACATACATAGGAGAAGGAAGGCATTTAAATTGTACAGTATGGGCTGGGTTAGGCACTTACACAGGGGCAGCCCTAGGTTTTGTGGGGCCCTAGGCGACAATGCCACCACCAGCCCCCAAACCCTTGTAAAAGAAAACTTGGAAATTACACATTTAGTTTTCGGTTTGAATTTTTGTTTTTTACTTTGCTTTAACATACTATAACCTCACATTACCCCCACCTCATATACTATAACCACAAATTACCCCTTCTCACTCCAATACTATAACCACACATTACCCCCTCACATACTATAACCCCCAATAAGCTTTAATAAGTCTCTTACATTTTTGCTGTCTTCCCCTCTCTTCTTCCTCACCCTCCTTCCTCTGCGGTGCCTCTGCTTCTTAATGACGCTGACGTGAATACATCAGCGTAATGCTGCTAACGGCGCTGTGTTGCCATAGCAACAGATACACAGTGCCCGGACCGCAGCAAACTTGCAGTATCGGGGTCCTGCGTGACCGCAGCAGCACAGTGGAGGGATCTCCGTCTTCAGGCTCACTGCGGCTCTGATTTCCGGCTTCGGTTACAGTACAGCTTGTTTCTATTGTCAATTAATAGAGGCTAGAGAGAGGGAGAAAGTTCATACAATCGCCAAAAGATAGTTAAGGGTGAAAGTTCATACAGTCTGTTTGTTTCTATTGTCAATTAGGTTTAGATTTAGTGTTCATACAGGGTCAGGGTTAGAGAGTTAAGGGTGAAAGTTCATACAGTCTATTTGTTTCTATTGTCAATTAGGGTTAGGGTTAGGGTTGGCCAGTTAACAGTGTTTGTTTTAATGTTATCCATTTTTATTCTTTATTCTCTATTAATTGACAATAGAAACAAATAGACTGTATGAGCTTTTACCCTTAACTCTCTTTTGACGATTGTATGAACTTTCTCCCTTAATTCTTTATTTTCTATTCTCTATTCTCTATCAATTAGAGAAACGAGCCGCACTGTAACCAAAGCCGGAAATCAGAGCCACAGTGAGCCCGAAGAAGGAGATCCCTCCGCCATGCTGCTGCAGTCGTGACCCCGATACTGCAAGTTTGCCCAGGCCGCTTTTTTTTTTTTTTTTTTTTAATGTTGTAAAATTTTTTGTTTTTCAAAAAGTGTGGTCAAATATAATTTTTTTTTTTTTTTTTTTTTTAATGTTGTAAAATTTTTTGTTTTTCAAAAAGTGTGGTCAAATATAATTTTTTTCTTCTTTCAGTTTGCATTAAATGCATTTTTCCTTAATGCATGCATACTGGTAATATACTCTGCACTGTGTCCATACTTTCAGGAGCTTTGCTCTAGTTTCCTCATTTCAAACCAATTTATCTGACTTGACAATCAGCAAGTTTTAGTAGAGCGTCTGCAGTCCCTGTTTTCAGTTATAAACAGGTAAATAGATGGTTTTCTGAATAGTAATTATAGGGTGTAATATTACAGTGATCTAAACACTTATATATATTGTTCCGGCACCTTTTTGTGACAAAATCATTAAAACGGTGCATGCAGGCTGCTTGTGTGTCGAGTCCGATGCATACATACTTTGTCAGCACTGGTTGTGATGGCACTGCTCGGCTTGTGGCGCTGCTCGGCTAGTGATTGGTCGTGTGGTCGTGCATGAATTGATGTGAGTTCCGG
>WWET01000996.1:433340-469535 GCA_011038615.1 Limnodynastes dumerilii
TGTTGGTCCCGATCGGCTCAAAAAATGAAATCGCACCTCTCTGGCTGTGATTTTATTTTTTGTGATTTAAAGGCGATTTCACCGCGATTCGGTGAAATCGTCTTTAATGAATTACAAACTTTGTATGTTTGTAATGAAAAAAATCGGGACCATGATTTTTACACCCGCGATTAAAAACACAATCAAATCGTGTGATTTGGAGCTTAATGAATCCACTTTGGCAATTTTTAAGCTCCAAATCACGCGATTTAGCCCAAGTCGAGCTTAATGAATGAGGCCCTTAGAGTGTTAGTTCATGAAAGCAGGACCCTCAATCCAACTGTTGTTCCCTTCTCCACCACTACTCCTCACTTGTCCCCCTCTGCTACCCTTTTACCTCTCACTGCGCTCTATCCCCCACTCCCTGATTTGCCAAGCTTGACACCTCACATTTTGCTATGTGTGCTTGCTTCACTTTATTGTATTTTTGTCATTTTTATAATTATATTGTATTTTATTACGTACTATGCTGTCCATCCCTGCCCATGTGGCTCTATAGCTACAAACAGGGGAAAAAGCCTTAATCCTTTCAATTCACTAGCAAAAAGAGATGAGCAAATGTGCAATAATAAGTTTGAGCATAACATTTATTTTAAGAAGATATTAAAAATGCAAAAAGGATGAATTTCTGGAGGAAGTAATGTCTACTTTAACTCCTACATAATGTTGCAAAGATGAGTGTGTTCCCCTCTAAATATAAAATAATCACTGACGCGTGCATTGTTTTCAGGGTAGAGTAAAAACCAAATTTCACTAAAGTTTATTAAAATGGGGTAAAGAGTATGAATTATTGTTGGGGGTATCTTTATGGAAGAGTACCCAACTATATAACTTCACAAATACTTCAATTGTACGCCTATGCCTCCATTTTTTATTTTTAAGTTACATTTCCAGTGTTACACTTGGTTAGCATAAATTAGCACATGCAGCACATAACATACTGCAATGCACTGGGTATCATTAACAGATTATTAGAGATCATTGGATCCAGTCAGTAAAAAAACAAAAACAAAAAAACAAATCAAAACTAATAAAAATGTTATATTAAAAATCAAATTTTTATGAAATATTGAATTTTCAATTATTGAAAGGAACCATAAGTGGAACTACAAATATCTACTTCTTTTAAAAGGTATCATAATACACAGGTCAATAAATGTGCATGTAATATCCCAGAATGTAATAAACATTTAATAAGGAATATAAATTTCACAGTAAATATAAAGTAGTAAACATCAAGAACCAAATATTTTACCAGAAATAATATAGCTTAAATATTACAAACAGAGACATTTGCAAAGAACTGATCATTGAACCCTGCCAACTTCCTATGTGGGTCCTCTAGATGTGGACTTTGGAAACAGTCTCCTGTTGTAATTCATAGTTTGCCAGCTGTTCAAATAATCAAAATGTATTGATGACTGGCAGCATCAAGGATTTTAAAGGGAAATGGAGGGTGGAGATGGTACCCAGTGATGCCACTTGCCTTTTAGCATAGGATTGGTTAAGTGTCAGGATAGAGTAGGAGATTTATTTCCTTGGGAAGGCATATAAGGCTGTAAGACAGAAAGCAGAGTCTCTTCCTTCTTAAAATTTCCCTCCCTCTTTTCCATATTTTTGTGAGCATTTTAATGCTTGTTTTTCAGGTTAGTGGACAATTATTTGCACTAATATTACTGATGGACCTGATTTAGAGATTGAAAATAAGAAAGGAAAGTTACTCCTGGACAAAACCATGTTGATTTCAAGCAAGTCAAACTTCATCTGTTGCCAATGGTATTAGAGTTGAGAGGTGGCGTTTCCCAGCCCAAGTCTAAATAGAAGTGTAAAAGTAAAGCTGGTCAGTATCTGTGTGCAGTAAGCAATTAAAAGATATATCCCTGCATGCAAAGAATACAATTAATTTGACAACCCCTGAAATCAACATAGTTTTTCCCAGGAGTAGTTTTCTCTCTTATTTTCAGTCTCTGAATCAGGTCTGATATTATTATTATTATTATTATTATTATTATTATTATTATTATTATTATTATTATTAGCTGTATTTAAGCATTGAGTTTATTCTCATCTGTGGGGGCAGTGTTGCTTGGCACCTAGATGTAATGCAGTGCCAGAAGTGGAAAGAGAACGCCAGGGTTGTATGTTTTGTTTGACAGTTAAGAGTTCCAATTATGCTATGAAAAATATTATTTGGCCCACATCAAATGTAGAGAGTTTAGAAGAGAGTTTAATGGTAATATGATCAATCTATGAATGATTGTCAAGTAGAATAATAAATAATGATTAATCATAGTTTATTAAATTAATTGTTAGACCCACAAACAGGTGTGATTTTTTGTGTGTTGTGTGGGTTATTTGTGAATGGTGGCATTGCTGGGTCCAAACATCAACCACTGGAAGTACAGTAATTTAATTTATCATAACTCTTATTTTGCATCATGGAAGAGTTAATATTTTTTACGACACTGTAATATATTCCACCCTACAATAACCAGAGTCACAGTCAAGTGCTTAAAAACAAATCACAGTTTCTGAAAACTTGTGTATGTGCTTTAAAACATTATTCCATGACACTTTGTTAAAGAAACTATAGATCATACTGGTTTTAACCTGTCAAACTTCTAGTGTTTTTTCCTAGCTGTTCTTCACATTTAAGGAAATGTGCTGTAACTGGACTGGCCTTGATGTTAGAAAAATGGTCACTCTGCCATTGTGATTTAGTGTTCACTGCATTGTGTATTATATATGCAGCCTGAAATACTTTCTACTACTGTAGCATTTTATGAGGATTGATTGAGAGGATGGAAGGAAACAACTCAAGGAGAGCTTACATAATCTTATTTATGTTGGAAAGGAACGTGCTCAGTAAGCTTACTCCTTCCCTGTTTTAATGTCCACTCTCCTGCTCTAGTGTCTGCTCTAGTGTTAGCTGGTGTTGTTGATAGTTAGACAGACTGCCCAGAGATCTTCGCCTACGGATACATACAATTTATGCATACATAGCTATACTGCTATACTGCATAGTCAGGGCCAAAACTAGGAGTGTGCCATAGGGGCTGCTGCCCCAGGTGCAAAGCATTATAGGGTTGCCAGTAAGTTAATATTTAAGGTTAAACTGTTTTGGAATTCAGGGTCGAGGGCTACCATTTTTCCTTTTTGCCCCTGGCGCTAACATTTCTAGCTGCGGCTCTGTGCATAGTTATACTGCTGTGTGATAACACACCCTGTCATACTGTCAAGTTCTACTGCTGCATAACCTACAGTGTGAACCTAATGAATAACTTGTTCTCTATTGAATAAACCAACCATCTGGTTTAGTGCTGTCAGTGTTGTAATGTTTTGTACATATAGGTAGATTCTGTATGTAATAGTGTAAAATACTCATGCTCTTACCTGTGATACCTGTAAATTATATCTCCTTTGAACCTTGTGAAGTGACACAATAGTGTAACTAGTCATTTAAACACAAATACACTGCAGAGCTGGTGATCACTACTAAAGGTAAGTAGTGGGGAGGGAGTAAAGATACCTATTTATGTGTGTATGTGTGTGTGTTCCGGTTATGCAATAATAATGTGTAAGTATGTATGTATGTATTTATTGCAGACATGCAGTAATAACATGGTTGCCGACTTTTCATTGCTTCCCTCCTGGAGATCCCAGAGGGAAGCCATAGATGCCTGCATGGGTGTGGTGCTTGGTGACACAATGCAAATTAAGCCCAAAGCCCCGCCCCCTAGCTATCAATGCCATCTTTCTTAGTGTTACTAAGGATGGGGGCGAGGCTTGATGAAGAAAATTGCTAGTAAAACTAGGGGCCAGATTTACTAAGCTGAGGGTTTGGAAAAGTGGAGATGTTGCCTATAGCAACCAATCATTCATAGCTCTCACTTTCCTATTACATACTAGAAAATGTCAGCTAGAATCTGATTGGTTGCTATGGGCAACATCTTCACTTTTCCAAACATGCAGCGTAGTAAATATGGCCCTAGGAATAGTACTGTGGCTTGGCAGGTGAGCGAGGCTTAAGACCGTGGTTTGTATGAAACCTCTCACTGTGCTCTATCCCCTGCTCCCTGATCTTCCAAGCTTGACACCTCGCATTTTGCCTTGCGTTCTGTGCTTGCTTCACTTTATTGTATTTTTGTGATATTTTTATATTTATATTGTATTTTATTATGTACTATGCTGTCCATCCCTACCCTGTATGTCTGCACTGTATTTCCTTTTCTTTTGTACAACGCCTTATAAATAAACAACAATAATAATAATAATAATAATAATAATAATAATAACCATATTTGTACTTATTGTTTTTTTGTATTTTGTTGGATTTATTCATGTTAATGAGTCCTGTAAATTGTTCTGTGAAAGAAATATCATTAAAAAAAAAATATTCTTAGTGTGTATTACTTTTGCAAACAACTTAATAAGTATTTAAGTTCTCACCTAGCAGTCAATCCAGAGCTGTATTCCAAAAAATAATCTGTAATAATAGCGCTCCACTCGGGGTGTTGCTGCCAACAACAGGGGTGATTTTACCTATCACCTGTAGAAATGTATAGCAAAAAATCTGTTATCTACTGGCGCTACTCCTTGTAGGCAAGAAATCAGAGAAAGTAGGTATGTTCTAAAATATAATGTATTTATTCCATAGATTAAAAAATCAATAATTAAAAATAGAAAAAAATTATATATAAAATATATATATATTTATAAGAAGTCTTTTTTAAAAAAAAACTCTCCTATGAACAGGAGCTTACTTGCTGCAGTCCGTTTTTGGTAGTTGATGTAAGAAGTGCTGCATAAAAGATGTTAAAGTGGCCTGGGCTGTAGTCACAACTTAACACAGGTAGTAATCTGCCAAGCAAGAGTCCTCAGAGAGTCTGACCGTTCACCAGCGCGTTTCCGTTCTCTATGAACATTCCTCAGGGTGTTTGAAGATAAGTAGGTATTTGCCGCCTATTTATAGGAAGTTCTGGCGGGGATATAGACTTCGCAATTTAAATCCATTAAAAATACAGTAAAAAGTACAGTAACAAACGAAAAAACACTGCATATAGATTTTATATATAATATTTTTAATTTATTGATATTTTAATCTATGGAATAAATACATTATATTTTAGAACATACCTACTTTCTCTGATTTCTTGCCTACAAGGAGTGGCGCCAATAGATGACAGATTTTTTACTATACAATCCAGAGCTGTACTTACACCTTATTTTTGAGGTGACAGAGTAGATCTGAGCAATACCCATGTTGAACTGCAAGGGGAGGCAAATTAAAATTCTGAAAGCAGAATTAGAGTTGAGAGGTAATGTTCCTTAGCTCAACTCTATTTTGTAGATTGTAGATAAAGCTCTGCAGTATTAAAGTTCTATGTGCAAAAGTAAAGTATTTTCCCTTCATGCAAAATAATTAAAATTAATTAGCACCCATTACTTTGCAAAATCATTTAGCCAAGAATTACTCTTGCACCAGTTTTGTCCTTATTCTCAAACTCTGGATCAGCCCCCTAAATACTTATTATGTTATTTTGACAAAACTACTTTAAAATTGAGGCTGCTTGGTAATTAATTTGGCTTTGGGGTTCCTTAAAAAATGATGTAGACCCTAAAGGTGCCTCAAACTGAGAAAGTTTGGGAACCACTGAAATAAGGAATACATTTATTGTATTCATAGTTGCAGCCTAAATATCCAGGGCATGTTGGTTTATATAGGTATGAGCTATAAAATAGGACGGACAGCTCTCAAAGTCATAAAACTTATTTTGGGTAAATACACTAGATTTTTACCATAACAGATGGTAGAAGAAGTTAAGGGTTGTTATAGAATATTAATTGTGGATTAATTATGACTTCACTTGACTGACTCCAAGCTAAAGTAAATCCACAGGAACTAGGAATTAATGATACCTAGGTCCTGAGAATGGTAAAAAACAAACAAAAAAAAAACAAAATTAAGTAAATATTTTTTACACTAAGGAGTGTATAATGTAATAAAGGTAGAATCAGTACAAAATGCATAATCTGTGCAAGCAAATTGGAAAATCTCCATATCTACAAGTGATAATGCTAGTGCTAATGGCAATAAGTGCTCCTTCTGCTCTCCTAGGTAGTGGGTAATTGGTGCAGAGTAATGGCATAAAAATAAATAGCCAAGTTTTCTTTGGAATGTTTTTTGCAGTTTTTGGTTTAACAGCTAAAGACTTAGCAAGAACGAGTTGTACTGTGGGGGTTGAGGACGAATATAAAATTTGTAGGCAGAGGTAGCATGAATTAGAGTGTAACAATAAAGTTATTTACATTTCTACATATATGATATGATTTAGCAATTTCTTATTTTTTTGTCTGTCTCCAATACAACCATTTTTTCTGCTGTTATTCAATTACCTTCTCTTCTTACCATTTAGTTTCTCTGCCATCTCTAGCCCTTCTTCCTAGCCCTTTCTCCCCTTGCTCTCTCACTCCTGGCTCTGCGCATTAGGCTATTATGTTGGGCACTAGTGTTTTATTGTGTTTGGTAGGCATGCTGATGCTTTGCTTTGCACAGTATATTGCCTGATTTTGGTGGTATATGTGGTTTTCACTTGGCATGAATGTATTATTTGTTTATTTTTTGCCTTTCTATGCAAATAAAAATGTGAATCCGGTCCTATAAGTTTACTTATGTGTGCAGTGTCAATCCATTTACCACAGAGAGTATTACATTTTTTGTCATCTGTGTTCTGTGCCATTTATTTATATGTTTGTAAAACTGAAGGTGTACTTCTCAAAGGAAATTGCTTTTTATTTCAACAGGAATCATAAGTCGTGATGCTGCAGAAAAGCTACTTATGAACATGCCTGAAGGATCATTTCTTGTGCGTGTTAGTGAGAAAATCTGGGGCTATGCTCTTTCTTACCGGCATCAAACTGGTTTCAAGCATTTCCTAGTGGACGCATCAGGAGATTACTATAGCTTTCTTGGTGTTGACCCAAACAGACATTCAACTCTTACTGATCTCATTGACTTTCACAAGGTAATTCTGTAATATTTTTAGAAACATACTAAATGGTATCAATTTTAATTTGAGCTATTCTTCCTACACAAACAAGCAATGGCCAGCCAAGCATCATGGCCGATATTGAGTCTGATTAAATGTTTTTTCTGCTATAGTAAAAGTGTCTCTGCACTAAAATCTCTTTGCAATGTAATAGGAGGAGTATTTTTTTTTAATCATTCATCTATTACAATTCAAAGGGATAAGTGATTACAAAAATAGTCCAGCATTTATTTGACTTATATTTGTGTGTTAAATATGTAAAAAAGTTGTTAAATAGGGCAGGGTGAAGGGAACAGGGGCCAGGGGCCAGATCAAGATCCTAAGATCGTATTACATACTTATGCATAACCTAAGTTGCGCACTACTACGTATAATGCACTCCTCTTGCATGCACGTAATTAGCTGACTTACATATTCAGAATCCTGTCTCAACTTTTCCTTACGTATCTCTGGTCGTATGTATCGCCTTGTCGTACATAAGTGCCTAACCCAGCCCAGGGCTGGATCCAGACTTAAGAAGGAGCTTGAAATTAAGGACCTGATTCACACTTAAGAAAGTTCTAAAAATAAGAACCTAAAGTTACGCCTGGGCAATATCATGTTGTTTTTGGGGGGAGTCAAGTTAATAGCATTCTTTGCATGCAGGAATACATCTTCGAATAGCTTGCTGCACATAGATACTGACCAGCTTTAGTATTACACTGTTATTTAGACATGGTCTGGAAATTATCACCTCTCAACACTAGTGCTGTTTGCAACAGATGAAATATGACTCCCCTGCAATCACCATGCCCAGGAGTGACTTTAAGTTCCTGGGCTAAACCATGTTGATTGCAGGGGGAGTCATATTTCATCTGTTGCAAACAGTACTAGTGTTGAGAGGTGATATTTCCCAGCCCAAGTCTAAATAACAGTGTAATAGTAAAGCTGGTCAGTATCTGTTTTCAGTAAGCTATTCAAAGATGTATTCCTGCATGCAAAGAATACAATTAAATTGACTCCCCCTGAAAACAACATGGTTTTGCTCAGGAGTAACTTTAGGTTCTTATTTTTAGAACTTTCTTAAGTGTGAATCAGGTCCTAAGAGAGGAAGGTTACGCCTGGGCAAAACCATGTTGATTTCAGGGGAGTCAAGTTAATTGTATTCTTTACATTCAGGGATATATCAATGAATTGCTTACTGCATACAGATACTGACCAGCTTTACTATCCCACTGTTATTTAGACTTGGGATAGGAAACATCACCTCTCAACTCCTCTATGACTCCCCTGAAATCAACATGGTTTAGCCCAGGAGTAACTTTCCTCTCTTAGATCCGGATTCACAGTTACGTAGTTTTCGTCTTACGAATGTTGTTTTAAGAATTGAGCTACTACGCATGCGTAGTAGCTTATTTACGCTATCTACATACAGAAATGGTAAGTAGATAGCTTAAATAAGCTACTACACATGCATAGTAGCTCAATTCTTAAAACAACATTTGTAAGACGAAAACTACGTAACTGTGAATCCGGACCTTAATTTCAAGCTTCTTCTTAAGTCTGGATCCAGCCCTAAATTCCTCCCTCCTCCCACAATGCATATAATCGACTTGCATAGTGATGTAATGCCCCATCATATGGAGTTATGTGTAACATACATACGATCAGAGTTAAGATACATGACATCCGCCATGCACATGCGGAGTGCAATCCCACAACCTGATTTACATATGCCACATGCGTAAATTAGCTGTTGTTATTAATTCTGGATCTGGATCTTTCTTAAACTTTCATCAAGAAAGGTAAATTAAAATTAGTATAACATTTGTTATGCATAGAGCACAGGAGTGGAGTTGAAGAGTCTTACAAGCATTTCTCACTGTTTGTTACTAGATTTCATTGTAAGAATCACTTTGTAGTTTAGAGTTGTATCAAGCCAAATCAAATCCGAACATCAAAAAAAAATGCAACATGGAACTTATAGCATCAGACAAAGCCTTTCCCTGGGTTTTTGCCAGTTGCGTTTGTCCTGGACCTCCAGGGTGGCCTACTCAGTCACACTTCCCCAGTGTTTCCTAAACCCTGTCGGATCTGTGAAACCTGGTAGTGGTTTGGTTCATCACTGTGGCCATTTTGGATGTGGTCAGCTGACCGCTCTGCACCAACTGCATGATTGCAGCTAATGAATATCTGGCAGCCAATGGGTCTCTAAAACTCCCTATTTATATCCCTGGCACAGTCCCACAAGTAGTTACGTACTTTCCTGGTTCCTGAAGTCCCTGTGTGTGACTCTCCCTGTGCCTATATACTCTGATGTCTGTATACTCTGGCCTCTTTATTGAGCCACAGCACTAATTGTATCAGCATTCCTTCTATCTTCAATTAACGGTGCAGTTATTCATCTATGTCACAGGGTTCCATCTGCCAAAGTGTAGCTGTATTTTAAGCTCCGGCATTCTTTATACCAGATTCAGTCTCTCATAATCAGCATTCCCTCTGCAACAGTCTGCTGCTTTCTCATCTGCTGCGCTACAAACACCAGAGCTTCATCTACAACAGTGCATTCGCTGCACCAACAGCACCAGCTGCTAGAGAGTATAGTTCTCACTATCCGTGGCACTACAATCTCTAGCCATCCAAGTGTGTGCAGCCCACAATTACCATTGCAGCTTCAAGAGCTAAGTTCAGTCCCAAATGCTCCAAGTTTCACTGAAATCCTATCTGCTTCTGTTTAATTGCAGTCCTAACTGCTTCTATCCTAGAGCAGTCTCAACTGTTCCAAGTCACTGCAGTCCTAACTGCTTCTACCCTATGGCAGTCCCATAGAACAAAGTAAGAAAACAGAAAAAGAAAAAGGAATAGGGGGGGGGGGGGGGACTGCACAGGTTTATATTGTAAGAATCACATTGGTGCAGCCACAGCAGTGAAAAGTTCAAATGTATAAATAAAACCACACTATAAGCTCTATCTAGAATCGAGTATTGTGCATACAAGACTGCTATATATAGGTTCACAATAGATAAATAATAACAATGTTAGACCATATGCCCTAAAAAATTACTTTTAATATTTATCCTTAAAAATTCATTACCATGTTAAGTAGCGCATATATAAATGCCTCCAATGGTATATATACTTCATACACAAAACAAAAAGAGTTTCAAACATAACAAACAGGTGAAATATAAAAAAAAAAAAAAAAGATCCAAACAAAATATATAAACCGATAAAACAACCCCTCCAAAACTACAGTGTGGGTACAGTGTCTAACGCTATCAAAAAGTAATAGCCTCACAGCTATGCTTCACCCTACTGGGCAGTAAACTTATCCTCCATGCGCTAGGAACAACAGTATTGAGGGGAAATGACCAGTAAATAATGAAAAACAACATGCAGAGTCCTCCGGTGCACATCGGAAACAGGGGCTCTTCAGTGTGAATTGGATTCCAGATTAAAGCTTCTCTGACACGCGTTTCGCCATTGGCTTTTGCAAAGAGACATGGTAGTGCAAGCATACTGGGCGGTCTTTTTAAATCAGTCATCAGACTTGACGGTGTACCGTGATGGGCTCATTAATTAGTGCTTATCTGAGGACACAAAGAAACAATGTATTGTAATTTCAAATGATAATAAACACCTTCAAAACACAGTGGGCCTGATTCAGAGATGCGATTTTATCGCTACTTAGGTGCGTATATTTAGGATCTTAGAAAATTTGCATCAATGCGCATGCGTAGTAATAGTGCAACGCTGTCTACGTAGAAGTTAGGATCTTAAATTCGCTAAGCGCGGACCTGTGAATCGATCACAAGCACTTAAGATCTTAAGTGCTGTGGAAGTTTAAGATCTGAAGGATTTGCATGGAAATGGGCAGGGGGAGGCAGGGAGATGAGGGAAAGTGGGCGCGGGCAGACACTTAGGATCTCAAATAACCGCAACTACTTCCCTTAAGATCTCAAATGACAGCGCAGAGTTAGGGTTAGTCAATTGTGGTCTAACTTTAAGATCCGCTGTTTGCAAGGGGAGTGACTATTTAAACAGTGGGCTGTAACCTGCTAAGATCTGAACTTAGATGTGTATATTTGCAATCTTTTCGCAGTCGCATCTCTGAATCACCCCCAGTGTGTGAAGCATCATGTATAAGTTGTAATTTAGATTCTCATAGTATAGATATCATTAAAGATCATGGGACTAAGTCGGGTTAGAGAGTTTAAATTAAATTAACCCTCACAGTACCAAGACCGACAATAAATCAATTTTAGATTGGAAAATAAATCATTACAAAAAATATATGCAGAGCAAAGGCAACCTATAGCAAATAATTATAAATAGCCACAATGGAAAAAACAGTGTTTATATGTGACACTTCAAAGAGAATTTCAAAGACCTCATAGGGAAAAATATCCCTGGCAGAAAAAGTCATAAGAGTCAGGGGAGATCTTTCAGGATTGAAACATAGTACCATTCACAATAATGCATATATGTATTATAAAAATAAGTATAGCTGACACATTCATTCAGCTCATAGTGGACAGCAGTCCTCACTGCTCCGTCTTATTGCAGTCTTTACTGCCTCATTCTCTTCAGTCCCTCCTACACCTTTTGACATTCTTATCACTCCTCAGTGCCTTCCTCATGTACCATTCTGGTCTTCAACCAATGAGCAAGGCCTACATCAGGATCCACAATTCCTATATATTCGACCGCTAACCTGGGGGGACTCTGAGCCAGATATAAAAACCCCTGTGTCTGTGACATTACTGTAATAATGTAGAAATAGGTGTATTTTACAGTATAAATTCCCTCCATCAAAATCACATAATTATTGCTTTATTCTCTGTGGCTTGGTGCTTACACTTTTTACACTACACACTTTTTGGCCTGATCCTGATTTAAAAGCAAATTCTGTTCATAGCCTCTGCAATGGAGACTAACATACAGAATTTGTGATCTAAAATACTGCACATGGTAGAACAGGGCACTCCCCCTGTACTCCTATGTGCAGATGGTAAATCTGTGCTCTATATGCATTTTTGTGTGTGCGGAATACTGGAATGTACAGTTTGTAAAGGCTAAACACTGCCCTTACTGCATAATTTCAATGCTTAATCACACCCACCATTTACCAGTGACCTATAATGTGGCATTATTACTTCTCTCTTTACGCCACTAATTTATCTCCCTATGAAACCAAAGCTCAGTGGAAATGTCAAGAAATCATCAAAGAGAGCAGTCCTGAGATAGACAAGTTGGCAGAGAGTGTCAGGGCAAATGAAGAGACACTGATGCCAGAAATCCTATGTTACATATCCCCCCCATTCCCCATTACCACAATAAAGAGCAAAAGTCAAGTACAGATCCCTGGGGAACTCCACTGGTAACCTTGCCACTCCCAAGAAGTCTATTCTTTAACCAGCTATCTTTAAGTATAATCACAAGTGTTCTTAATAGTCTGCGATGTGACACACCCTTACTGATATCCTGTTATTAGTGACTGGTTAAATAAATTGGTTAATGGTTTTGTCAGCTTAGTGTTATTTTATGACACTAAACTCTTTTAGTGTCATAAAATGTAAATTTCCTTAGATTTTGCAACATATAGATATCCAAAAATCCCTATATGGAAAGCATTTAAGGACCTGATTCAGAGTATCGCATCCGTGTGAAATTCACACGGATGCAATGCTTTTTAAAGGGACTGCGCATGCGCAAAATGCGGAAGGAAGTCGGATTGCTGGCGGAGTTTATGCTATCCGCCGGCATCCGATTCCGACTGCAAAGGGGGGTGTGCCAGGATATTTAAATGAGAAAAGCTCCGCTTTTCTCATTTAAATACTCTGTTCACTCCAGTCTGCTCTATGCGGAAACAGCCCTACGATTCCACCAGCTCAGGGCTGGTGGAATCGAAGGGGCAGCTCACTGGAGCTGAAAAAAAAGGAAAAGAAAAAACCCTGTTTAGTAAAAAAATTAACCCCTTCCCCCGCCTGCCCCACCGCCGCAGTCTATGTGTAAAAAAAAATCAATTAACTTCCGGCCGACAGGTCATACTGCCGGTAGTAGAACTACAGACGCAAGCATGCCCATGAATGACAAGGCATGCTAGCGCTTGTAGAACTACTATCGGCAGCATGCCCTGTTACAAAACCCTACACATGGCCATTTAGTTAAAAAAAATACATACAGTGCCCGCTCCCTAAAAAAAAAAAAAAAGCTTCACGTGCCCCCACAAAAATGACTAAAATACATTGCACAAGTGCCCCTAAATAAATAATAAACAATACCACCAGTGCCCCTAAATAAATAAAAATCAATACCACCAGTGCCCCTCAATAAATAAATAATAAGGCCACCAGTGCCCAGCAATAAATAAAAAACAGTGATACATATTACCGCACATACATAAAATATATAGGCATATATGCCCCCTTCAAAATATGTAATTCCTAAAGAAAATTCCCATAATCTAGCCAGAAAATTAAATAAAAAATCCTTACCTGTACTGATGGGGGTCCAGTCTTGTAAGCTTTTAATCCGGAGGGGGGGTCTTTGCAAAAAAAAAACCTATAGGAACGTCGCTTACTATGTCCTGCAAGCAGGACATCCCGGCGCTAATGACAGGTCGGCTGGCATTGGGGTATATATATATATACGTGTGAAATTTGCAAAGTCTCACAATGGAAATTGGGATTTCCCACGCTACACCAACTAATCCATCAATTAATATATCATAACAACAATATAAGAAAACATGCAGTCTTTCCATATTATTTCATTTTAGTATATTCTTAAACTTCTATTTCTCTTTCATCAGGAGGAAGTCATAACAAGTTCTGGAGGAGAACTGCTAGTGGAACCATGCGGGCAAGAACAATCCCCTCCCGATTATAGCATATTATTTGAATGAAGCAATTAACAATTGCTATATTGTGCAACACAGACCATGAATAATTGCTATGTCAACTCGATTAATAATTAAGCATCACAGAACATTTCTAATTCTTTGAGAGTGTCAATAACTTCAGATTTAAAGATCTAGTTGTTTAGTTGATTTTTTATGCTTTTAATATGTCCTTTTTATTTACTGTAGGATTTTGAGACAATGTTCAAATGTTCAACATTAAAACAAGTTTCTATATTTAGTTTGTCTTATTTATTTTTTAAGTTACCTATTTTTGCGAGTATCCATTATTCAACATGATTTTGTTGGTAAAAATGTAATGTTGGTAAAAAATTTTGGATCTGTAGTTTATAAGCCAGTGAAAAATATCTAAAGTGAAATAAATTCCATTCATATTTATGCATTAGTTTTCCAGTGATGTGTGGAAACAGAGCATCAGAGACAAGCTTCTGAGAATATTATGACGTCAATTATATACTGAAACTTATAAATTTTAAATAATCCTTCATTTACAAAGGAACCCGTGGTAACTTTTAGCACTTTGATTTTCCCATAATTTTTATCTAATTTATTCAATTAAAACAAGCTAGATTACAGCAGATAATTTAATGATCTATCCACCAGGAATTATTAATCATTTTTTATTTATTTTACTGTACAGGCACATTTTACTTACTTCATTTTATTTTATTTTCATTTTTTGCTATGAGAGGGAATACTTTTTAAATAAACTGGGATAGATTTATTATAATATTATTATAAACTTTATGCTAATAGACCAAAAAAAAATCTTATTTAAAAAAAAAATGTTTGAAAATTTTTATTTACTTTGAAAATAAACCTCAATATTTGGATGCCAACAGAATTCCAATAGCCAAGTTTTCCAGCAGTACAGAAGTCTGGATCGTTACATTAAGAGGCAATTTCTATTCTATACATTGTACTTGTTTGCAACCCAGTCCCGAAAGTGTGAATCCTTGTAATTATGGATAGTCTGTGATGTATTCTGTTTTTGGTGGGTTTTGTTCATATTTGAACAAAAGCAAGTACGATGACATTGGGAAGATTTACTTTAGACGATAATCTACTCTATGGTCTGAATCCAGACCTCCATATGCATTTCGAATGTACAGTATAGTCTGCTTATAAGAGGGCAGTGAACTCCCATATCACTACCCACTCGTGGGTGGACTTTGCAGCACTGTACAACTGCTAAATGGAAGTTTGTTAGGTCCAGCCCATAATATACATTTTAAATGGTCCCAATTATCATGATAAACAAGAAAATACTTGTAAAACTTGAAATTTTACACTTTAGAGACAGAAGGAACAAATATTTTGTGGTTTGTTGTTGAAGAGACAAATATTTTGTTGTTACTTGAAGGGACAAATATTTTGTGGGTAGTTGTTGAGCACAAAACAAATGCAACTGCGTTCAATGTACACATTTTTTTTACAGGTTATAAGAGTAAATTACATAACCACACCCTTGCTGTACTTGGGCCAGATCCTGACCCCCTGTATGCATTACGTGCATGCAGGGGTCCGTAGTTATGCTCCCGTAGCGAGGAGTGCACAACCGCTGCACTCCCCGCTGTCGGTAGGAAATCTGTACACTTATGTGTCCAGATTCTTACCTTAACCTTTACAACCAGGTCTGCGGCCAAACCCCTAATTATGGCTATCCCTGCCTCTATGGTAAAGATACAGCCATTATAAATGAAGGTTCTGCCCACTCATCATAAGTACTAATGTACGTAACAAAGTTATGTATGTTAGTACTTATGCTGAAGGGGCAGATGTTCCCAGGCAGGGTAGTTACGCAAATGACTTGTTTAAGTCCAATGTCGGCTGTTGTTGAGGATCTGGCCCCTTGATTCTATATCTAAACACAACCTCTAAATTCTCCTTTAGATACAAGGCACCAAAGTAGCTGGGGTGACTATTACACATTTACATAAATGGCAAAATTCTACACACTTACAACTGTGTGCCAAAGTATGGTATTATGTACAATATTCACAGTACAAATGTAACAAACACCACTAACGACCTGATTCTGAGCTGCGTTTCCGTCAGGTCTCCTGGCGGAATCGCAGCAAAAGTGAGCACTGCGCATACTCACAATGGGAGTGAGCACAGAAATATGGGTGCTCTGCTGTTACTAGAAACTAGATGTTCCACTATGTTTAAATGAGAAAAGGCTTGTTTTTCTCATTAAAATAGTTGGAGCAGCAGAAAAAATGAGTCTTCATAATACACTTACACCATCTCAGGGGATAGTAAGTAATATGCACAGTACATTTTCCATGTGAAAATCACCTTGTGGAAATAAATAATACAAATTCCTGAAAGGAGAATAGATTGTAATCCTTCAGCAAGACATAAGAAATAAAAGTCCCGATAACAAACTGTAATCAAATAGGTGTTTACTTTTTTTACAGTTGTTATCGGGACTTTTATTTCTTATGTCTTGTTGAAGGATTACAATCTATTCTCCCTTCAGGGATTTGTTTTATTTATTTGTTGATAACAGTATCTAGCCTTTATTTTGTCACATTGGGCTACTGGACTAGAGGACTCTCTGCTTTCCAATACCATTGCCCCAGATTGTGAAGATAACAGAGAGACTATGGACCTGATTCACACTTAAGAACGCAATAGGTTCCTAAATATACGCAACTAATAGCAATGAAACTCCCTCGGCATGCCCCCGGTTTTCAGGTTCTAATGTGACTTACGAGTGCCATAGGGCTCCCTTAACTGTAGGTTCGCATTTGAATGCGTAGGGCGTCTACTTAGGAACTTAACTGCATAACCGCACCTTCATTTGCTCATTTAAATTCCTCCCTCCGCCCAAATCTGCGTATCTGCCTAGTTACTTATTCATGCACCGTCCATTCTTGTGTATGTTACTAAGAACCTAGAGATTTTAGGTTCTTAGTGTATAAGCACAGAATTTGCTTTCTTAAGTCCTATGTTAATAGCGGGGAAAAGTTACTAAGCATGCTCAGTGCATGCGTTCTTAAATATACGCACCTAAAATCATAAGAATTCTTAAGTGTGAATCAGGTCCTATATGAGGATTTTAACATCCTAAGCGGCACTTGCACTTTAATTCATCGACTCTACTCATCTCCCTACTTACTGCCTCAGATCGCTGGGGTAACGGAGAGAGCACAAGGAGACTGTATACGGACCCTTCATACTTTTACAGCAACTCCAGCATCCCTAACTACCTCTGGAGCATCCTATATGATATCAGCCCCGGCATGCCGGAGTAACAGTGGAACAACCAGAGTTTCCATTTCAATCAATACAGCTGACAGGCGCGGACGCGGGCCTGCCAGTGGGTAAGACACCATTCTCTCTGTGCTAATTCGCCGCCTTTATTTTCCTCCACGTCCCACTATAGCCCTCTAGACTTTTCTATCTGCACCAACGGATACTATAAAGATATAGTTGGACTCATTGTTCCACCTTTCCGATTGCTTTGTGACTCTCAGCCTCTATTTCCAATTACCATTTGGCCTTAATAGGCTTTCCTTTGGTTCTCGTGGTTGGAGTATATACTCCACCTATGTTTCTTATGTGCCATACTGTTATAACATTTATTATTCCCAATTGTACTCTCTTTTTATGAATATCTAGTTTTAACAATAAAATTATTTTCTTATGAATGTTGGCAATTTTTATCATTAGCGCAGCACTGTGTGTTTTTTATGTTTTATAGGCTGGTCCCCTTTGTGTGCAGCTGATAACTAACAATTGATTTGTTGTATTGTGTCATTTTTTTATATAGACACTTCTGTGTCTTTTCCTATAAATATTGATTTAGTGCATTGTATTGGCGAATTAGAATTTCTTTTTTCCATAATCTGTCATCTTGTGTATAGGACAATCAAATTATTTTCAATTTTTGTACACTAAAATACTTTTTATGGGCAAGATGGGATTGCAAAATCAGTGGGATTTCATCAGAAATTCAGGGAGAAAGCTCGTGGTAGCACCCAGCAGTCACAGTCCAAAACTTGGCAAGGAAACAAATAAAGTCTCACACCGGTAAACAGTGGGTATAATTTTTTGTTTATACAATGTGGCTCTCAAAGGGGCATTATATAATAAAACAGCCCCTAGAGTGGGTGTTACCATTGGTAAAGTACATATACATACAAATAAGGGAACACTAAGAACAGCAAACCCTCAAAGACCAAGCCACTTGAAATTTGCAAAATTCAAAACTCTTTATTAAATATCATTATAAATAATTATATTGTGTCCATCAGTTAAAAATCAACACCAGACAGAAAAATAGCACATAGTACAAACATATAAGTAAAAACAGCCTTCACCAACACCTTTGTAATTCGTATTATATAGATACATATAGTACAGCAACAAATGGCCAGATTTTTCCCTATACCTAAAAAAAAAAAAGAAATCAACAAAAGAAACAAAAATAACCACCTCACAGTGGGACTTCACCCCTAAAGGGGCCGCTGTATATCCCTACCTGAAACCAGCCAAAATAATGAAACAGGTAAGTATAATGCAAAGTAGCAGTAGAAACAGCCTAGAAAGTACGGGAGTCCATGAACGGAGAAGCGGAGACAAACACTGACACGTGTTTCGCACATGCTTTTTCAAGGTGAAGACACTCAGATTGGAGAGGCTTTTTATTGCGCCATGAACGAGCTACAAAGAGGCTAATTGGCTCTGACCGGCGTACATCGGTTGCATGGTATAGTTAGCACATTGTAAGAGCGTGGATCCTTAAAGCAACAGTTGAGAGAGAGAGATATCATTACATATAAAGAACTACTAAGTAGCAAATAATATGTCCTTGGAGCAACATTATGGCACATTGGTAGCAAATTAAAGGATAATCCTCGAGAAACTTCCATAACTATCCAAAGAAAGTACTATAGGAAAAGGAAACTGCCAATTCATATGATAAAAAAATGGCAACTCCTTAACAAATGTATCATCATATCATATATAGGAAGATATCACTATTACCTATTAGGGATAGTATGAATATCTTGAAATCACCACAATTGTATTTCAAAAAAGTTTTTTATACCAATAATCATAAAAGAAGTTACAATATTCTAAGATAATATTATAAGTTAATCATACACTTAAACTGCTACTCAAGCTCATTAATCAGTTATTCAACTTAGCATTTATAATACCTGATGGCTGAACACATTGTATATTACTATTGTTAGAATATTGGAAATAATAAGTAGTGTTTATAGTGAGCATACTCCTATTTATATCTGGATTTATTAAACAGCATAACATATCACAAGGTGAATAAATATTATGGGCCGTATGCAGAGCTCCGGCCGCATTGCAATTGCGGCCGGAGTTTTCAGAAAAGTGCTACTGCGCATGCGCAGTAATTTTGTAACGTAATCTACATTACTTCTTGCAACGTAGATTGCGTATATGCGGTCTTAAAGAAGCATACCGCAAGAAGTACCGCAATTGCAATGCGGCCGGAGCTCTGCATACGGCCCTATGTTATTATAAAAATGCGCCATATTCATTTTTTTCGTTTAATCCATTTGGACACACAAAATTCATTAAATAGATATATTTTGCCTCTACCTGCTGCAGATTTCTAGGAATATCTCCCCCTCTATTGTTTTTTGGAAGTTTATGCATGCCAAACATAATTGTGTCATCTAAACAGCTATTATGGTGAGCTAAGTAATGCTTAGCTACACTTGTTAATGTTTGAAATGTTCGCCCAGTCTGACCCTCAAAGATCTACTGGTCATTCCAATATATCTTTGCGAACAAGGGCATACTAAACAATAAATCACCTCTTGTGTAGAACAATACAAAAAGGAAGATATTACGTGTTTATTCCCGTGTTTATTCCCGTGTTTATTCCCGTGTTTATTTAACTCTTTAGTAGGTTGCATATGTTTACATATAGAACAATGACTACAGGGGTAAGATCCTGTGATTGATTGAATTTTGTTAGTGGGTCTAACAAAATGACTTTGACAAAATATTCTTTTAAACTAACATTGACTTTCTCCCCTAATTTCTCAGCAATGTCCTCATCAGTACATAGAATAGGTAGATGTTTATTTAATATTTGTTGTATTTGTCGCCATTGACTAGAGAAATTGGTGACAAAACGTATTTGGTCATTACATTTGCGTGACTGTGTGCCATAATTCAAATGGTTACGATCAAGGTTCTTGGTACTTCTATATGCTTTCTTAATTGATCTTTTGCTGTACCCTCTATATAAGAGTCTAAGACTTAATTCCTGAGCCCTCATTTCAAAGTCTTCGTCAGATGAACAGTTGCGTCTGGTATCCAAGAACTCCCCATGAGAGATACCTCGTATGGTGGCTGGATAGTGGGAACTACATTGACGTAAGAGACTGTTGGTAGATGTTGTTTTCCGGTATATGTCGGTTTGTAAAAAACCATCATCACCCACTTTTACCGTTATATCAAGAAAGTTAACACAGATAAACTCCGCCAACTTACTTCTAGGGCCCTCCCACATCACAAACACGTTGTCAATATATCTGGCCCATAACGCGATGTTGGGTAAGTATGTTTCAAGTTTATACACATATAAACAAAGTCCAAAACTTGTAGAACCAGTTTGAGAGGAGCATAGTAGGATTTAAATGGATAATAGCACAGAGTGAATATATCAGGTTGGTGTCCTTAGTGGTGGTATTCACAGGTCTCACCACACTATAAAAGTAATGATGATGTTAAAGTTTGTGTGATCCAAATAGTAGACACAGGCGCTGATCCAGAGCTATCCAAAGCGTATACCTGAGCAGTACCATATTGAACTACAAAGGGAAGCATATTGAAATTGTGAAAGCAGAATTAGACTTGAGAGATTAAGTTTCTAAGCTCAACTCTAATTTACAGATTAAAATAGAGCTATGCAGTATAGTATTTGAGTTCTACGTGCAAAAGTAAAGTATTTTCCCTGCATGCAAAATAATTCAAACAAATTAGCACCCCTTACATTGCAAAATGCTTTAGCTGAGCTATACACTTGAACCTACTTTGCCCTTACTTCTAAACTCTGAAACAGTCCCACAATGTCAAACAGATTTCTGCAAAGCCTAGGGTCACTTTGTGAAGTTAGAGGTTTGTGCTTTAATGACAGCACTCTAAAGATCAATAAGAGACAAGGGGGAAAGGAACTAAAGCAGCACACCGTTATGAATTCACACAGGGATAAACTCAAGCCCTAAAAGGCAGCATATAGAAGAAATACAAATAAGAGACAAAATAACAGAAACAGCAAACATTTGTAAAACACTGCAGAGCATACTTACCAGTCTCCATGTCTGAACCTCACCCCTGCTGTTACCACTGGCTGACACCACCATCTCTTCATTTACTGCACATTACAGCTCCACTTCCAGTTCCTGCTTAATTTTTCCTTCCCCTGTTAGGCAAAGCTATGATGTAACAAGCTATGATTGTCTTGCCAATCCACCCATCATTTTCAGGACTTCTTCCTGCAGACGAGGCTATGATGTGGCGTGCTCTCATTGGCTCACAATATACTTCTCTCCAGGCTCCAGGAAGCAGAATGCATAATACAAGGCTTGGAAAATCCAAAAGTTTTGTGAAAATTGTGTTTTTCCTCGATTACAGTTTCGAATTTGGCGGGAGGAACAAGGCAGGGCTCGGTTCAACTCGGAACCCCCAAATTCGGATTAACAACAATCCGATTTGCACATCTCTAGTTTATTGTATAAATCACAGCAGTATTGAAAGCACTGAGATACACTTTAATTGATTACATAAAATTGAGTGCTCATCCATTCCCATCATTCTCCTACAGGTGTGGGGTTAATTTTTTTCTAGAACATTAACATGCTCAATAATGTAAAATGGCAGGGTAGTTATACCAGCAGCAATAATGGCTTTTTTTTTATGACCATGTTGTGTATAAAAAATTTGCAAGTACAGTCTTTGAAAGTACTTGGATACCTAGAAAAAGGAGGAACTGCTTTTTCTTGTCTCTTTTCAGCTGAGGATTACTTAAGCTTGCCATTGAGTCCTTCAAGGAAATTAAATTACTTGTAAATATAAATTGGTTATTTTTTTCAGTACAATACAAGATTGGAATTTCACAATGTGACTTGTCTGTGCAAAATGACAACAGGACTGAAGCATATCTAAAATGATTCTATAAAGATGAACAATATAATTTCCATTGATAATTAAAAATAGGTTAATTGCAGTGTTAATTACAGATGCATTTTAAACCCTCCCTGGGCCTTTCCCTTAAAATATATTAATGCATAATGTATAGCCAGAACTTAGTAATTAAGCTGGAGGTTAAACGCCTCAGTGTCCTAAAATTATTTGCACTTTTAGGGATTAAAAAAAAAAAAATTGTATTACATTTGTAATGTTAAAAAAAGACATGACCATGCATTTGGAAATAATCGATCATATGATTTTGTTTGCAAAAAATAATTGCATTAAACATGACTTGGGATGGGAATAATATAATGATCTGTAAACTTTGCAGAATGGTGCATTTAGCTAATGTCATAACTGAGATTTTTAATTCACACAAAATACACAATTGGCTTGCCATACTGAAACCATAGCGACTTTCCTTTTGCTACTAGCAGTAAATGCTCTCAATTATAGGACCCGCCGAGACTCCTTGAACATGTTTAGAATCACTCAATGTAATTAACTACCCTTCTCTCTGCTGGTCCTTCTGGTATTATAAATCTGAATTTTCTGTTACCGGTCTGCAGAATTCCTTACCTAATCAATCATGAGGGATCATGTCACACACTCAAAGACATTAGGCAGCTATGGACTACTGGAGCCAAGCTGGGTTAATGGGCACGTGCAGATGCATGTGCTGCTTCTAATTGACTTGTCCACTAGGTCTCTGTTATTTCCATGAAATATTTGGCAGAACTTTATATGGTACAGCTGGATTGACCCAATAACAGTTGTAAAGTGCAATTACACAACAATAAAGGCAGTTCCCCAGGAACTATGCTAAGCGTAATCTCCTTAAAACTTTATATTGTAAAGCAATAAAAACAATCCATCTTTACTGACAGTGAGTAAATGAAAAATAGTGCTGCACTTATCTCTCTTCACAGGACGTAGCAACGTAAAGAGACAATTGTCTAACCATAATAAGTTCCATATGTAAACATATGATTTTCTTTAAAAATACTTAATAATTACTTTACACATAAAGTACATATATAACAACACACCACACTAATAATACTCAAGTGGCAATAAAGAAAGGGGAATGTCAATTAATAATCTACTGATCTGTAATGTGGTCTGAA
The DNA here is from genome assembly GCA_011038615.1 of Limnodynastes dumerilii. Lineage (NCBI taxonomy): Eukaryota > Metazoa > Chordata > Amphibia > Anura > Limnodynastidae > Limnodynastes > Limnodynastes dumerilii. The sequence continues at coordinate 456,653 of WWET01000996.1, forward strand.
AAATAAACTAGTGGTGAATCTACTCACTGTGTTGAAGACAACCCTCTATTCTCTCTAAATTGACTCACCAGACTCTGGAGAGCTCTGCCTACAATCCTGAATTCCCGGCTGCTGACTGGCCCACCTGTAAAGAGAAAAAACGTGCAAGTTACGGCCATCATCTGCTGCTATTAGCTACTACGCATTGTTTCTGTACGTAGATTGCGTAAATGCGGTCTTTAAAGACTGCATACACGCAATCTACGTACTGAAAAGATACATAGATTGCGTAAAATAGTTACTATGCATGCGTAGTAGCTAATAGCGGCAGATGACGGCCGTAACTTGCAAGACAGACGTTGTTGTAGATCCGGACCATAGCCCCTTTCACAGACATACAGTATTTTATTTATTTTTTATTATTTTTACATTAATTATTTGCATTACATTTGCACTTAAGGATGTTGCACATATTTTGAAGTTTTGATACAAATCTTCATATCTATAACTACTACAATTATCTTACTATTGGGACCAATATCATTTGAGTGTCAAATTCAACATTCTTTTGACCACAATAGCCTCCTAGTGCCATAAAGAGCAAAATACATATTTGTAACCACAATACAAAGGAAGCCAAGGCTTAAGGTTAATACTTACCATGCCGCTGCCAATCAAGTCCGCATCAATATCAGGAAGCGATGGCCAAACAGCATTAGCAATCATGGCAACCCAAGAACAGCTGGTACACAAGAGCCATGTTGTCAGTGTCCATAGAAATAGTCACCCAGGCCTTTCAATACATACTTCATGTGTTGTATCCAAAATTCTAATAACCCCCTCATGTCTCCCCAGTTTCCAGTAATCCCCCTGATGTCTCTCCAGCTTCTAATAACTCCCCTCATGCCTCTCCAGCTTCCAAAATCCCCATCATCATGTCTCTCCAGCTTCTAATAACCCCCTCATGTCTCTTCAGCCTCTCAATAATCCCCATAATGTCTCTTCAGCCTCCCAATAATCTCCTTCATGTCTCCCCAGCTTCCAATAATCCCCCTCATGTCTATCCAGTTTCCGATAATCCCCCTCATGTATCACCAGCTTCCAATAATCCTCCTCATGTCTACCCTTCTTCAAATAATCCCCCTCATGTTTCCTCAATTTCCAGTAATCCCCCTCATGTTTCCCGAGCTTCCAATAATACCCCTCATGTCTCCCCAGTTTCCAATAATCCACTTTATGTCTCCCCATCTTCCAATAATCCCCATCATGTCTCCCCAGCCTCCAATAATCCCCCTCATGTCTCCCCAGTTTCCAATAATCCCCCTCGTGTTTCCCCAGCTTCCAATAATCCCCCTCATGTCTCCCTAGTTTCCAAAAATCCCCCTCATGTCTCCTCATCTTCCAATAATCCCCATCATGTCTCCCCAGCCACCAATAATCCCCCTCATATCTCGTCAGCAAAATCCCCCCTCATATCTCCCCAGCTTCCAATAACCCCCTCATGTCTCCCCAGCCTCCAAGTAATCCCCCTCATGTCTCCCCAATAATCCCCCTCCTTTACTTACCTTACCTTCTTCCTCCTACTGTGTTCCTCGGCAGCACTCCCTCTCTGTTCTAGATGATGCTGACGTAACTTGAGGTCGCGCCAGCATCACACTGAGCTCTGCAGCCAGGTGCCTCCAGCTTCGGGATAGGACAGGTGGGTGGCTTAGTTACGCCACTGCCTGCTGGTCTTCATAGCGGGGGGGATGATCGGCCTGACACCGCATTTCCCGCTTACAAGGGTCCCCGATGCCTCCCCCTGTCAGTGGTCCTGGGAGCCCCCTTGATATTTTGGGCAAGTTGCCCCCTCACCCCGCCGTTCCGACGCCTATGATGCTGCTCTGCTTCTGCCATTGAGGGGTTTGGCCATGCAGAAACCAAAGTCTACCCATTGCTTAACATCTGGTGCATGCATGCACAGATGTTACATGCAAATGGACTTAAGCAAGCGGCTTGCATAAGTCCACATAGCTGTGAATCCAGGCCAAAAACAGTGCTTCATACCAATCAATATACAGGTGAAACTCAAAAAATTAGAATATCGTGCAAAAGTTCATGTATTTCAGTAATTCAACTTAAAAGGTGAAACTAATATATTATATAGACTCATTACATGCAAAGTGAGATATTTCAAGCCTTTATTTGTTTTAATTTTGATGATTATGGCTTACAGGTTATGAGAACCCCAAAAGCAAAATGTCACAAAATTAGAATATTACATGAATAAAAAATAAAAAAGGTTTTTAAATATAGAAATGTCAGCCCTCTGAAAAGTATAATCATGCATATGTACTTAGTACTTGGTTTGTGCCCCTTTTGCCAGAATTATTGCGGCGTGCGGCGTGGCATTGATACTATCAGCCTGTGGCACTGCTGAGGTGTTATGGAAACTTCACAATGAACTTCAAGCATCTGGGATTGTGTGCCTCTCCATTCTTCCACGAGACTCTGGGACCTTGGTTTCCAAATGAGATGCAACATTTGCTCTCATCAGAAAAGAGGACTTTGGACCACTGAGCAACAGACCAGTTCTTTCTTTTTTTTAGCCCAGGTAAGATGCTTCTGACATTGTTTGTTGTTCAGGAGCTTTACAAGAGGAATACAACATTTGAAGCCCATGTCCAGGATCCGTCTGGGTGTGGTGGCTCTTGATGCACTAACTCTAGCTTCAGTGCAGCTCCCACACACTTTTGATTTGCCTTTTCCTGATAATCCTCTCCAGGATGCAGTCATCCCTGCTGCTTGTGCACCTTTTTCTTCCACACTTTGCCCTTTTACTTAACTTTCTATTAATGTGCTTTGTTACAGCACTTTGAGAACCTCCAACTTCTTTTGCAATTTCCTTTTGAGGCTTTCCCTCCTTGTGGAGGGTGTCAACGATGGTTTTCTGCACAACTGTCAGGTCAGCAGTCTTCCCCATGATTGTGAATTCTACTGATCCAGACTGAGAGACCATTTAAAGGCTCTGGAACCCTTTGCAGGTGTTTTGGAATAATTTGCTGACTAGAGTGTGACAATTTGAGCCTACAATATTGAACTTTGTCAGATTATTCTATTTTTGTGAGTTTTTGATTTTGGGGTTTTCATAAGCTCTAAGCCATAATCATCAAAATTAATACAAATAAAGGCTTGATATATCTCACTTTGCATGTAATGAGTCTATATAATATATTAATTTCACCTTTTAAGTTGAATTACCGAAATACATGAACTTTTGCACAATATTAACATTTTTCGACTTTCATCTGTATAACACTACGTGTCAACAAATATATAACTAATAGGTTTAGATTTAAATATAGCTATAATTGGGTAAAGTTCACCTGCCAAGTGTCAAGGCACCGCCTATAGAATAGTCCCTAACTGAGATACAATATATGTACTCAGAATGTCTGTGGTAAGAAAATTCCACCATTTAAAAAGAATGCAGCAGCCACATTGTAGGCTGAATCAGGTTACCAATGTAAACAAGTAATTAGTAACACTTGTCTTCAAATATATGAAATGTTTTCATATGTAAATATAAAATGAAAAGGTGCAGCCAGGAAAAAATGACCACTGTAAAACCAAAAATAGGTCTGGTGCTCCATACCAAACAATATATAACACTGTGTCAGCACAAACATTAATTTTTTGTAATACCAAATATGTTAAAAATAGGTCAAGAAGGAAAGAGATAAATATACATAGTACAATGCAATCTGCAGCATTGCACATAAGTGTTAAAAGCTATAAAAAAAGAGAAGCACTACAATGATACCCCAAAATCAAAAATTGTATTTATAAATAAATAAAAAGAAATAAAGGAATTAAAAAAAATCTAAATTTAAATTGATGAATTATATTTAAAAAATATTATAAAAAAGGAGCCTTTACTAAGCATTCTTTGCAGTTAAAGCTTGAACTCCGTTTTATTGTGTTTTCACTTTCCTATTACAAAGGATACTTTGCTCTTTTATTGTATTTATGAGTAATTTTGACTGTTATTATAAATGTATTGGTGATTTTCCATTTTTGTGTTATTTAAAAAAAAACAGCGTTACTATACTGGAGAACCCTCCTCATAGTAACGGTGTTCATAAGTAGATCAGTATCATTCAGTGACATCCTTCCTGTTGCATGCTTCCCTGAACAGTATAGAGTCAGCTGCTGTTGCTACAAGGTGTCTCTAAGGCAGCCAGATGGGTTAGTGCTGCCAGGAGTCATGACAGTCCACTTTTTGGGGGCCCCGGGGTAGCTGCCCCGATTGCCCCTATGGTGGATCCGGCCCTTTGATCTTGTAGTTTTGTATTTCCATTGAGCCACCAAAAGCTTTGGTCAGACTAAGTTTTAGAAGTTGTAGATAAAGCCCTACAACTAAGCCCTTTTTAAATGATATAATTTCATATTTGTGAAAATGGAACTTCAAGATAAAATTACAGCATATAATGTTGGTGTCCTTTTAAAAACAAATGACAGTAACAACAAATTCTACTGATGCCACAGAAGAGCCCACATGTAATCCCCTGCAAGTTAGGCAATTTTTCCATAATGTCCTTGACAGAGAGATGCAAAGGCATGGAGGAACTATTTACCTGTCATAGTTTATCTGTAGAGAAAGAGAAGATGCTGCAATATGATGCATATGATGAAGAATTTCTCCCTGTAGCTGTGTTGTATGACAGTTATAAAGGAGCTGGAAAAGAGAGAAAAATATGGTGAATCTGACACAGAAAAATGAAAGAGAGACACAGAGAAAAAAATAAAATGTATAGATAGAAATCAAGAAGAAGGATGAACTAGTAAGTTATCATTTTTCTGGTTTGTACAAAAATTAGAAATGTTTATTAAATTATCGTTTTATCTTATTACTTTTATTAAGATTACGTTTCATTTCTGTTAAATAAATAGCTAGGCACAATAAAGCAATGCAAAACACCATGTAGTAAAAAAAAAAAAAAAAAGCTAAACGCAACGCTGAACTAGGAACAGGTGCGGATCCAGCAATAGTGTGAACGGTTGGCATAGTACCCATATTGGTACAGAGACCTGCAACCAATATCATTGCACTACTGGAGTTAACCATCTGGGTTACCATTAGGGCCCCAGGAAACTCCTGCAGGCAATACAGTGGAACTTGCTGTTGTGCAGGGAAGACTTTTTAAAAACAAGCATTCCCTGCCCATCAGTTACCTGCAATTCTTTCGTAAATGGTCTGCAAATGGAGTTCCATGGAACGTGATATCACTTAAGTGGTGGTGCTTCGCGAGCAACTTGGAATACCCAGACCAAGAGCTCCAAGTGAGCAAACTTGGTGTTCTAAGGCCTAGAGTTTGGTATTACAGACAGTGTATGCATCATATGGCAATTACATGAATTTGTTAGAAAAATTTAAAACAGAAAAGGCAAGTAAATTACAATGTTTAAAATTGCCTTTTAAATTGGTTTGACAGGATTGATTTGTAGATTTTTGTAGATTAGATACTAATTCTGTCACTGCAAATCCATGCCTTATATGCTGTAATGATACTATGCATTTTTTTTTCTGTGTTAGCATGTGTGTGTATGACGGGGGGAAGCATATTTTTTGCACCTGGGTCCACAGTTTGCTGTTTTATGTTACTGACTAGGAATAACAAATGTACTTTGCTGGCATCTCCACTGTTCTTTGCTTTGCTCTGAAAAGAACAGATTGGGGATCTCTGCAGAATATATAGATGCAAAATGGAAGTAAAAATATAGATATTTTCACAATCCTTTTGATGCACCACAAATCATACTACCTTACATAAAGTTCAACTAACACATTACCATGGGTGGAAAATCTGCATTTATATGGAACAAAGTGCTAAAAATTGTAGATTTAGGAAACTGTCTAATACATGAACTTATACCTATAGAGGCACACACAATAAACATTAAAACGCTGGGCAAGAGTTTCCCTAAATAGTAAATTATGTGACTTATGGGTTTTTTTCTGCAAAATCAGTAGTGTTATTGTTAAATAAATGCTTAAAGTAACAACTGATGTGATAAACTGAACATTTACTGGTAACAGGCAAGACATTCACTTCTTATTTATTTATGGAATGATAGACAGAGTACACCCAAGTTACACAGAATTATATAATCTGTCACTTACTAGAGCACAATGTGACACTTCAAGATGCTCACCTTCTGCAGTAACATTATTATGTATAACAAGCAGAACTGACACTTCATGTAGATGTTTTACTAATTATTGTAAATAAATAGCAAAACAAAATTATACAATGTGAATCTGAAAAAAAATATATATATAATTGAACTAAACTATATAAATTTAATACACTAGATGTAATGGGTCATTAATTGAAAGAAAAAAACACAGGCTGTGCTTATAATTCAATATATGAAATGTGTGCAAGTGTATATATAAATGGGAAGGTGCAGCCAAGGACCAAAATGACCACTTTTTATGTATGTGCTGACACATAGTGTTATATAATGTTCGTTTGAAGCGCTGGACCTCTCTTTTGTTCCTTGTAGTTGCACAGTGGTCATTTTGGTCCTTGGCTGCACCTCTCCATTTATATATACACTTGCACACATTTCATAAATTGAATTAAAAGCGCAGCCTGTGTTTTTTTGTTACTGTTGCTAGTTTCACTTTGGGAGCCTGACCCCTCCCACAAAATGGCCGCTGTACACTGTTTAAATAGCAGATGTGTCTCAATATAGACCCCCTGAGTATACATATAGCAGATGGATAGGGACTCACCTACAGGAGGTGCCTTGACGCTGGGCAGGTGAGCTTAACCCAATATAGCTATATTGTGAACTAAACCTCCTTTTATGTATGTGCTGACACATAGTGTTATATCATGTTCGTCTGGACCTCTCTTTTGTTCCATTAAATTAAAGAACCTGGTTTTAAATCACAGATGTAAATGGATATATTCATAAAATAATTCATTTGAAAAATTAATAATAGCCAATTTGAAGTGATTTTCTACTAATTATATTACTTAGTTGAAATTAAACTGTCACCATGTCATGAGTGGTAATGTCAGTAAAGGTTACATTCAGTAATGTACTGTCAGTATATATTCTTATCTTAGTGTTATGAAAGTTGCAATTAAAGAAATTATATAAACCTGTAAAAAAATGTGTTAATAAACTGTACGATGATCAGGAATGTTAATCTGAAAAAAGTTAGATAAATAAAGAAATAAACAAATAAATAAAGAGTAATAGCATTGTTTTGTATCCAGTGGTCTCTCAGTGTAGGTGGTGTGTAGTATGTGCTCATGAAGTTCCAAGTGATGACAGTTAACTTGTCCTACCTGCAACTGGTATTAGTATAATAGAATAAAATGTGTGCGTATTTTTCCGATAAGTTAAACTGTGCATGCCCAGAACCCAAATATACGAATGGAAATCATGGCCAACTGATTCATAAACATGGACGTCTAACTTAGGACTGATGCACGCATCTGCATGGAATGAGTCCCGCATGCGTGGCTAGAGGGGTAAGACTCTTAATGCAAATGAGCTTCACATGTCCTACTAATGTACAGTATGGGCATTCCAACAGAGTTAGGACTGATTCACAAGTAGGAGAGCCTTGTGTAAACTTATAAAAGGTAGCCCTCAACCACTCGTTAGTTGGTGAACCGTATTGTTTGCTGTGAGGCCATGGTCATCACTTACTTAGTTGAGGCTAAACCTGATGCGTGTTTTTAATCAATAGATGTGTTTTTAGAAATCAGCTCGTTTTTAAACTACTACGTTGATTAAAAAAAAAAAAAAATGAAGGCTTTAATCTTGTAAAGGTACCCATTTTTTGTTTTTATTCACTTTAAATTTTGTGACCAGACACCATTAAATTTACATATATAACTGTATTGGTTGCTGGTGTAGTTTAAATAATTTTTTTTTAAATGTTTATGTATTTTGCTAAGTATGTCATGAATTGTATTTAAATATGTTAGTAAGAGTACTTGCTATTTTTTAAACAACAAAAATAATATTTGCTTTTCATAATCATAATCAGTGAGTTTCTTTGAATCATAACCAATTTTAAGGAACTAAACCCATGGCCGATTCACAGCTAATAAAGTCTGCACTTACCTAAATATATGTAGCAAAGATCTATGTTCTTACGTAGCACTTCCCGACATGGGGAGTGGTTTATGAAGTTCCTTATTTTCTCTGAATCAGATTGCGGATTTTCACATGCGTATATATAGATAAGTTTGCAAATTTACTCTAAACTGGAAAAATTTCCATTGTATTGATTTATAATGGACATAACAATATCCTGCGCTGTAACCAAATCTGATATGGGTCAAAGAAAAATGCCTTGAAAAAGACCATCAGAGTGGGTTGAAACGCGCTGGAGTTCAGGACTTATATGGTCCCCTTTTTGGACTATTTCATGTTTAAAAAGCGATGTTGACATTTATATTTTAAATGTCCAATTCCTTTGTGAGTATTATACTTTATGTTTCCTGTTTGAAATAAAGAGTAGTTTAAAAACGTTATTTGCACCATAGGAGTCTCTCTCTCTTCTCTCCCTGCATTATTCTGGAGCCTTTGAACAGAGCACCAGCTACTACATTATACAGGTCCCTAACTATCTCCTCTTCAAAGTGGCAATAGAAGGATCACGGCATCCAGTACTGGAGAGAGATCATTGGAGACACCTGTGGAGAGGAAATCATCACTACAGCATCACATAGCCAGCACACGTGCATCAGAAACCTCGTTTCAACAGAGACGCTTCCGCGATCACCTGCACAACAGGAGCGCATCCCGGGCAGTGGTAAGACAGCTTGCCGGCGTCCCCCTGCACCAAAGACCATAGAAACGGTACTGTGCTCTAAAATCACCCTTGATTGTTTATATCTCTCCTGCGATATTGGGGATAAGCTCTCAGTAATATTATCCATCAGCTGCTCATCTGATGATACATAAAAGACTGAGAATTGAAATAAACAGTGTATCTTTTTCTATATATTGAGACTTGGACACTTTGGATCATTAATCTTAGAGCAGGGGATTGCTCCTGTAATTTTTTTTTAAAAATTGAGACTTTGATACCTTATATCATCTTTGAATGTGCATTTTAGGATAAGAAAAAGATCTACACTTGAATTAGTATTAGAAATGTCTTTATTGTATTATATATTTTTTTTCATTTATTGATTATACTGCATTGCATTTTTCTTTGACCCATATCAGATTTGGTTACAGCGCAGGATATTGTTTTTGCACACTTTTTATCTTGTTAAATTTTATGTTTATAATTCGGTAGAATTATAGTGCAAACACTGCCAGCTGCAGTATACCTAAGCGGTGAAGTATACCCCTCACGACCTTCTAGGCCCTCTGTTATTATAAATATATTACATTAGCTTTGGAAATCTTAGAAGCACTGGCCCGGATCCAGACCTACGTTCCCTTTACGTTTCAACAAGTAGTGTATTTACGCTATCATAATTACTATGCACTCCCCTCGGTCATACGTACTTTTGCCGTTTTATGCTTTCCAAACCCTATCTTAGCTTTTCAAAGCGTAACTGCTGTCGGCCATAATGGCTGCACATACTTATGCGCCTAAGCACACCCATACTGTATGATTTAAATATTCCTCCCCCCGCCTCCAAAGCGTAATTATGGGTGTCGTATGGCTGGCACGCCCCTTTGTTTGTAGTTACGCACTAGGATGATACGTACGTTCAGAGTTATGTACCGGAACATCTGCCGCGTGCATGCTCAGTACCTGCAAAATAGCGTTTTTACGACTCCGGCTAGCGTAAATACGCTGGGAGACGTAGCTCTTCTGGCCCACTTGTACTATTTTCTGGACAGCTCATTTAATAGCAGTAGTTTGAACATGTGCTGTCCAGAAAATAGTGCCACAGATGTAGTTAGTCTCTGAAGTGGAGGGATGTGTAGAGACCTTTCTACCAAACAATCTATGATCTTTCTGACATCTAAAAATAAACTCAACGTTAATTTCCCCTATACAATAAAGTGGCAGAGGAGCAAATCTGTACTTTAACGAAACCATGTTGTATTGCAGGGGGAAGCAAATTTAAAATTGCAAATAGAATGAATTGACAGATGAGGTTTCGTTGCTCAACTCTAAATTATAGTTTTCTAAATTTCATTTTATTTTAAAAACTTCCAAAATCATCCAGTATTTTTTCTACATGCAAAAATTCTAAATTAATTTGCACTCCTCACATTGTAACATGCAAGGACGACGTCAGAATAAATGGGCTCCGGGACACAGCCTCCGGGCCACGCCACTATGTGACATAATTAATCACATAGAGGCAGGATGCCGCAAAACTGCTGTAACATCGGGCCGGTGCGCAGGGAAGAACTTGGCCGCTACTCGGAGGGCCTCCACCATCTCTAGGACAATAGTCCCTGCTGTCCTTCCCACCCTGATGTCCAGGTTCAGTTTTGCACCTTTTTGAGGATTTACTCCACCCTCTGGATAAGCGCCTGTGGGTGACAAAATATTCTATTTATGTAGTATTTTTTATTTCATATAAATATTGTTTACAATAACTAAAATAACACATTGTTCAATCCCATTTATGATCAATCCTGGTCGTAATGGTTATCTCTGTAGCTGGAATACACAAAATGTAAGTTGCTCAGATGAATTTATAGGTTAATACAAACAGATGCATGAAAGGCAGGGGTAATCTGCTAGAAACAGAAACAAATGAAAGAAAATGCCCCAGAAACACTGCGATTAACCATTAACAGACAATACCATTCTATCTGTAAAATAAAACACAGAAACGTCTGATACACATATTTGCAAATATACAATAAGCCACCAGCCACCGTCAAGGCCTTTCTGGTCATGGTGGCCAACCTCTGAAGCTAAAGTTCCAAGGAAGCTGTTACAAAATAACAGAGAAAATACAGTAAAGACAGTACTAAATCATTTTTTTTTATTACATTACTTAGTTCACTTACATAAACATACATACAATTAATTACCAACTACAGAACATTGTCCAACTATAGTAAAGACAAGAAAAACAATTATGTCTTCATTTTATGTTTCGTGTGGTTTTGGGTTAAAAACTGTCATCCAAAACAATATTCTACATTAGACCATTTGCTTGAGAGAGGGATGTGTAAGGAGCTGAGCATTTCATTTTCAAAGAAACATATGTGGATTACTTAAAGATAGTATGGGGATTAGCAAATACATTCATTTGACTTTTATGTTTTTTCTTTGAGCATACATAAAAGCAAAGACTTTCTTTATATAGCAGTAAACAAATTATTACACAGAAGTACTTTAAACAAATTTTGTGATTCAAAAGTTATTCATTGGTAATTACCAGCTGCTAAGAGGATACTTGAGCAATTATATGAATACATATTTGCTAGAGATTTATATGAAAGTTGTTATATTGAAAGAATCCTTTTTGCAATTATTCAACTAAGGACAGTGGTACATATCCACAACCAACTATTATACAGTTTTAACATTATTTCATCCCTATGGGCCATTTTATGTTCGCACAGAAGTCTGGAACTACACATGAGGTCACTCTTCCCCTCTGTTGTGCATAGTTATGAACACTTCTGCTTATATCCACTCCTCCATTGTGGGTTTTTGCCATGAGCTATTACATGCCGCCGCGCTAAGCGGTCCGGCATGTAACGCACTTACCCGGCGCCTCCGGTCTCCCGCCGCTATCCTCCTGGCTGCACTTGTTCTTCTGGCTCTAGGAGCCGCTGTAGCCTCGGGGGCGCTCTCAGAGCCCTTTGTTTACCTTCTGCCATCGGCTGCCTCATGACTTGGGGACTGGCTGCTGCTGTCTAATCCTTGAACAGCAGACTATACTTAAGCTCTGGCAGTGTCAGTATCCCACTGCCAGTTATAGTGTCTGAATCTCCAGCTTGTGACTAGCTTCTCTTGCTATAGTGCCTTGTGCATCTGCCTTGTGCCATTGCAAATTCTGAATGCCCTTATTCATTCCTGTTTCCTGCCCAGTTTCTTAGTGTTTTGCCTTCGCTCCCCTGACTGTGCTCTCCACCTGTGTTCGCTCTCTCTGTTCCCCATGTGTTTGCATGTTCTTCACTTCGGGGGGGATTCACTGGCTGTTTGGCTGAGTGACCCTGTCTGTCTGCTCCCAGTCTATCACCTCTTTGTGTGTCAGGCCTAGTCTCTTCTAGTGCCTCTACTCCTGCTACCTTCTCACCTCACCTCTCCTCTGTCTCTTGCTGCACTTCTGTTTCTTCTCCCGGGTGTCCTGCAGCCTAGACTTTTCCCATCATCAGGGTTCTAGTGAAGACCTGGCCCTAGTTAGACTCTGTGCCCTGTTTGAGTTACCCATAACATGAGCAAGGAAAGGTCCATATTCATGGAGATCTGTTGCGTAACATCTGGTGCATACATGTGCTGTTGTTACTTGCAAGGAGACTTATGTAAGTGGCTTACATAAGTCCGCTTGTGGTATTAGCTCTGAATCCAGCCCTATATTATTAGAAACAATGATAAAGTGGTTGCTGCCTCACAGTTCCTTGGTGATAAGTTTAATTCCCAACAAGGGAAAGCAATAAATGGTCAAAAATCAAACTGTGCTAATAGATACCTGCAGCTGTCTATTACACACCTAAGAGGGTGAAAAGCCTCTAAACAATGAGCAATGTGTCAAAAATAATGGTGTAGTAAGGTATCAGACAAACCGAGTCAAAATACAGTTTCTAATTTAAAGTCTTACACACTTACATGCAAGTTTTTCAACATCTGAAAGAAGAAAAAGATCTTTAAAAAAAAACCTGAAAAAAATCTCAATTTCCAGTAGTGCTCCTCTTTCAATCTATAAGGGAAAAACAAAAATATAGAGGATAAAAT
>WWET01000997.1:6996-29612 GCA_011038615.1 Limnodynastes dumerilii
CGGGGCAATCGCGGCGATCGGCCGCGATGCCCCGCGATGCGATTTTTCAGAAAAAAATCGCGTTTAGTGAATGAGGCCCCTAGAGGGAGTTTTTGCAGGGACCAACTAACAAAATCAAAGCATCAGCGATATTAATAAGAACAAAGTCTGACAATATCAGCAACCCAACGTGTTTTGTCTATGGGGTATAATTATGGGGTATAATCCCAATTAGACTCCGCAGTGCCTTCAGATACCCAATGAAAAGTTTTAATTGGTGCTTAAGTATGGTCCCAGCAGGACCAATTATAATGTTTACATTGAGATCAAAAAAGTTGGCAACATATACCTAGCAAAAGGATAATTGTAACTCGGTTGCTTTACACATTGATACAAATTGTCTATTTCTCTATTTGAATATTTAGACAGTTTGACCATATATTCTCACATCCTGGTTTATAAACCATGCCCCATTCCTCATTTGTGCTTATGACTTATAACCACAGTATTGCCTGACTAAAGCTGGGTACACACTGACAAAATAAAAACGATCTTAAATCTTAATAAAAAAATAAACTCACGTTTATCTGAAGATCCTGCAGCTGTACACACTGGAACGATTTCATGCTGGATTGCTCCCAGAAGCCTGCTGAATAGACACACATAAAAAACCACACATCATAACATCGTTGATCTGTGATTTTTAGGAGCTGCTAAAAATCAAGATCTAACAATGCAGGACAGAATCTGAAAAGTCACTGCATCATTTTACAGTGCACATTCAAACGTTTTGAGAGCTCTCTAATGATTATCCTATGATTTAAAGGATAATCGTCAGATATCTCTCCAGTGTGTACCCAGCTTTAGCAGCATACCAACTTACACAATCCTGCTCCCAATCTCTTCATATCTTATCCTGGAATGTGGGTGGCTTTAATACTCAAGTTGACGTAAGTGAATTGCCTCACATCCAGGCCCGCAAATAAGGACAGTCCCACCCCAAGGGGAAGGGGGGCTCATTTGGCATCTATTTCTTCCCTCTGGAAGATCTTAGAGGGAAGAAATAGATGCTAAATGGCCCCCCTTCCCCTGCCAACCCAGGGTGCAGAATGAATGCACTGCACACCCTGCACCCATTATAGATACGCCTATGCTCACATCTTAATACACACATCACCCAGATGTGCTGTTTCTTGGAGAATCCCCCTTATCCTGCGATGACTCAGTGTTACAAGACTCCTGGATAGGGGAATGTATTTCTGCCAAACCGTAAATTTTTCAATAACTCGGTAGCAATATGAATATAGATATGAGGTATAGACAGACAAAAGAAAAAGGGAGAGAGAAGGTTGGGGGGCTAGGGGAAGGTACCAATAAGAGATTAATTTTCTTGTTGAAGAGAGAAGTATACCAAGGGTAGATGCCAAGCATGCTAAACACCAATAAGAGTTTTCTTGTTGAAGTGAGAAGTATACCAAGGGTAGGTGCCAAGCACGCTAAACAGAGCACAGGCTTAAGTCTGGGCTTGCTAGGGACTCAAAGGGACCGATCCCCTACAATATTAAGGTAGTCGGGAGTATATCTAAACTCCAGCCACTGGAACCAAGTTGCAGTATAGTTTGTAAACGATTCAGGTGTGGTGATCAGTAGAACCTCCATAGACTCATACCAATCAATTCTGGTGAACCATTCTTTCATGCTTGGGGGGAGGGGGATTTCCATCTTGCGGGAATAACGGCTCTAGCTGCGTTAGCCAGATGGCGCAGCAGGGAATGTTTATAAGACTTTGTGGAGGCTTTAGAGAAAGAAAGTAACCAGAATGCCGGGCCCTCTGGAATGTCGTCCCCGGTTATTTTAATGGTGGTCTCTCTCACAGAGTGCCAGAACCTTGCTATGACGGGACACTCCCACCAGATATGCATAAAAGAACCTAGCTCACCTTGGCATCTCCAACAATTCGGAGGGTACGTCGGGAGCATCCGATGAATCACGGAGGGCACCATATACCATCTGGTCAGCACCTTATACTGTGTCTCCATCACCTGGGCAGAAATTGAACTGGAGCGGACAAAAGAGAAGACTCTCGTCCAGTCTTCCTCCCCCAGGGGGACCGGGAGCTCCCTATCCCAGGCCTCCGTGTATCGTGGTAGGCCAGTAAATAGATTCCCCAAGATAATTTTATAATTAATTGAGATAAGGTGGCGGGCCACCGTGTTGGCTAGACATAGGTCCTCGAAAGGTCGAGGTTTGCGTCTTGTATCAGTTACCCGTTTTGTATGAGACAGGAAACTACGGATGCTAAGGTACATCCAAAAGTCCCCCTGGAGGAAGGAAAGCTTCTGCTGCGCCTCCTGGAAGGACAGGAGACCACCCCCCTGCACCAGCCGACCGGCCCTCACACATTCCAAGTGATTTAGTCTAATGATGGTAGTCCGGTCCAGTCCTGGAGGGAATTCAGTGTTGTGGGTCAATGGGGTAAGTGGGGAGTATCTGGACGAAAGGCCCAACTTACTGCGTAAGTATCTCCAACACTTTAATGTAGGTCCAATTGTCGGGTGAGTCATGTCAGGGATTGTCGCCAACCAAGGGAGAGTGCTAAGGGGGGTCGGGGAAGAGCTATTCTCAAGTGTAGTCCACTGTTTGGATCCTCCCGGGCTAGTCCACTCCACCAAACGCGCAAGCATTACCGACCAGTGGTATCCTTGGAAGTGGGGGAGTTGAAGTCCCCCGCTTTCTCTCGGGCGAAGCAGAATGTCATGTTTGAAACTGGGACGTCTACCTTGCCATACAAAATCCCGTACTGAACGTTGAAGACGAGTAAAAAAGAGGTGTGGAATAGCGATTGGGAGGGTTTGGAAGAGGAACAGGACTTTGGGGAGGACGACCATCTTTACAATGCTCACTCTCCCCATCCCCGAAAAATGTTTAGAAGACCAATCCGTGAATTCTCGTGAAATTTTTGAGAGCATGGGAGTGAAATTGGCTGAGTATAAATTTGAGACATCCGCCGTAAGATTAACTCCCAGATATTTCATCCGGTCGAGATGCCATCTGAATGGGAAGGCCGCCTTGAGGCATATTTGTGAGGTCTGAGGGATATTGAGGCCAAGCGCGACCGATTTGTCCCAATTTATCTTAAAATTGGACATACTACCAAAGTGGTGGAGTTCAGTCATTAAGGTTGGAAGGGATGTCACGGGAGAGGTGGTGGTAATTAGGAGATCATCCGCAAAGAGGGCCAGCTTATATTCAGTACCTCCTACAGTCACCCCCCGGATGTCCGGTTGGGCGCGAAGGGTGCACGCCAGAGCCTTCATACAGATTACAAACAAAAGGGGCGAAAGTGGGCAGCCCTGGCGCGTGCCATTCGTGATTGAGAATGAGGGAGACAGGCCCCCATTTATCCTAATCCGTCCTGAGGGGAAGTGATAAAGGGCCGCTATTTTACCTAAACAAACTGGACCCAATCCCATATGCTCCAATACCCCCAACATAAAGGTCCAATCAATCCGGTCAAAAGCTTTCTCAGCGTCCGTGGAAAGCAATAGGGATTGTATTTTGTTACTTGAGATATGGTGTAGGAGGTTGATAATTTTAGTCGTGTTGTCACGCGCTTCTCTACCCGGGACAAATCCTACTTGGTCATCATGAATGACCGTGGGCAGTATGCGGTTAATACGGTTAGCTATAAGCTTTGCAAATAGCTTAGCGTCGAGATTTAAAAGGGAAATGGGTCTGTAACTGGAGCATTGGGAGGGGTCCTTGCCCTCCTTGGGTATCACCGTGACATGAGCTTCTAGCGATTGGCGTGAGAAGTGGTGGGAGTCTGAGATTTCATTGAATGCAGCTAAAAGAATGGGAAGCAGTTTCTGCTTGTAGTTTTTATAATAAGGGGAAGTGAAACCGTCTGGGCCAGGGCTCTTTCCATTTGGAAGTTGTTTAAAAGCGTCATCAAGTTCGGTGGAAGAAAATGGGGTGTCGAGAGCATCCCGAGTGGCCAAATCGAGGGTGGGAAAGTTACAGTTGGTGAGATAGTCAACTATCTTAGCCTTTTTAGTTTCTAGTTCCGTGTCTGTCAGCGAAGGGGTAAGGTTGTACAAGTTGGAATAGTAATCGTGGAAGGCCGAAGCTATGTCATTATCCAGGGTGACTACTTTACCTGATGGATTCTTAACGTTGGGGATATAGGTTCTGCTTCTCTGCTTCCTAAGGGCTCTGGCTAAAGCACGACCCGGTTTGTTTGCCCACTGGTAAAAGTGGGATTTACATTTACGGATAGCATGCCTGGCCTTGGTTTGTAGGAGAGAGGTCAACTCCTGACGAGCTACAGTAAGAGCGGATAAAGTCTCTGAGTTACCATCGCGTTTATGCAGAGTCTCCAGTTTACAGATTTTAGATAACAAGGCCTCCTTCTGTCCCTCGTATTGGCGTTTTAAGTAAGTGCCCAATTGTATGCATTTCCCCCTAATCACACACTTATGTGCCTCCCAGAGGGTCACTCGCGAAGTTTCCTCTCTATCATTCGTGGCCAGATACAAATCAATAGCCTTCTCAAGCTCGTTTTTGGTATGGGCATCCTGGAGTAGCAGGTCATTAAAAAGAGTGCCCTCCATCAATCCATCGATCCGGTCTAGCATCTGCGAGAGAAAACGTGGTTGGTTGGTATTTGGGGCATACAAATTAGCAAAGGTATAAGTCTGACCAAAAACAGTCCCCTTAACTAGGATACCTCTACCCTCCCCTAGGTCATAGAACCTTTGATCCATCAGGGGGACCCTCTTGGAAAACAAGAGGGCGACTCCCCTAGACTTCCCACCTGAGTAACTACTACTAAAGGAGATGGGGTAGTGGCGATTGTACAAGGAAGGGGACTTGTCTTTGAAAAAGTGCGTTTCTTGCACAAAGGCCACGTCAACTGAGTCAGTTCTAAGGGAGCGAAAGAGGGTAGTGCGCTTCTCCGGGGTGTTAAGCCCCTGAACATAAATGGTAATAAGCTTTAACCTCTCATGAGCTTGGGCCATGTTGATTATGTGGAAGGGAATTAATCAATGTAATCAGCAGGAGCAAGTACCAGAACCTCTGGTGTCTCGGCCACATGGTATACTCTCTATTGGAAGTCAGGGTACCAGGGTAAAGGGTTAGGAAGGACACATGAGGGAAGGAAAAACACAAAGGGGTCTGCGTAGCAATACAAGGAAACGTTAACACTAATGCAAACAGGATCAAGATCAAGAGTGGAGCCAGCGGGTACGAAGGGGAGCTAGCTCCGTGTGTAAAACCGCTCATCGCTGCCAATGGAGCACCAGTACCTGGCGCAACTCTGGGAGCGCTGGCAGTGGGGGAACTGGGGTAATTACAATACCATTACAACTTTTAAGCAGATTATAAATATCAAACAAATGAGATAAACCTATCTATTTGGGTGTCACACTTATCTAAGGGAGAAACCGGGGGTCAATGAACAATATGATTATGCATACAGATTATCTAGGTTCACCAAACCCAGTCCAAAGAGGCCGCTTGTTATCGTCAGATGGTCAGGTGGCATCTCCAGAGGGTTGGACTCCCCCTGGCGAAGGTCGCTTCTTGCCATGTTGGACTATCTGCCATCCTCCCGGACTGGGAACGGGTTCAGGTATGAGGGAGTTGTGGTGAAGTTTCCATTCCGGGAGATCAGGCTGCGGTATACCCATGGCCTCACAGAAGGAAGGGAGGTCCTCGGGCCTGTGTAGACTTTGGGATTGGCCTTCGTGGGTAGCTTGAAGGTGCAAAGGGAAGCCCCAACGGAAGCGGATCCCCTTATTTCTGAGAGAGTCCGTAAGGGGTTTGAGGGTGCGGCGTTGTTGCAAAGTCGACCACGAAAGGTCCTGGAACACCTGCACCCTGTGGCCATTCAGATCCAGATCGTCCCTGAACCTGGCTTTTTGAAGAATCTCTTCCTTGGTCCAGAAATGATGAAGGCGACAGATGACATCCCTGGGCTTTTCCGAAGAGAGGCCTCGAGGCCGAAGCGCCCTGTGAGCTCGATCAAATTCAATGCGGGAGTCTGGGTTTACACCTGTGGCTTCGTTGAATATTTTGGTAAGTGCGTCTACCAAACCCTGTTGCGGGATATCCTCAGGGATGCCCCTGACCCTAAGGTTATTCCTCCTGCCCCTGTTATCGAGGTCATCCAGGCGTTTCTGCATATCCCTGAGAGCAATGGCTTGCCTCTCCACCGTGTCTCTCAAACTCGAGGTTTGTAGTGAATGATCGTCTTGAAGTGATTCCACAGCACTGAAAAAAAAAACAGAAACAAAACAAAAAAACAAACAAAAAAAAACCAAACAAAAACAAGCAAAAAAAAAAAAATACCATACCATAACATTGGGGGGACGAACCTTTTACTTAGTAGCACTCCATCGTAGGATAACGTGCCTACTTTGCATGGTGAGCTTCCCGTGCCTGTGGACTGCCGTGCTACCTGGGCATGAAAAGATTTATCGAGGTAAATACGTCTAGTGCGCCTAGTAAAATGGGCAAAACGCAGAAGGCCGCTAATACTAAGGGCCTACCGTCCCAACCGAAAAATCGCTCTCCCCCCCCTAAATCGCCATCTCACATGCCTGGGGACCTAGAGATCCCAGCGATATTTGAGACGCAGCCCCCGTCCCCGTCATTTTCTAAAGAAACGGCGACGGAAATTTCCCAGATTCTTCTCCCACAGATTGATCTTGCTTTAGAGCAAAAACTGGATCAAAAGTTCCTAAGCTTACAGGAGACACTCTCGACTACAATTGCGCAGGTGAATTCTAATACTAAACGAATAGATGCATTAGAACAGAGAGTGAGCGATTCAGATGATATTGTGACCGCGTTACAAAATACAGTGGTCTCCCAATCTAAACTCATAGCAACTCTAACTGATAAAATGGAGGATATCGAAAACCGTAATAGGCGTAACAACCTGCGGTTCATCGGTATCCCAGAGGCAATAAAGGATAGGGACTTGCTGACTTACCTCCAAACGGACCTCTTTGGGGCCCTGGTCTTGACCCCTTGCCATGCCAACGTGTCCATTGAGAGTGTCCATAGACTAGGACCAATACGTACAGGGAGGGATGAGAGACCAAGGGCAGTGATCGCGAAGTTCCTCAACTTTCGAAACAAGGAGGCTGTTCTGAGAGCATATAGGGGGTGCAACCCATTGCAAGTTAAGGGGAACAGAATATTCATATTTCAGGACTTCTCGACACAAGTTTCCCAAAGACGCCGCGAGTTCACGCCCTTGTGCAAATTCCTGCATGAACATGACATTAGATTTGCCCTACTTTACCCGGCCAAACTTCGCATCTCAACTGAGAGCGGGGACCGGATGTTTGATGATCCCTCTAAAGCCCGAGCCTTTCTGGAACATATGGACATTCCAGGGGAACCTTTGGCTCGCCCGGCTATTCCGGACTAGTGGTATACCGTGACACATTGGTTGTGTAGATTGCAGGAATGAGCGCAATGGCGGGCTCGATGGATAATGAGAGTTGGTTTATTTCATTGTTATCTCACAGTTATGTTATTAGGATTACTATTTGCATAGTTCAAAACCCCACCCCAGATAACG
Organism: Limnodynastes dumerilii; assembly: GCA_011038615.1. Taxonomy (NCBI): domain Eukaryota; kingdom Metazoa; phylum Chordata; class Amphibia; order Anura; family Limnodynastidae; genus Limnodynastes; species Limnodynastes dumerilii. The sequence continues at coordinate 14,573 of WWET01000997.1, forward strand.
GGGAAGGGTTTGTTAAAAAAACGGGAGGAAAAGTTGAAAAAGGAGTTGAGTAGAGTTCTTAAAGCTCAATTGATGTTTCACAAACACATCGCGGGATTCCACTGTTTCTTTATAGGGCACAGAGTGCATACTGGTGGATGGCCTGCTGCATGGCTTCTGACACCTGCTTTTTATGACATGCTCACCTGGTGGCTCATACCATAAAAATATAGCGTATAACATGACATTGCTCAATCTGTTTTTTGCACAGGATGGCACAGGCACAACCTCATGATTGGGGGGGCAATTGGTCGCCTCCGCCGCCGGGCGTGAAATTGGTCTCCTGGAATGTGGGAGGCCTCAATGTTCCTATAAAGCGTAGAAGGGTCATAACTCATTTGAAAAAGCTGAGGCCCGACATTGCCTTCCTCCAGGAGACCCATTGGAGCGCCTTGCAGGAGGCGGCCATGAGAGCTTTCTGGATTGGTGACTGCATTGCAGCCTCATACACTTCAAAGAAGAGGGGGGTGGCAATACTGCTACATAGAAGCCTTTAGTACCGTATTGAGCATCGGATTCTTGATCCAGAAGGGAGATTTATAATCTTACATATTACCGTAGGACAAAAAAAATATACCTTAGTCAACCTATACGCCCCCAATGGCCCCAACCAGTCTTTTTATGAAGCCTTGTCCCAAACTTTACTTCAGATAGACACACCTAACCTCACCATTGGTGGGGATTTTAATGTGATAGATAACCCCATTTTAGATAGGTCACAGGCACGTAGCGCTCGGCCACACCACGCCTGGGAATGTATACACCTCCTTAAAAACAGGCATGACCTGCTGGACCCATGGAGATTGATGAACCCCACAGACAAGTCTTACACATTTCACTCCCAGGTGCATCACACATTTTCGAGGATTGACTACATCCTGATTGACACTCACCTCTTCACCAGTATTATCTCAACAAAACTTTCTGACATTATGATTTCGGATCATGCCCCGATTTCAGTCACATTGTCCAACCCTAATATCCTTCCCACGAACTATAAATGGCGGTTCCCAACACACTTCTATGATTCGGACGCTTTTCGCGAGTATCTCAACTCCAAATGGCTGGAATATGTGGATGACAACCTGGAGCATTGGGATACCCCAATTCTCTTTTGGAATACGGCCAAAGCTGTAATGAGGGGCCATATAATGGCATTCCAGGCGAACAGGAGGAGGGATGCTCGCGAGAAGTACAATATCTTACTAAAAAGCATGCAGAGCGCATATGCCCAGTATAGTGCGAACCAAACTGAAGACACCCTAAGACAATACTCGGAGGAAAGGCAGCTACTTGAGACCTTTCTATTATCACAGGCCCAAACTTACTTAGACTTCAACAAAAACCGCTACTACCGTTGGGGTAATAAATCAGGGAAATTGTTGGCAAATTTGTCTAGAACGCAAAAGAAGCGAACCCACATATTAAAAATTCAGGATCCCCAAGATAATTGCTCACATATAAACACAGTATAAAATCACACAGATTTTTCAACAATACTATACACAACTGTACACAGCGACCCCACAAAATTCTGTGCTTCATGACCGACTGTTGGATTCAGCTAAACTGCCTAGATTGTCCCAAAACCAGAGAGAAATACTGGAGGCTCCAATATCAGAGGAGGAGGTAAAAATAGCCATTACATCTCTTAAAAACAGCAAATCCCCAGGCCCGGATGGATTTTCCCAAGAATATTACAAAATCCTTAAACAAAATATCGCCCCCTTTTTGACCACTTTGTTCCAAACATTATATAAAGACCAGCCTTCTTTTCCACAATTTAATGAAGCCAATACCATCCTGATTTTAAAACCGGGCAAATCACCCGATTTGGTAACATCCTACCGTACTATTACCTTACTTAATCAGGACTTTAAACTCCTAGCAAAAATTATAGCAAGTAGGCTGCAGTCTATACTCCCCAAACTTCTCACACATCATCAGATGGGGTTTACACATCACAGACACGCTGTCAAAGGGGTGCGCACCGCAATAGCTGCAGTAATTGAATCCGCTATGCCAAAGCATAATAATATCTTGATTAGTCTTGACGTGGAAAAAGCCTTTGACAAGGTCTCGTGGATACATCTCCAAAAAATATTTTAACCCGACGATTTGGACAGTCTTTCTCCCAATTTATAAAATTTCTATACACTAATCCATTTACCACACTTCTCATTAATGGCACTGATAAACATACCGTGACCATGACAAGAGGGACTAGGCAGGGCTGCCCCTTGTCTCCACTTCTCTTTAATTTAGCCCTGGATCCATTGCTGCGAATCCTACAGTCATGGGAAACATTTGAGGGAATAAAAATTGGTAATACTCAGACTAAAATAACGGCGTTCGCGGATGACCTCCTTTTATATGTGGCAAATCCACAACACTCTTTAGGCCCAATTTTAAATAAAATATCTCAGTTCGGGGAGGTATCCGGGTTTACAATAAACCAAACTAAGTCAGTGGCTATGTCATTAGGTCCGGACACACAACCAACATGGGCTAAACCATTCAGACTAACGTGGGCTAAGACGCAATTCACATATTTGGGGGTTGATATTCCCCGAAACATACACACACTTTATACAGTCAACATGAAACCTATTATAACCAAGGTCACTGCTGAAATTTCTAGCTGGAAGAAGTTTCCCCTATCGTATTTAGGTAGAGCACACTTAATTAAAATGGTAGCCTTCCCTAAACTACTTTACCCCCTGCAAATGCTGCCCATTCTATTGTCACCAAGTGATGAAAAATCGCTAAATAAAGTATTCCGTAATTTCATATGGAATGCCAAACGATCCAGGATTAGTTTAATCCGGCTGCAGCAAAGTCCATCTGAGGGGGGAATAAATTTTCCTAACTTGAAATTGTATAGTCAAGCTAGTCAGATATGTCAGGGATTGGCTGAGTGGGACAACAACATATGCTGCCACATACTTAGAGCAGGAGTTTATGCCGTCTATAACCCTAACCAACTTTTTACACTTGCACAAATCAGATATTCCAGGGGGCATTTTAGATAACTGTCTTCTGATGATGGTGTGGAAAACGTGGCGCGCTGTGCGCAGAAAATGTGGACTAAATTGTCACCAGACTCTATATCTCTCCTTCCTGGGGAATCTGGCTTTTCAGCATGGCAGGGCAGCATACCCATTTACGAGATGGCCGGAAAGAGGCATGGGAACAGTGGGCTCCCTGGTAGACGTGCAGAGGAAGGAGTTATTAACGGAATCGCAAATACGTGCTAAGTTCGAATTGCCCGCCACACACAGCTTTGCCATCCACCAAGCCACACATTATGCGCGCTCAGTGACCGCCAACTTCACACCGGTAGATTGGACAAATGTTCTTGATACTAGGTTGAAAAAACCCCTAGAAATGAGACGCACAATATCTAGACACTACAATATGCTCCGGGGGACCCAGAATGTTACAAATATGAAAGGGGGTCTTTTATCTTGGGTAGAAATCTTTCCGGATCTAACTCTAGACAAGGTGCTTAAGGCGCTTACCTTCTCGTGGGATACAATGAAGGCTAGTATGTACAGGGAGATGTTTTTAAACATTTTCCATAAAGGGTATTTCTCGCCAAGCAGGAGCCATGCAGCAGGTCTGTCTGATTCAGGGGAATGTCCGAAATGTAATCACCCCGAGGCATCCTTCTTCCATTGCATCTGGGAGTGCCCCATGATACAGAGTTTTTGGAAGAAAGTACAATTGTTCGTGTCAACGCACCTCTTTAATTATTTACTGCTCTGCCCAATGTGGGGGGTGTTGGGAATCATTAAGCCAGAGATCCAGTGTAAAATAGAACACAGACAATTCCTTCTAATTATCTCAGCAGTCGCCAAGAAATGCATCCTACATATGTGGATTAAAAAAGAACCCCAGACACTGGCACTTTTTCGTTCCAAATTATACTTTGTGTTTCGTTGGATTGGTTGGAAGCCTCTCCATAAAGAGAAACACACAGAAATTTTTTTCACACGGTGGGAGAATTATATAGATACGCTCACCCCTTCTATCCGCAATAGCTTACACAAATGCTTTCAGTATACTGGCTGGTATGCAATGCGTACTCATATAGAGGACCCTCCCATCTTGGTCACAAATACAGAAATTAATTTGAGTTAGAGGACTTAATACAGAGCATATAAAGTTCTAAATGCTGTTTCAATTGCTGAGCTGGGGTGGGAATAGGGGTATTGAATGGTAGATCCTTGCTGAGCAGGGATGGGCATCAGCTGGGAAAGCCGAAATTTATATATCATGACTATGTGCACCTGAATGATCTTGATGTACAGGAAACTTGAAATGTTTGGAAATGTTGAAGAATAAGCATCTGTGATGTGTTTGTTTATGTGAACTTTGAACTCTAATAAACATATATATATAAAAAAAAGAAATAGATAGAGCTATGTTTAAGGTCACATTTGTTTGAAACACCTTTAATACCCATACTATATATGACATTCAAATTTAATTTACCAGCCTGCATCATACAAATGAATAATAGATGTATCCGTCTCTAAGAAATTGAAGATATCTAGCTCTATAAATTCATAGTAAATTTTAACATTGTGAATGAACACTGCAGACTGTTTATAATGTATAATAATTTATGTATTGAATGCAAGGGAGTGTGTATATATATATATATATATATGTATATATATATATGTATTGAGATGGAACACACACAGAAGAGGACAAATGTAGGTGGGAGATGGAGGACACACTACCCAGAGAAAAAGTGTGATATGGAATACACACCGGTGTGGGTTATGGAAAGCACAACACACTGGGTGTGAGGGATATGCTCACGGATGCACAAGAATCAAACAAGACAAACTGGGTCACTTACTCGCAAAGGCTTTCATACACACACAACCCAAAGTGAACACAATGGTTAAAAGGGGTGCAGGAACAGGTAATAGACAATACAAGGTCCAGTCAGAAATTACAAGAATATAGGCACAGAGATACAAAGTAAACAGCAGGCACAGGCAGACAGAACTGATGCTATAACCATTCTTCAAAAGAGGCTACTATTACTGATTGGCTAGCAGCCTACCACATTAAACTGAATGACTGGCAATAACAAGAATGCAGGAAGAAACAGACTAGTTTACATGTGTTGAGTCCGTCAACACATGTGAGTCTTTGGCTGCTAACTGGCTAACATTTGTAGAGGATAACATTGAATGCTGGGATGAACCTTTATTGTTCTCAGAGACCGCTAAGGCAGTTATTAGAGAATTATTGGGATTGTCTGGGCTATCGCAACTATCTGCAAAACACTTGAACAGTATGAGATGGAACACACACAGAAGAGGACAAATGTAGGTGGGAGATGGAGGACACACTACCCAGAGAAAAAGTGTGATATGGAATACACACCGGTGTGGGTTATGGAAAGCACAACACACTGGGTGTGAGGGATATGCTCACGGATGCACAAGAATCAAACAAGACAAACTGGGTCACTTACTCGCAAAGGCTTTCATACACACACAACCCAAAGTGAACACAATGGTTAAAAGGGGTGCAGGAACAGGTAATAGACAATACAAGGTCCAGTCAGAAATTACAAGAATATAGGCACAGAGATACAAAGTAAACAGCAGGCACAGGCAGACAGAACTGATGCTATAACCATTCTTCAAAAGAGGCTACTATTACTGATTGGCTAGCAGCCTACCACATTAAACTGAATGACTGGCAATAACAAGAATGCAGGAAGAAACAGACTAGTTTACATGTGTTGATTCCGTCCCCTCAAAAGTACGCAGTGCGGTAATTCGCAATTATACCTGAATTACCAAACCAGTCAAAGATGCGGTCCAACCCACAAAAGTTTATTTATATTGACAGGGAAAGATTTAATCCAAAAAGTGCAGGAGCCTGAGACAGCAGCGCGAACCAAATGCACTCAGCGAAACTTAAATACAAAAGCCTAGCCTTCAGGGCCTGGGCATCGTTCTTTTAACAGTTGTGATCAAAGGGGTAACCATTCGCATCTTGATTGGAGAGTCCTCCCGGTCATCCTGGATTCCTGGCTCATCATTGGTCTTGGGGTCTTTCTTTGTTTCCACTACAGAGGTTAATCAGTATAACTGAACAGGTTCACCTTGCCTAACAGGGACATTTAAATAAACATTTTATATCATACTTTATTTATACCTATAACTTGCGATCGTTTTATGCAATCTTTTGCGAAAAATAGCATCACTATTACAGCATTGTTTTCTACACTACAAGTCTAAATATCCCACCAAAAGTATAACATTTGTACGTCGATTGGCGTCAATTTGCTGATTAAACTGTCTGTGAATATAAAATACAGTTTTAGTAAATTGGAAAGCGTTTGCACATTAAAAATGAACAAGTCTTATATGAAAATATGAATGTCAGTGTGTTTATTAATGAGAAATATCGCACGATAGAAAAGCCTGTGAAAGTACACACATGCACTCTAATGCACGCGCATAGTTGCGTAAAACCCACGTTCATCTTTTCCCGTAATTTTCAGAGGTCCTTTGTTCTTGAAACTTAAGATTAATTTTTATATTTAAGTTTAATACCAATGTTTTGATTCGGTTTTGACAGACCACCCTTCGATAGATCCAGAACTATCGCCTTATAAATTATGTACTGTTGGGTCAAAAAAAACAAAACATTGTTGGTTAATTCTATGTTCTCCGTCACATTCATAATCAACTCTGTTCTCTTCCCTTTACATCTTATGACTCCCTGAACACATTTTACACTTAATAATAACACCCATTAACAGTACTATAAGTTTGATTACTCCTAGTAATTACTCCTAGTAATCAAACTTAGTAAAAATAAGCTAGTGCTTTTGCCCAGTCTCCTGAGAACCATTTACTGGGCTCAACCATGATGCAACTTTCTCCCCTACAGCGGACAGGGATATATTATGAGACTTACGGAACTCCCATTCGTCCATGTTTCGGTCTATGACTTCATGTGGGTCCTCAGTGTTGTTAGTGATGTAGGTGCAACACTTAACTCCAAATAGTGTAGCTAGAGTGACACAATAACCTCCAGTAACAGCTGTTAAATAATTTAAAATCATTCTATGCTGTGTCATCTCTTTCTTATAGGCCTGTTATTCTAAACCTGTATAACGAGAAGTGTCATTATAAATGTCGGTGGTATAATCGATTAAATCTGCAAGTGCATGGATGTATTTATAATTAATGGTACCTCTAGCGGTCTTTGTAAAATCTAGTGCTACCAGAAATTGGAATCCTGTTGATTCATGTATCAAATCAGCTGCTATGGGTTTACCCTGATGTGGCATGCTTCTCTTATACTTGTGTTCATAAGGGACATGTACATAAGGTGGGGAACTAGATCTATGTACATCAAACATAGTCTCATGTGATATGGTCAGAACTTCTGGTACTATTGTACCCAAAAAACATAACCCTTGGAAATTAGGGGCTAGCCACTTATAGGCTCTTCTCCCACAAATGTAATACATGTCACCTGGGAGGATGAATGGTACATTATGGTGTAATAGGACACCACACAGCTCTCCAATAAAGCTCCCTTTACCTAAAGCCTTCATCTGTGACACGCAGGTGTCTTCTTGTATTATATGTTGGCAATATTCTGAATGTACATTTCTCACTGATATCTTTGTAGTTTTGACCCACCAACCTAGCATTTGAAATCCCTTTCAGTTCTTGACCTCTTGTACCCATTTGGTATGTATTGCCTCCTTATCTGCTCTCACTGAGTAAACTATTGTCTGGTTTTGCCATACTGCTTCCCAATAACCTAATCTCATATGGCTTGTGAAATTAATACACATTAGAGATTTGTCTGTGGAATATTGTCTATGTCTAAGACTAGGGGATCCAGAAGAGTTAAACTTCTCCGCTAGTGGCCTACCACTCCATAACTGAAGTACCTCAGAGTTATTTAAGGGTACTGGGATTAAACCTAAAACTTTGGTTTTGAACTTTCCCCACCAAAGCATGATAATGATCTAAGGGACACCCATCAAGCTTAGGGTTATATTTAGTTTGACAAAGTTGAACACAACTTTCTTCCATAATTGGGGCACAAAATTCCTCAGATGATAATCCCTCACACTGTTCTTTCTTCTCAGAATTGGAGCGCTTTTCATATTCTAAACTTATAGTGTTAGGCATAGCCCATGGTTCCATGTTACCATCCGATTGATACTCACCCTTCACCTCGATAGCAGACCCGGTCCTCCACCCTTTTACCCTTTCCAGAATAGAATACACTAAAAAGGAACAGAAATGTTAAGAGAGAAAAGGTGGACTTCATCTTGGTAGGATGATCACAGTTTCTCCGCCTCTTTTAATCAGCCTCGACTTCTTCTCCCTGGAACAGGCACTTAAGATTAGGGGCAATTGTCACAAATCCCTCCTCATCTCGGACCAGATTGACGGCTCTTTTGCAGTGGGCTGAATGGACCCAAGTATTCCTTTCCGCAACCTTTATAGAAGTGGTGCTAGTCAGTAGCACTTGGTACGGTCCTTCCCACCAGGCTCAATATCATGACAATTATTTTGTGGCATGTCCGGCGCTATTAACTTTATGCACTTCTGCTGTTTCTTAAGCTGTTTGCTCATTTGGATGAGATAACGGACAGTCACATCATTATTGCATTTCAAATCTTGCTGTGGGTCTACCATGATATGGGGTTGGCGTCCAAACAGAATCTCGTAACTTGACAGGTTAACTAAAGATCTAGAAGTGGTTCTGATACTGTGAAGGACTAGGGGTAATGCTTCAGGCCAAGCTAACCCGGTCTCAGCTGTTACTTTACTGACCTTGGTCACTTTCAATCACCTTTGTTATGCCAAACCTACAAACAAACTCTTGGACTAGCTTTTTTGCAGTAAAAGCAGCAGTATTAGTTGTGGCTGGGTTCGCTTCAACCCAGTGTGAAAACAAATCAACACATACTAACACGTACTTCAAATTCCTACAAGGTGGTAACTATATAAAATCGATTTGTATTACCTGGAAAGGGTCCTCTGTTGGCGGAATATGGGATGGTTCTACAGGAATAGACTTACCACATTTTTCTTTAGGCATACAGTATAAGACATGATTTGACTTTTTTTTATCTGCCATCCCAGAAAATCCTGATGCACACAAATATGCTCTTACCAGTCTGCTCATACCTCCCCTCCCTAAGTGAGTTAAACCATGTGCTGCTTTAGCTAAAGTCGGGAGATACACTCTGGGAGCCGTTGGCTTCCCTTTGTCCATCCTTCCAAAGCCCTTTGTTATTTACATATGCATAATTAATGCTATGAGTCTTCAAACAATCCTTTTGTGATTCAAACTCTTATGTAAAATACACTTGACTTGTAAATTGGACAATTGGACTGGACTCTATAGGTATGACACAGGAAACAATAAATAGTTTTAGACAATGCACATGAAATGCTTCTTTTAAGCTAAAGGAAAGACAAGATGTTAGTCTGATATAACTTTGTTCCTGTCCCATCTCAGCCAAAAGACAATGGTTCATTTCATTAGCTTATCCCAATAATTCAGTTACATAAGTTCTCTGCTAACAAGAAAGAGGGGAAAAAAAATAGTATCAACTGTGAATACAATTTCACACATTAATGCCTACTGCGGGTCTAATAAACTTTTGAGTTGCAGATTTTTGTAAATCTAGGAGACAAAAGATACAGACAAATGTTAATTTCTCATTTCGCAATTGTTACATTTTTCTAAACTGGATGTTCATGTTATAACTAACACATATAACTTTTCATTATCAGATTACAGATTTCATTACCCATGAGTAAAATGGAAAATACATTTTAAACCTTGTGATGAACAGACATACATGGCCAACATAGAACATTTACTGACATACAGACAACATTAATGGTTAGAAGTTAGACGCCAATACGAGTAGCGTGCGTGATTTTGCGTGTGCGGTTGCGTGCGTAATTCTGCGTACTCACGCACGGCGGGTACATTCGCAGGCGTGTGCACAGGAGCAGCGGGGGCACCCACTAATGTTAGAGGAAAAGAAGTTTCACAACCAGCAAAGGAAAGGGTTCTTCACAGTAAGGGCAGTCAGGATGTGGAGTCACTGCCAGAAAAGGTTGTGATGGCAGATTCACTGGATATGTTTAAGCAAGGATTAGATACATTTTTAGCAGAAAAGGACATTCAGGGTTACCAGGACCGCTAATTTAAATAAAGGACAGTAGTGGAGCAAGGGAGAAATGAAATGTTTGTTTTATCTTAGGATTGCAACAGTTTGGAGGTTGCTTTATATGGATTAACTTCAAATATAAAGATAGGGATCGCAGGAGATCCAAAATAGGTTGAACTTGATGGACTGTTGTCTTTTTTCAACCTCATCAACTATGTATATATGACACAAGTTGTTTTTTTTTATTATGGCAGACTGAAGCGAAAATTTGGTGCGAAATAGCTGTGAGTAATTGTATACATTAGGCCCACTTATCTGCAGTATACAAACTATTGCCCTATCACAAAATCAGTATAACCAACACATATCCCCTCATGACAGCATTCTACATTCAACATTATCATTAGACCATGGCAGTAATAGACATAGTATGTACACCATCATGCCAACAGGTAACAGAATACTGTTATATACAAAACGTGATGTCTTGTGTTATGAGATGTTTCAACTGGGTAACAGGTTATAAACAAGCATCTGTATGGGTGCTATGTATTTGACCTTTTTGCACATAATTATAGCAGATCATATGAAGTGACAAGTATGAAACCCCAACAACTCGCTGGTCATACATTTACTAGCAAGCATTTTGGTACCAATCCATTAACAACAAGCAGTGCTAATTTCTGTTTTATCTACAAAACAAATCAGTTTATGGTTAACTTTACAGCTTGATAAATCATTATTAAATGTTCTTTCAGTAGTAACAAATGTTTCACCAGGTGTTTGATAGACCCAAAAAAATAATTTAACAGAACACTGCTACTGCTCTGAAAACCTACACTTGTAGGAAATGTGGCCATGTGAATTAATGTAATGGATTACTTGTCTATATATTGATCTATGTTCCCAGTGCCTAAAAAATCTACCCCAGGTTCAATGTCTGGTAGAGTGGACTTGTGACTGTTGGTGGTGAGGAAGAGATCCATTTAACTTTGGGCCTGATAAAGACTGTAATGTACACCTGATGACAATTCTCTTTGTACCTTCACCTACACATGGCCAAAAACATGTGCTTGTGACCCGAGCACAGCTTACAAGACCACATGCAAGTGGTCTTTCATGAGAGAAATTGGGAATGGATAGTCAATATACAGTAAGAGTGTGCTTATGCAATTGTTTCAATTGACGAACGGCTTATGCATGGTGCATACATAAATTATCTGTCATTACTATCTCTGGATTAGGCCCATAGTCAATAAAAAAAATGAGCCGAAGTCCAAAACATTCCATTGTGTCAAAGAGGTGGACCCAACTGACCATACTGAAGTCTTTCTCCGCATCTAGTAGTAGCTCCTAGAGATTTTGAACAATATTCCCTGGCAGGTGCAAAGTCTGCAGGACAATTAAAACTTTATGGACATTGGTTGCAGAGTGCTGGGGCCAGATCCACTAAGCTGCAGGAAAGGAAAAGTGGAGACGTTACCCATGGTAACCAATCAGATTTTAGCTGACATATTCTAGTATGTAATAGGAAAGTGAGAGCTAGAATCTAATTTGTTGCTATGGGCAACATCTCCATTTTTCCATTCCCGCAGCTTAGTAAATCTGGCCCCTGGACACAAATAAAATTCAGGGTTTTTTTTGTATGATGGCAGGTTCCTGCAACTTCCACTTAGACCACTTAGACAGTAGGGTCTGTTTTAGAGTCCAATAGAAAATATGTAATGATGTGGTTCCACACAACACTTTCTCCTTCAAAGGCAAATCAAAAGCTTGAAAACAACTCTAAGCCACTGCTATGTAGATCTACATAGTGATGGCTAAGAGTTTTCTTCAAGCTTTTGATTTGCCTGTGAAGAAGAAAGCGCTGCGTGGAACCACATCATTACATATTTTCTATTGGACTCTATTGCGGGTGGTGGTCTGGCGGTTGCATGTGGTTCCTGGCTGCAGTTCTCTGTAACGCTGGATTGAGAGTTCTATTTTATATTTTTATTGTTCTGTTTTAGATTTGTAGTTTTATTTTTTAGTGTATGTGTGTTACTCACCCAATCATTAAAAAAAGTAGAAAGCGGTAAGTTTTTGAAAATGGGACATTCAAAAAGGAACTTTCGGATATTCCATTTTCGGCAATAAGATTTTCATACCGGAGAGTGTAACTGGGAAATAATCTCCTATTGTTGAAGGGCAAGTGATAGTTCAGATTGTGACATGCAATATGCTGCTGTGCTCATTCTGGTATGTTTGTCAGTGTAGCATATAACATATCTCTTCAAATTATATTCAGATTCAAAGACAACAGACAAAGTATAGATAGGTAAGTTAAGATAAGGGCAAGGTGAGATACAACCGAGTTTCAAGACTATACAGGGAACAGTAATACATAAGGACCAGGTATGGTAAACATATATGGACAAATGAGACAGGTTCTGGCTTCAGGTGCTGAGTTCAGGTATAGGCATACAGGTATGAAACAGGTTGTTTCCAAGAAACACCAGCTTAGCATTCAGTGATTTAATTCATTATAGTATGTTTACATTAAGGTGTCACTGATAAGGGTTCTGTCTCAAGACCATCAAGCGTGGAGAAGTCTGCCCGACAACTTATATATAGCTATGCGAAAAGAAAAACAATACATTTCAAAGAACACAGCATCATAGTCATTTGCAAGTCATTTGAAATAAACAGATTAATCAGAAATGTTCTAGTTAGCTATAAAACTAGACTCTTGTTTAGGATACAGTGCTCAATTGTGTATTTCTGCCTACACAAATAATCCTTGATCAAAATACTTTTATGACAAATAATAAGTAAACAATCCAAGACAATTATTGTCCAGTTAATTAACATCATGAATTGCAACACCATGAGAAAAGGTAATACATTTCTGATGTACTGGAAAACATTAGCAAATGAAAACATTTCTGTTTAGATATGGCGTCACATCATCAAACCCTGTACAACCAATCAGTAAATCGCTGGTTATATTGGATAATGTTCTATTTCGAAGTAGATACTTTTTTACTTAAAATTGCAAAATGGCAGCCTATAAAGCTTACCTACGATCAGAATTTTGCTTAGCCTTTTTTTTTGCAAATTATTGATAATTTTGTAAAAGTATCTCAGGTAGATAGTTAAGTATATATGTTGTTTATGGACAACCTTCAACACACAATCTAATGGCACAATATTATGGTTTATCATATCACAGTCAATGAAAAACTCATATGGGGTACATACATACATATAGTTTCCCAACTATATCATGTTACTGTGGTTTACCTGCCAATCATATCAACTAAATAGAAATCTTTATAATAAATAGCAGCTTAAATAAAAGATAATGGGGCAGATCCAGAGCTATGATGAAGCGCTGTGCGTACTAACGCACAGCGTAACAACAATGTACTCCCCGACACTCCCCCCATCCTGCTGTAGTTAAACTGTCTTACGCTGGCTGCAGGCTACCCTAACTTTTGCCGGCGTAACTATGGCAGGGTGTACCAACGACCTGTTCGTAACCTCCTAACCCGGCCCTTACTGCCTACTTTCCCTGCCTTCCCCTGCCTACCTTCCCTAACTGTAGCGTATTTACGGTGCGCGTAACATTGTCACGCCCCTTCCACCGTAATTACGCTACAGTTAGGGATGACTGATTCACTAATCACTAATTACGAAACCAAACATCTGCCGGGCGCATGTGCAGATCGGCAAAACAGCCGAACTTACGCTTACGCCCACCGTAACAACGCAAGCAAGCGTTGCTCTGGATCAGGCCCAATGTGCTGTTTCCGATGTCTAAAATCACACTGACACGGACACAGGATTCTAGTTATCTGGTTGGGGTACCCTTTTGCTTGCAGGCATGAAGAGGAAGCTCGAGTTTTGAATGAAAGGCTTGCTCATTGGAGAGTTCACAAGGAATAACACTAGGAGAGCCTGCAGAGGCTAACTGGATGAAAGTCTAAAATGCATGCAGTGGAGTCCATTAAGACTAACCTGCTGCAAAGAGGCTGATGACAATGGTGATGGCACCTGAGCTGGATAACAGTGGAACTGACAATGCATGACTGTGAAGTACAGGTAACTGTAGCAAGAGGCGATGCAAGCAGCGGTGGTGGTTCACAGAATAGTGTTGTACATCTGAGAGTGTGGAGTGCTGCAATGAGTTATGCTGAGCAGCGGTGGTGGTTCACAGAATAGTGTTGTACAGCTGAGAGTGTGGAGTACCACAAGGAGGTATGCTGAGCAGTGGTGGTGGTTCTCTAAACAGCATTGTACATCTAAGAACATGGGGGTAGATCCAGAACTACGTTTGCCGTACGTTTACTGCGTATTTTCGTGTGCGTAAATTCGTTACACTCCCCTCGGCACACCCCTTGAACGTACGTAATTTGTCAAGATACACTTTCCAAACCCTACCTTAACTTTTTCTAACGTAACCGCAGTCATACGCACACGTACGTATGGGCTAGACGAATTTATGCAGCTAAGCACGCCCATACTGTACACTTTAAATACAACCCCCCGCCTACTTCACGTATTTCACACGTAATTTGGTTGCATGTAAAATTGGCACGCCCACACGTAAGTATTTACGTGACACATATGTGAATGGCCCATACGTTCACAATTACGCTACGTTACGGAGCGTATTTTCTATGGTGCGCATGCGCACTACTTACCAAAGGGCGAATTTACGTGTCCGCCACGTGTAAATTTGCTCCGAAGCGTTGTTCTGGATCAGGCCCAATGTCTGTAAGGTATGTGTCCCTAAGATATATGGTCTGTATTGTATTG
>WWET01000997.1:37694-51934 GCA_011038615.1 Limnodynastes dumerilii
CCAACATACCTGTAACCACATGCACAAATTAAACAGTAGATGACCCACTTCGTGTTATAATTTGCCTAATGGTGGAAAGTGTGTGTTTTATTAAAACGGTCAGTAATCTGTGTAATATTAGATATATACTGGCAAATATTGCAAGTACCACACGGAAAACACCCAACATATTTGTCTGGACTGGACCTTTTAGAGGTAAAGAAGCTGTCCACTAAAGTATCATTAAGGTTTTTAGCACAGCGCCAACACATCGATATTGTTGGGCCTAACATGGGACATAGTGTTTCATCCGATTGAAGAACAGGTGCTAGGCGCTCTGATTAGCACAATTACATGTAACGCTACTGGATTCTTCAATCACCGCTATTTAAATCTGCACCTGACAGCATCTCTACACCTTGACAAAGTTTCCATGAAGTAAAGTTGTAAAGTTTCCAAAAGCAAAACGCGTGTGGGTGTGAGCCGCTGGGCTGGGAATCCACCGCAGTGCATCGGAGGACCTGCTTTTTCCTTTGCCATCCTGTTATGTTTCATTACCATTACCAGCAACTACGATAAGTACTTTGTGATTTGCTGCTTATTTCTTATGAGGCTGTGTTACTTTTTCTAATAAGATTTGGGGGGGACTTTTACTGCCTGGAAGGGTGAAGCGTGGCCATGAGGCTTCTAGCGGTGCTAGGGTCAGTTTCCACACGCTAGATAGGTTCTCTGTCTCTCTTGCTTGTTATTCTATACGCTTGTGTGCAGCACCACTTTGCTACATTGTACTTTATTATGTGGATGGCTACAAGTATTGACTATGTGTACATTTTGTAATAGATAAATTCAATTCTCTGCACATATTTTGCATTTTTTGCAGCATATACCAATTGTCAGATATTGTTCTATATTTAGCTTGTCTAATTATATATTTTGCTTTTTAATAGTGTGTTTTTGTTTTACTATGTAACATTAAAGTTTTTCTATTTTTAAACGCTTTTTCTTTGTCTGCAGCTGACTTTGTATTTGATAGGTAGTGTGCACTGTTAAACAACCCACCCCTCACCCCATGTGTTATTTATAACTCTAGCAGGTGATACATTGTTTCTTTGATTTTTGAGGGTTAGGGTTAGAATTAGGGAAAGGAGTGGGGGGACTATTTTTACTTAATTTTCGGAGCACCGAAAGTTCGATGCTCCGTGGATCGATTGCTATACCTCCTCGAGGCATATGCAATCGAAATCCTAGCCAGTTCGAAACTGGCTGGGAGAAAACGGCCCTATCGAAATAGGGTCATTCTAAGCGGGGACCCACACCCGTCTCCTCTCACCATTGACTCTTCTAGAAAAAACGTTATTTCTCCTTCCCCAACTGTAACTGTCACTTTCCCTTGCCACTGGGGCCTCTGGGATATGTAGTCTCCAGTCCTCCAGCACTGTTTTCTATATCTGTTTTTTAATCTCTGCATAGCGACGTATGTTACATATACACCTCTTTCTTTGAAAAATGCCACCCTCCTCTACCTGGTTACACCCTTTGAATTATTTGAAAGCTATCAAATGCCCCTTCTTTCCTCTCTCTGCTACAGGCTATACGTCAAGTCTTTTATGGTTTGTTTTGTGACAAATGCCATATATTTTTGGCAGCACATATACTAAAATTGAAACAATACAGAGAGGATTAGGAAGGCCCCTTCTCAAGGATGACATGCAAATTGAAGTATTCCATTTTTTAACCTCCCATAAAGCCTCACTCTCTGATTCCCTCTTTACAGAACTTACAGAGGTGTGACATGATTTAAATACTCTTCTGTCTCACTCCATCAAATATGATTATCGCAAATACTAGAGTAAGTTTTTGTGGGTAGCAATAAAACAGACCTCATGCTTGCCTTGGCTCAATTCATAACGCGTCCAGGCTTCGAGTACACAAGAGAGGATATTGCAGCTACATTTTAGGCCTATTATTTTAACCACTACAACATTCCTGGAGACCCTCTACCCTTTTTGAATTCCACACGCCTCTCTTATTCGGGCCTATCTTGAAGATACAGATTGTCAGAGAATGATGTTGCCTTTATAGAGCAGTCCTTCATGGACATTGTATTAGATCAAGCTATCTTTCCCATGCACAAGTGCGTATACATATATGTACATGTGTGCTGGTTTATATGTATATGTGTATATATATTTTTCAATTTTATTTATTTGTTTGCATATAAAAATGTTTGTTATTTTCTGAAAGAAGTTAATAGTTTTGAAAGTATAACTAATCACAATCATAGGCTACAATATGCCCGAGCTATGCCTAATTAAGCTATTAACCGACAGGTGATTGTGGGTGTCCATTGAATATATACAAGCAACGTAACACTATGCCTCCATACTTGAAAAAGTCCTGTTAGTAAGGATGAAGCGCATTGCAGGAGGCCATCCAGCTATTACAATTCCACTTTGCACTTTATATTTCTTTTTGCTGAAGTTTGGAAAACTATCCCATAATCAATATTGCATGCGGGGGGCACCCGCTGCTTATATACGTGGAGGGGCATATATTACTACTACCAGACTTTTCTCCCAGTATTACATCAGCTTTGTAAATGACTGCCTACCCTATTATGGTTTATCTATAACAAGCAAACACAGTGAGCATACAGTTCACTGAAGATATCAGACCCAGCATTCATTAGGTACCTCACTATTTGACTGTTGATACCTATTTCATTCAAAACGAACATTTGCATTACAATATTTTTTTGAACTTTGCGGCAGGAGGCGCTGCTGTCTTCCTTGGACTGTGGGATTTCCCTATTATGGTGGTTGAATTTTTCACCTAGCCAAGCGATTTCATTACCTATCATTGTTGGGACACCTTCCCAAATGTTGCGGAGGGTGCTGGACATAATTTATATCCACTGTGTTTCTATTTATTTCAGAATATGCTTGAAGCACCCTATGCACATGCTATAGATTAAGGGAGAATATGGATACATTAACCTTTTTGCTACATCTCATACTAGTTATAATATGCCTTTCAGCAATTGAATGTGCCTCAATTTGTATATGTATTTAATCAAATGTATATGGTTGTACTGTATTTTTGAATTTTAATGCAATTTGTCATTTCTTATTCATATGTTTTAGATACATAAATATATTTTTTTATAGTAATATTTATCACTCACTGTAATACATGTGGTTAAGTATTTAGGGAGCGCAGCTATATATAGATTTTCCTTAAATGTCAAAAACAGTCTATGGCACCATAAATAGTAGGAAACCAGCTGTGAGAGGATTTTGCAAACACTCAAATATTAAGAGAACAGAGACAAAGATATGAACGACAATGAGGTTGCTTACTTCCACAATATGGCAGACATATTAATGGCCTAAGTAAATCTATATATTTTTTTTCTGCTTACTGTAAAATCTGTGGAACTATTTGGGGGACACTGGAGCCAATCCAGAGCTATGCACTTCCTCCAAAAAGCTTGCACCATCTCAGGGGATGGTGTAAGTGTAAGACGCAGGTCATTTTCTATCAATGAATTTCTATTTTAAACACTGCCCTGCACATGTAAAAAATCTGCAATAATAACATCTATGAATGATTTTATTTTTAAAGTACATTTTTTAAAGCATGAATAGCAGCATAGAATGCTCTGACATTTTATTATAACTGGGGTTATATATATTTAATGGATGTTATTTGACTATAAACATGCAAGCTTGTATAAGCTGCTCTGCACATATGAATCTGTTTATGTGTTTTGAAGGATTGTCCATTTTTCCTACATCCTATCTAGAGCTGTGACTTTTGTAAATCTGGATAGTATGCACGCAGTTGGAAGAGCAGATTTGAGCATCTGCTCTACTGACTTTTGGTGTTTTGGTCTATGCTCAAGGTGTATGTGAGGTCTGCTTTCCTTATGGCTAGGCTTGTTATCAAACAGACATAAAAGGAAGGAAAGTATAAAGGGGAGAAGTAGCAACTCAATTTCAGTGCCTGTGAGCCTAGCTCTATACCCAAGGATTACCAGTGTTCCCCAGATGAATCCAGACAAATTATACAGCGAGTAATAAAAAAAAAAACTCCCTTATTTTTGTATAGTTATTTCCAGTAAACTCGCTTATAGCCATAGTTCTAGCCTTTTTATGTGTTATCAATCATTAAGAGTATAATAGTGTTATTTTACTTTAAAGAATTTGTTACCCAACAATATGTTGATCAAGTCTCTAATTCTGTACAGTAATTTATTAATTTTTTAGCAAAGGTACAAAATATGAAATCCTGTATGGAGAGAGAATAAATAGACATTCAATGTGGAATTAGGAGAAACTTTTCATACTTTTTTTTTTTTTTTTAAATTTTGTTTTTATTGGGTCTGTGATTTCCTTACGCAGGTCAGCCATAGCTTTATTTACTTCTTCCGTGATGGTTTGCTTGACACTCCTCATTTCTGCGAGATTTGCAGCAATGTCAGCTTTCGTGGAGGGGGCGGCAGGATCTTCCATGTCAGAGTCCTCCTCAGGCAGGCTGAGTGTAGGAGAGGGAGGAGGCATGCTGGTTGAGGATTTAGACTTTCTAACAAATTGGAGCAGGCCTTGGGTGCTGTTGCGTTTGTTGGAACGAGGCATTGCAGAGGCCCCCCCTGGGCCTGAGTTATAACAGGATACGGCTGCCGGGTTGCTCCAGCTGGGCGGGTCCCCCCTTGGTCACCGGGTGGAGGTTCTCACATTGCCATGTGAGGGGTGCTGGTTAGGTGAAAAGGATAAAGGGGTGCGTGCCCCAGGTAATGGCGCCTCCCCTTCAGAGCATGTTGAGAAGCAGGGTCAGACTGGGAAGGTTAGGGTAGGTGTAGCTCACAGGGGGAGGGGAATGGGTATGAGATGCAAGGAGGAAGAAGAAAAGAGGGGGGGGGGTGACAGAGCCCCTGCAGTCAGGATTGATGGAGGCCTTTGTAGGCACAGTGGATAGCACAGGCAGAGATTGTGGGATCCCTGTGATATTCCTAATGGAAGAGGGGGATGGGAGTGATGACCCCATTCGCTGAAGTGATGTCCAGCTGTGGAGAGATGGGCACCTGGAGCCTGGCAGAGGCCTGTGCTGGTAGCAGAGAGTGGGGAAAGGTGCCTGTGTTTATATCCCATGGCTATTCTGAACAGATGGGGAGACAGGCAGGCAAAGATCCCCAAGCATCGGCAGGCAGTGGGTGAGTGACCCCCCCTTCTCCCTCAGCTGCACTCACAGCCTGGATCACTTCCAGAGGGGGGAAATCTTTTCTGGTGAGGCGGACCCCGGCAGGAGACTCGGTGCGGCTAGCAGAGCAGGGGCCCCGTTTCCAAGATGGCCGCTGGCGGTAAGAGACATGCGGCTCAGGCCGTGACGGTGTCCGGAGCTGCGGTGGCCTCCAAAAGCAGCGGCAGGAGTGAAGACGGGGACGGTCAGGGGAGAGTCCCAGTCCCCTTTCAGGATCAGTGTAGCGCCTGGGCCCAATGGCCTAGCAAGGCCTACACGCGGTGCACCGCGGCTTCTCTGGGGAGTTCCGGACCGCCGCCAAAGGAGTGAGCGGGTCCCGGTCCGGGCTCCAAATCAGGAGCGGACCCTTTTGTGAAGTTCAATGGGGGTATATCCCCCAAAAGTCACCCCAACAAAATGCAAGGCCGAGGAGCTCTGGTAACGCACGTCTGTACAGTTCCTCACCTAGACCACGCCCCCAACTTTTCATACTTTTCAGTAACACTTTGCAAAAGAAGGCACATATAAAACATTTTTATTGATATTTAAACTAGCCTGACGTCTAGTCTTAATAGAGGTATACTGTGTATCAGGCTAAATAAATCAGTATTTTATTGTAAAAAAATTAGATGACTAAAGAAGTTGGTCCCAAATTGGTTGTAGGTTTGACTTTGATTGCATATTGTTACTTGTTCCAACTGGAGAATTTTCCAGAATACTGAATGTAGCTGCATATTGATTTTATTGTATTGTGCACCTTGACATGCTCTCAGAAGAGAAAACAAACATAAAACAGTTATAAGGTGCTACATTTTTCTTTTGCTCTACAAACGACCAGCTATAACAGAAAACCAACCAGAAAAATCTATTGGCAATGATGGAGTCCAATCTGATCATTTATGCCCTCTGGTGGAAACAAGAAAAAGCACAGGTCATTAAAAATTAGAAACAGAGTTCCAAACTAAAAAATGACTTCAAATGAACCTTTAAAATCTAAAATAAGTAGCCTTTTATTGCACCTGATAATGATCAAAACTTATTACAGTTGATGTTAGTCTGCGTTTTAGGAAACTTCAGTCAAGCTGTGTAACTTTAAACTATTAAGTTTGAAAATAAAACCATAAGGTACCATAGGTTCATTCATACAGAACTGCATTGATATCCCACACTATAAATACATATAAAAACAAATTCAATACCGTACCAAGGCCACACACATTAGATACTCTTATTAAGTTCAGCTAACAGGCTTAAAAATATGCATTTTTGTACTGTGAGGCTATACAAATATGGACCTGCTCCATTACTCAGTCAACTATATTCCTCTTAAAAGATCACTAAAAAAGGACTTGGAGAGATGGAAGCCAATGTACATCTCATGAATAGGTCATGTAAAGGAACCACACCTGTTATATTTGTTTCAAACACTCCTAGTTGCTGTTGCCATTTCTGTGCTCGCATCTCTACAATAGTTATGTACAAAATGGATTTGGGAAGAGAAGAAACCTAGGTTGCATTGATGTAGGACTGGAATTGAAGTGTGAAATCCTACATTAAAGAAAATGTCATTTTATATGGATTGATCACTAAATGTGTTATGGAATGATGAAGACCTATGAAAGATAATACTGGAATGCATGTGTACATATTACCTTTATATTTAAAAAATAAATAAATTAAAAACCACAAGACAGAATTCCATAGAAAATTACAGTGACATCATACTCCATAAAACTCTCTTAAATAATCTAAAACAGCTGATGTACTAGATAAAACATTAAAAACCCTTTTCTCTTGTTTTGCAGTTATTCTTTCCATCATATACATTAGGTGGTGGTGGAAACAAGTGAAAGGTGTCCCATGTTCCAGAGCTATGTTAACCCAGTCCTGAATGCAGGTCAGCGGCGTCTCTTCGTTTCCTGCAAACATGGCTGGGTTTGCAAGGAGGCCCCTGGCAGCCATTATACCTAGAAAAAAATATCAAGTCAAATTAAGTAGTGTACATTTTACCATATTTACTGCCATTGCAAATGGAAGCAAACCACATACAACCTTCATAAATGCATATGTTCCTGATCTCCACCTGCCCCCTGAATTGCACATTGACTTTAAATTTCTTTAAATATATTATCTTAACATTAGAGCTCCAGCATAAACCAGCATTTAACAAAGGACCTCCTGTTAATGGACTGGTCGCTTAATCACTGAACACAACTGAAACACTTTTAGACTGCTAGTAACGTATGCTGAGCTTTCAAACAATACATAAAAAGTAAGTTACCGGCTTCCACTGGCTTTTATATGGGTTACAATTTTAGGTTTTAAACAGCATATCACCCATAGCTACATCCAAGGACCTGTTTTTCAACAACAAACATTGAAGTATTTTTTTGATCTCCACCTGAAACACCTACTTTTGAAGGACAACCACTCTATTGCTGCTTATATTGACTGCTGTGGATTACTAATAATCTTGTACTACTAAATTTCTGTGCCAGTTTATTTTACTTTTATATTCATGCTTTTTATTCTTGTGATCACATGTATTTCAATCCTTCTGACACTCTCTCCAGCTGCTCTTGCCTATATTACTTCTACTTGCCTCCTTCCTACACTTTTGGCCCTGGTCTCTCCATTCCCCCTCCAAACCCTTCCTACAAACCCCCTATTCTCTCCCACTCCTCCATCAGTCACCCCTTTCCTTCCCCATTGTCACCACCGCACGCCTGTTCCCTCCACTCCATCGTGCCTCCCCTCCAATCTCATCCACATCACCCCTCTTGCCTTTCTGCCGTTCTCCTGTGCTCTGTGGAATGTCAGATACATTTGCAATAAGCTTCCTGCTATTCATTACCTCTTCATCTCCAACTCTTGCAACCTTCTCACTATTACTGAAACCTGGCTTTCCACCTCTGACATTGCTTTCCCTGCTGCTCTCTCCTATGGTGACCTCTTTTTCTCCTACACTGTTAGGCATGGTGAGCAGTGGTGTGGGCATTCTCCTCTCCCCTTCAGCATCATACCTCCTGAACCATCTCTCTCCTTCTCCTTTGAGGCCCACTGCATCCACCTCTACCACCCCATCCATCTCCGCGTTATTGTACCATACCCCTGGCCCGTCCTCCAAATTCACTGATAACTTTGCAACCTGGCTGCTTAACTTTTTGTCTTCCGACCTACCCTCCCTCATTCTTGGTGATTTCAATATCCCCTTTGACAACCCCTCAGACCTTAGCACTATCAAACTTCTCTCCCTCTCCTCCGCCTATGACAGTGGACTTCCGCACCCACCCATCACCTAGGCCATTCCATTGACCTTGTTTTCTCCAGCTCATGCTCCCTGTCTGACTTCTCTATCCCTACCTTCCCCCAACTCTGATCACCTTATCTCCTTCTCCCTCGCCTTCCCCATCACCTAAACGTATTCTCTCCCGACAGGACCTCAATTCCCCGCACCCACTTCCACCAAGTTCCGCACTAACCTAGCTAACTCCCTCTACAATGCCTGCCCTCCCTCCTCTGTCTTCCTTCGCTGCACCAACACCCAACTCTTGCACTCCTTGTTTACTCGGTTCCTAAAATAAAGTTTATCCTCTTCTCTTTTAGCTGTGCCTTTGCCCTCACCAAGCAATCCTTTTTCAAGTCCCTCATCCTCTCCCAATTGTCTAACCCCCACTGCCTCTTTGCCACCTTCAGCTTTCTTCTCTCTCCCTTTACTCCTCCCCTTTCTCTTTCTGCCTCTGATTTTGCCACCTTCTTCACTTCCAAGAATGGCTCCATCTCCTCCACCCCTTCATCTCCTCCCCAGCCACCCACCTATGTCTACTTTCATCCCCACTTCGGCTGAAGTCCACTCCCTTCTTTTGTCGTTCCCTCCGTCAACATGCCCACTTGATCCCATCCCTTCTTATCTTCTCCAGTCTCTCCCTCCCTCCACTTCCTCTCATCTTTCTCACCTCTTCAAATTAATTATCAACGCTTATTTATATAGCGTCAAAAATTGTCTGCATCACTTTACAGAAAATATTAGACATTCACATCAGTCCCTTCACAAGGTCCCTAACACATTCATACATACTTACACACACACACATACACACACAGACTAGTGTTAACTTTAATTTAGTCTGCAGCCAATTAACCTACCAGCATGCTTTTGGCATGTGGAAGAAAACCAGAGCACTCAGAGGAAACCCACGCAGACACGGGGAGAACATAAAAACTCCATAAAGATTAGGCCTAGTCTGGGAATCGCACTCATGACCTCAGCGCTACTCACTGTACCACCGCGCTGCCCCAACGTATCCCTCTTCTCTGGCTCCTTCATCTCCTCTTTAAACATGCACTTGTCTCCCCATACTTAAAAAACCTAACCTCGACCCCACCTCACTCTTCAGCTACTGATCCATCTCCCTTCACCCCTTCACCTCTAAGTTGCTTGAACGGCTTGTTTACAATTGTCTTATCAGCTAACTCAACAAGAACTCCATTCTAGATCTTCTACAATCTGGGTTCTGCCCCCTGCACTGAGACTTTCACAAACGATCTCCTCTCTGCCAAATCTAAAGGCCACTTCTTCCTTCTCATCCTCCTTTGACACTGTTGATTACACTCTCCTCCTCCACGCCCTTCACTCTCTTGGTCTCTGTGGCACTGTCCACTTCTTCTCTGTCTCAACCCCTAGCTCCTCCTCCCCTACCATCCTCTTCTTGTTGGTGTTCCCCAGGGCTTGGTTCTTGCTCCCCTTCTCTTCTCGCTCTACACCTCCTCTCTGGGTGACCTCATAAGCTCCTTTAGCGTTCACTACCACCTCTACACCAAGAACACTCAAATCTATCTCTGAACCTCTCTCATGTCCAAAATCATGTCCAGACTGTCTCTCAGCCATCTCCTCATGGATGTCCCAGCACTTTCTCAAGCTTAACATGGACAAAACTGAAATCGTATTATTCGTTCTTTTGCGTATCCCATCTACTCCTACTATCTTCATTTTGATAGACAACCCTACCATCTCCTCCTTCACCCAAGCCCGCTTCCTGGGCGTCATTCACTCTCTCGTTATCTACCGTCTGAACTATTGCAACATTCTCCTTTTTGGCCTCCCTCTGGTTATCTCCCACCACTCTGCCTCCACCGTCTCTCTCTGTCTATCTTTACACTGGCTTCCTGTCCCTTTCAGAATTGTCTTCAAGCTCCTCACCACAACTTACAAGACTTATCCTCCTCCAGCACTTCTTACCTCTTCTCACTTATGTCCATTCACACTCCTGCCCAACCCTGCTACTGCGGGTGCCCGCCGCCTCAACTGCAACATGATAAATACCTTCCACATCCAAGACTTCTCCTGGGCCGCCCCTCTGCATTGGAACAACCTGCCTGACAATACAACACCCTTCAACTATCAGGCAATCCAACATCCTCGAATACTTGAAACGCTCCCTCAAAACCCACTTCTTCAGGCTAGTCTACCCTTTCTCCACCTAAGCTTAATTACCCACCCAAACTTCATCTGTGTCTCCTGTTTGTTTGTTTACTCCCTTCCACTTAACATGTTAGTTCTTAAGAGCAGGGCCCTCCTCACTCCTGTCATCACCTCTCTACCTTGTCCTCATTAATTTCCACCTTTTCTCTCTACTGTCTATCTTTCCCCTTATTCATCTGCTCATAGAAACATGTTCTGTTTCTTTATGTTCTATATACATGGTTCTGCTATTTTGTACTGTATTTTATTGTGTGTAGGTTAAGAATGGGCATGGGAAAGAGCAGTAAGTGTAGGCTGACAAAGGTGTATTTACATAACTGTGAGAAAAGTAGTGCTTGATGTACGTATTATAGAGCCCTATCATTTGCAAGAAATTGAAGTCCCTGAGGACTATAAGTAGCAGTAGCTAGCAGTTTCCAGTTGCCTGATAATGGATTAGCTGTTTAGCTGACAAATTTAGCATTAACTTACCATCTGCTCCTGTAATTTGATGGATATTCTCAGCTTCTTTCAAATTCTTGATATCTCCATTAGCCACAACAGGTATAGACAAGCTTTCCTTAATGACTTTTATTGCATCGTAGTGCACAGGTTGATGCCTCTCCTCAGGAAGCCTGCCATGTACTGTAATCCAGGAAACACCCGCAGCCTCAGCTTTCCTACACAGGTCTACAGTCTTGACAAGGTCAGCATGAATCCTGAATTTCAACAAATAAGAAACATAAAACATACATATATGTGTGTGTGTATATGTGTATGAGTGTATATATATGTGTATGTTTGTGTATATATATATACACATATATACACACATATATACATATACACACACACCACCAAAACAGAGAAGCCTGTCATAGTTTGTTGCTGGTTAATTGCAAGAGTGCTGGGGTGCCTTTTATGTATCTGTGTAAATTCCCCATACCTTTCTAGCACGTGCTCTATATTAACTTATACATTTATTTACTTATAAACCATTTTGGATGTGTGTTTTAAAGCATCTGGGATAGTAGCTGATGTGGAGTGCTGTCTCAGAGTGGCTGTTTTGGAGACTTGGGGACCTCTGCCGAAGGTGAGCTCTCAATTAAAAAATACATGATATGACCCATAGTTGAGACTCTGATTGTTTTAGAGTTAGGACCACCAAAATAGAGAAGCCTTGTAAGTGGCTGGTGGCTTATCATATATCTGCAGATGTATGTAACTGACTCTCTGACTTTTATTTTAAAGATAGAATGTCATGGTCTGTTACTGGTTAATTGCAAGAGAGCTGGGGTGCCTTCTATCTATCTATATACACACGTATTTTTATTTTACACAGTATCATTTATAGGATGACAAATTAAGTGTTTCTTCTGCTTCCTCTCTCCTGAGCTGCTCAGCTGTGTTATTTAATATTAAATGTTACTGAACATAGATATTACAATGTTTGGAACGCAATGTGATTTTACTAGCAGTGAGCCTGGCCATACCTGTGTCCATAGCTGCACTGCTACTCTACAATTGGTGCAGCCTCCTAAGTCCATGCGCCTTGCAAGGCTCTACCGCTGGCACCAGGTCCAAATTTCTGGTGACCATAGTAACAATGCACCCGGGATTTCATGAGCCCTGTGGCACAAGGCATATAAAATAAAACAGGAACATGCTCATTATCGTAAATCCCAGTTAAAGTAACACTGTTACTTTTGTCGGTATAATATAAATCAGGTTACAGATTTATGTTTTTAACTTAACCCACCGACTGCTGACAAATATCTCAGTTGTGCCTGAGGCAAGGTCAGCGTTTGAGTTCAAATGACCTAAACATTGAAGGAGACGGCAGTCTTATCAACCTGCTATGCCAATGTTGTTGAAGAAGTAATCGACACAACAGCACCACCTACATATCCCTTCCATATTAATTACTTTCCATGCAGTATTGAGAGTGAATTGCCTCCAAACTGTTCCTCATTGGGGATCAAGCAGCTGGCTGATCATGACCTAACAAATTGTATATGTGTGAAATATACTTAATGCAGCATCAAGGGTATACAAAGGATATATAGCTGTCAATCCCTTAACCATAATGCGTACAGGAGTTAACTTGTATATAAAAGTGCATAATAGTGAAAATAACTACACCTGAAATGTCAATGTATGTGTGAGGGTGTGCCAAGTGATAAATGCTAGAATGAAAGAATGTAATAAATGGTAATAAAGTGATTCAAATTTAGAGATAAATGAAACAGAAATAAATAAGAA
Organism: Limnodynastes dumerilii; assembly: GCA_011038615.1. Lineage (NCBI taxonomy): Eukaryota > Metazoa > Chordata > Amphibia > Anura > Limnodynastidae > Limnodynastes > Limnodynastes dumerilii. The sequence continues at coordinate 50,635 of WWET01000997.1, forward strand.
TAAATAAAATGAACTATAAGATTAAAACATAAATTAATAAGATATGTGCACCGTGATGTGTGAAAACAAAGAGAGAGGACATTACATAGGGAAAATAATTATAAATACACCATACAGTTATTTTCTTCATTAATCCCATGTGGATTAGATATATGCATTTGTCTTTATCAGTTTGTGCATTCTTAATATTATTAACACGTTCTAACAATCTTTTCTAAAAATGGAAATTTGGTCATATACCTCAAGTTACAAGCACATGTCAGACAATAAATAACTCCCAGGGTGTTACAATCATTGTATTTGTAAATCTTATGGGTTTTATCATATTTGTCAGTAAATGAGTAAATTCCTTTCATGTAAGTACAAACGATGTGCTTCTTACAACCTTGTTTAATGCAACTGTTCAACTTATCACAAGTATAATGTCTTTTAACCAACTTGTCCCTCAGGTTCTTGACACAGTACCAACAGATTGGGATCCGGTTGGAGAGATCTCTTTTAAAATATGCCAATGTTTCTGCATGATCTGTTGTACCTCTCCCCAATAGTGAACAATAGATAAAAATTGGGGTTTCAAGCGCACTGCTTACCCTGCAAAAGCCGCAATCTAACAGGACCGACCAGCTGATCATTGACGTCATCACCGTGGACCGAGTGGAGAGACTGCATGCGAGTGCCATACACCCGGGTATACCATCTTGTGGCAATAGCGTCCTCTCTACCGTTCTACTGCTTCCTGGTATGACATTTTTGATCCTTGTTTGTGGAAATGTGGAATGTAATGTAATAAAAGTGTTTTCTTTTATTCCCATGTGCGTGATTTATGGAATGGATACTGCCCTTTAAGAAACTACTACAACACCATCATCGTTATCTATCAAAGACTTTATTTCTATACCCCAAGTTTTCTGGTAGCTTCAAGAGTTCTGAGTATTTACTTACCAGCAAATAGTCTGACACTCCCCCCACCATTGTGAAATGCCCAGCGCCGCGTATCTACCAATATAACTCTGGTTTACCTCTCCCCAATGTTTGACAAATCTCAAGGAGCTATTCTCCCAGTTTCTGTAAGAGCTACAGCTATTCTGCACCTGTATGGTGTCATGTACTTGTCACGGTCTGCGGCTGCAAGCGCCGCACTTACCCTGTCAGATGTCTCTGGCAGCAGTCTTCTCCCTGCGGTGCTGCAGTTTTGGATTTCAGAGCCTGTCACTGTGCAGTGACAGACTCCTATACTTACCTTGTCACAGGCCATCTAGTAGCAGCTTCCTCACTCTGCAGCCCTCCAGAAGTTCCTGTG
>WWET01000997.1:52297-69693 GCA_011038615.1 Limnodynastes dumerilii
GGTAAAGTAGCACTTACCGAGCCACCACTTGTCTCACAGCTGAGGTCACGTGTTTGATTACTGGACCAGACCTCATCTGTGTGGAGTTCTCCCTGTGTCTGCATGGGTTTCCTCTGTGTGCTCCTTCTGTGTGTATGTATGTCTGTGTTAGGGAACTTAGAATGTAGCTCCAATGGGACAAGGACTGATGTGAATGTTAAATATATTTTATGTAATCCGATTCCAACACAAAACTGTTTCTGCATTTTACTTTAATGTAAAGACATTCACAGCTCGCAGAAGGAAATTAATGATGCAAACATTTCTTACAATATAAAACCACAACATTTGCTTATATCAGTGTTTCCCAACCCTAGTCCTCAGGTACCACTAACAGTGCATGATTTCCAGGTCTCCTTGCTGGAGCACAAGTGTGTTCATTACTGACTGACATAGTTGTACTCATTATATGTGTCAGTCAGTAATGAACACACCTGTGCTCCAGCAGGGAGACCTGGAAATCATGCAATGTTAGTGGTACCTGAAGACCAGGGTTGAGAAACACTGGCTTATATGGTTGTTGATAATGTGAAGAATCTATTATATACAATTTTATCTAAATGTTTAAAGATGCCATTTTAAAACTTTCCAATTTACCACAAATGCTTTCTAAGTTCATCTAATTTGTGTTAAAACAATTCAAAGAAGCAAGTATAGAACCTTGATTTAATTAAGTTCAGGCTTAGACGACCATTAATCACTGTAGAATCACATCTGTCGACATTCTTTATAGGGAAAAATTGTTAACCTACCTAAGGATTTAAAGCAGCAAGATGTGCTGCATTCTTCCTATTATTGGGAAGGATATATTATATTTCTACAAATTCAGTATAATGTACATAATTGTGCTTGCTTACTTAGAAACAACAGCACACACAGGTGCTTTATACACCTCTCTGGTTGACAGAGAATTACATCTCCCAGCATTAGAGTATATAATAAGTGAGACACATTTAAGCGTATTTATAATTAGTCAGTTCTGTTCATTTGATATGATAAAAACATGTGAATCTAAATTGTTGTATATTTATGGTGTTTATTGCATTCAAAGTTACCTTTAACTATTGCTTGATTTAGTGAGCTTGTGCCTCACTAATAAATGTGCTAGTGTGGCTTGTAAAGAAAAGATTGGTGTTTTACGAGTTCATTTGTGTGTGTCTGTGGTCCTAAGTAGGGGGGCGGTGGGTTCCTTAGTCTCCCTCCGATGTTGCTCAAATTCAGAACATTACCCCATGAAGATCCTACAGTACTCAAACTGGGGCACTGTGCAAAAAGGGAAAAAAGTAAAAGCTTACTTAACGGGATACGCAAATCTATACATACACCCAAGCAGAAAAAGTGTCCATGTTTTTGCACTGTTAGTCCAGGTTCCTCCTCCAAGTAAACCTAGAAATAGTGTCACATTATATAGCCACACACCACTACCTGTAAGCGATTGTTGCGACAGTGCCTTAGACAAGCTGGAGATAACTACAACTAAACTAACTACAGCTAACACAACTTAAAGCCATAGAATATGGGTGGCAGAGAATGTAACTGTTAGGCAGTTATAAGTATGATGTATGCCCGAACAGTGTGCTTTTCTCACCTTTAAAATGCACCCTGTACTTAATGCTTGTAACATCTACTAACCTATAAAATAAAAGATTAAGTCATGCCAATATTCAGTGAGTTTAGATATATTTGAATTCTTTAAACACTGCTATTGAAATCTGTTTTAGGTTGATTTAATAGGATAAAAGCCACAAAAGGTAATCAACTGAGTGACATTATACTTTTTAAGAGACAACCAAACTTGTTTAAAAAGAAAAGAAAATTAAACAAGTTACCAACAGGTCAGGATTTACTTTAATAACATGAACAGCGTTTTTTGTATTCACTGTTAATTTTTTCTGAAGTTTTACAATTGTTTTAAATTTCTAAGCAACACTTGCAGAGTCATTGGATTCAGAGATAGTCAGGGGTGTGTCATAATGGACCTCATTCAATACGAAAAATAATACTGACAAACAGGCATAGGTGTATTTATTTCACCACAAATCAGCAAAACGGCAATTCAACAACTTTAGGAGTCCAGGAGGTTCACCATCTATGGCAGCCTTTATGTACAAAAACTGATATTACAAGATACCTGCCCTGGAAACCACACAGACCTTAACAATTCCATGCATATAAAGGTATATCACGAAGTAACTGACCGACACTGCTGTCTGTAAAAGGTTTAGCCTTACCTCTGAGGACACCCACAATTGAGATCAATACCACCAGCGAAAGGGCAGATAAGGAGGGCAGCATCAGCTAAAACCTTTGCTTCTTTAGCAGCAAATTGGACAACCAGTGGCTGATCCCCTGCAGAGATATATCAGCTGAAAATGAAAACATATTTCAACAATAACTTAAAGAATACAGGACCAAATCCACAGGTCCGTACGACTGCCAACTTACACATGAAATGTGCGGAAGTGGGCTGTTTGGTCGAGAGGGTCTGTCATATAGAATTTAGTTTTATACAATAATATTTCCATACAAATGGGCAGTGCTTCACCTCCACACACTATGGTGGCGGGGGAAGCATTTAAATTTTACAGTGTGGGTGTGATCACCCTCTTACGAGCAGATCAGCGGATGGACGGAGCACTGTTCCGCAAGTGTGACATAAGCCTGTATGGCAGTGTAAGTCACAATGTTTACACACAAGAGAGGGGAGTGACAGGAAGTTCACTCCCCTCTCTCATGCGGATTTAAACATCCCCACATGTACGGAAACTGTGCGGGGGTGGGATCCGGTCCACAATTACTAATGGCTAATCAGAAACTCAAACATGACGAAGTAAAACAATGGATTTAATATAGAACATTACTCCTATAACCATAAACATGTCTATCAAATTAATAAAGACAAACTGAATGAAAAAGAGGGAAACTGTTGTACATTTGTTTATTTACTGCATGAATTAATGAATCTGTATTGCAGATTTGAAGCTATACCAAAATAATAAATGAACTTATACAAAAAGGAAGAAGAATAACATCAGGGTAAAGAAACTGGGGTATTAAATACACTTTTTTATTTTTATGTTCGCTTTGTACCTTGATTTGTTGTGAATTCATTATCTCTGGCTTTTGCAGACTTGACAAAGTCAGCAGCAACTATCATTGGTGTATAACACAAATCACAGCCATATTTTCTCACTAGGGTCCTGAAAGCCAACCTAAAGCGGGAAATAATACTAATAAATATTTACCAATTTGTGTCACATTGTTTTTTATTGGAATATTTTTTAATGCAAGTAACAGTTTATACAAGTCTATGGGAACCAAATGACACTCATACCCACTAATATATTTACTTCAATTTACTTTACATATTGTTTCTTCTGATGCTGCCAGCATCCTTTGCTTGGATTTCATTCGCTGACAGTATGTGCATTATTACGATTGCAATTAACTTGTGAATCTCAGGGATGCAATGCAACAACAGTGGATAAAGGCTTGTAATGTGCTAGATAGCAACCAGTTCTTGCTGTAATACTAATAAAGGTGAAGAGCCATTTCATAATTTTTTCATATCTTCCAATGAACAAAATAAAACCAGAACACTACAACAATAAGCCATTGAAAAATATGGATGAAACCACTCCATTGCTTACTTGGAATATCGGACCATAGGTGCGCATATTTTCACTGGACTACTAGAACAGAACAGATCTGTTGGATTTTGTGGGAGCCACATTTTGTCATCTCCGTGTGGAAGATACATCGAACCAGATATAAAGCCTTTAAAATGGTAGGAAACAGGATAGTCACATATTACAGAGAAACTGACCTATTGGTAATGTAACTCAATGTGGTTTAAAGCCAAGAAATTAATGTTTAGCTCAACATTTCAGAAAATATTATATGTCATTGACAGTTAGTTACCACAAAGTAAGTAGATCAAAAGGAAATATAATTGCTTATAAAGTAATTAATCTATAAATAAATGTGGCAAAATAAATAGCAAACTGATTTAAAGTATATTAAAAGATAACTTTGCTCTCATTACGACCTCTCGTCTCCACATTTCCAAACTGAAGGAAGCAGCACAGGCACAACAAATTCCTTTCCAATGTAAGCCAGATTATTTTGACTAATATATATATTAGGCACTGTATAAGGTTCAATAAATTCTGATTAGGTTCACATTAGTAAAGTCCCAAAGCTTTACAATATTTGGGCTATGGAACTGTACTTATATGAAGATAATCAGGATTAATAAAACCTTTTACAGTGCATACCCTCTCACCTGAACCATTCTTAAGATTTTATGTGCAATGATTAAAAGTAATAATTGATATTTGGAATATTCAATATTGTTATTTAAATAAATAGTTTTAAACATTAACTTTATTGCTATATTTCATAGTTTAGATACATCAGCCTATTGACTGCTATTTGGTTATTTTAGATGCATTTCCTCAAAAGCATTTTAATACATTAGAGACAAATGCAAAGAAGAGCATTGGGATGCATCACAAAACATACAAAAAAAACTAGAGGAACTAAAGAAGGGCTATATGTTAGCAGTATTAGGTCAGTATGTTTTAAAGAGAAATACATTGGGCACACTGGATGTGCCTAGTGCTAATCACTTTCTATTTTACTAAAAACATCTCATGCTTAGTAACATTGAGGAGGATCCAGTCCTGTGCCCTACAGGTCACTTACGCACGCAAGGTAACCCTAGCGTTCCAAAAATCAAAACAACTGTTCCATACACCCCATTTATGTACAAATGGGCTGTGCTTCCCCTCCGCCCGCTAAAGTGGGCAGGGGGAAGGATGCAAAATTAACAGTATGGGAGGGGAACCCCTCGCTTGTGTGGAAAAGCGGTCGTATGGACCGCTGATCCGCACGAGCACTTCAAGGTAGGCTTATGGCAGCGTAAGCTGCCATAAAGCCCGCACGAGAGAAGGGAGTGACAGGGAGTGTGCACTCCCGTCTCTCTCTCGTACGGACAGACCCCTGCACGTTCAGAGAACGTGCTCAGGTTTGTTCCGGCCCATAGGGCCTGATTCAGCCTTGAGAAGGATCTTGAAAGAAGAGAGGAAAGTTGCTCCTGGGCTAAACCATGTTGATTGCAGGGGAGTCATATTTCATCTGTTGTAAATAGTATTAGAGTTGAGAGTTGGTGTTTCCTAGCCCAAGTCTAAATAACAGTGTAATAGTAAAGGTGGTTAGTATCTGTGTGCAGTAAGCAATTAAAAGATATGTCGCTGCATGCAAAGAATACAATTAACTTGACTCCCCCTGAAATCAGCATGGTTTTGCCCAGGAGTAAGTTTCCTCTCTTATTTTAAGCTCCTTCTTAAGTCTGAATCAGGCCCATAGTTAAGATGATCCTTCTGCCCAGAATGCTCTGTTTACAACATACTTTCACTAATAAACTTCCTAAATACTTTATGGACTTAGAATGTTTATATGTGTGTATTGGAGGGGCTTCAAACAATCCTACATCCACACTTACTATACCATGTTTGCTGGGATTTTGAAATAAACTTAAGCTAAGAGTAAGCTGTGGATGTTGTTTTGACAGTTCTATCAATGAGATTGTGTCTCTCAAAATTAGTCTCAGTTCATCATCTCACTGATGTCTCAACACCAGCCCGCTGCATAAAATAAATTATAAAAGAAAAAGTACTTGTCTCACAGGATCTCCCCATGACACCAATGTTTATAAATACAGCTTCTCCAATGAGATTGCAAAAAATGCATTTAGTTTGGTCACACATACGTGGTCCACATGATTGGTTTGGGGGAGAAACCAATACATATAATTAAAAACACAATACAAACTATTGATTTCTATCAAGTTTTATTTTATAGTAACTACTGCATTTTATCGTGCTGTTGTTAATGGTTTATAGCTAATGAGTATATATAATTATATTATTTATTTACTAACTCCCTGGTGAAACTAGCATTACATTGTTATCTAATGCTAATATTGCTAATGCTACTAAGGGTTATCTACCAGATATTAGCACAAAGTAAAAGTGTGCAAGTATCAGAATAATTCTAACATTATGTTTATAAAATTGACCCTACAATGCCTGAACATATAAATATGGTAAATATTAGCTACCTTGAAAACACAAATTAAGTTCACGACAATGCCATGCGTGGAAATAATTACCAGGGTGATACCTGTATATAGGAGCAATTATGTAGTAAGTAACGCTACATACAGACACTTGTAGAGACGGACACCACGCTGTATGTTTAGACGTCACACTGTGCGTCCTGACTCCTGAAGGGCGCATGCTTATTACGTCACATCTAGTTGGCAGTGACAGTCCTGTTTACAACATGGAGGTTAAAGACAGATCAGACTTAGGAGGAACCGGATCAGACAGGGATATATTGAGGGATGGTAAGTGTGGAGACCGAAAATACACGGAAATTGCATATCCGCTTCTGTTTAAATATACGCATGTGCTAGTTTATTCCCTCACTTCAAATAGCACATCCCTAAGTACTTGTCACAGTGTTCTACTGGTAATTCTAGTATACCAATACTGTAATTTCAATGTTTGGCAGTGGCAATCCAGACATGACTGTGAGTCACTGCAGCAGCAGAGGGGCTTATTGTGGGAGGGAAGGGGTGCAAGGATGCCATTGTTTATTGAGTGCATGCTTATGTAATTAAACCCAGTTCCAGTCAGTACCTGAATGTAGGAGTAAGTATGAACACTTTACAGCAGGGGTTTTCAAACACAGGGCTAAATTTACTAAGCTGCAGGAAAGGAAAAGTGGAGATGCTGCCCATAGCGGAAAAGAAAAGTGGAGATGCTGCCCATAGCAACCAATCAGATTTGAGCTCTCTTTTCTATCACATACTAGAAAAATGTCAGCTAGAATCCGATTGGTTGCTATGGACAGCATCTCCACTTTTCCTTTGCCGCAGCTTAGTAAATCTGGCCCACAGTCTTCGAGTACAACTAACAGTGCATATTTTCCACATCTGATCATAATTACAAGTGATATAAGTACCACCTGTGGATCTTTTCACATATGCCAGTTCTAGAAATACTCCTGTGCTCCAGAAAGGAGACCTGGAAAACATGGGCTATTAGTGGTACTTGAAGACTGTGATTGAGAATCCCTGATTATCCGGCAAACGTTTGCATCAGCCAGAAGGCACGTCTACGACCAGGGAGCTGCTGACTACCTCTTTGAGACCATTGTGTTAGCATTTAAGCTTCTGATGCAGTATAAAAGGAGTATAGTTAGGGAAGTTAATCTTAATGGCACTTAACTTCCAAAAATGTTTAAGTTTCAAAATTCTTGAAAACCAAGGAAATCTTTTCCATGGGGAGTCTCTTTTATTACTCTATGTAAAGAGGGTCAGATGGATAACCCTAGTGCTTAGCATGCCACAAATTGTTCATCCAGTTCCTTATTTACTTTACTTGCATGTAGTAATCCTCCTATGGAGGATGTTCCAGGAGGATCACTTGGGTCTATACAATACTTACATATATAACCTATTTTTTTTATAGGCTTGGTTGATTTGTTGTTTTATCTATGGGAATTTATTGATATATGAGCCCTGTATATCACACAGTCCCTCCATATAACCTCCCTGTATGTCACACAGCCCCTCCATGTAACACCCCCTGTATGTCACACAGCCCCTCCATGTAACACCCCCTGTATGTCACACAGCCCCTCCATGTAACACCCCCTGTATGTCACCCAGTTCCTCCATGTAACACTCCCTGTATATCACACAGTTCCTCCATATAACACCCTCTGTGTATCACACAGTCCCTCCGTATAACCTCCCTGTATGTCACAGCCCCTCCATATAACACCCTCTGTGTATCACACAGTCCCTCCATGTAACACTCCCTGTATGTCACACAGTCCCTCCATGTAACCTCCCTGTATGTCACACAGCCCCTCCATAGAACACCCCCTGTATGTCACACAGCCCCTCCATAGAACACCCCCTGTATGTCACACAGCCCCTCCATATAACCTCCCTGTATGTCACACAGCCCCTCCATATAACCTCCCTGTATGTCACACAGCCCCTCCATATAACCTCCCTGTATGTCACACAGCCCCTCCATATAACCTCCCTGTATGTCACACAGCCCCTCCATATAACCTCCCTGTATGTCACACAGCCCCTCCATATAACCTCCCTGTATGTCACACAGCCCCTCCATATAACCTCCCTGTATGTCACACAGCCCCTCCATATAACCTCCCTGTATGTCACACAGCCCCTCCATATAACCTCCCTGTATGTCACACAGCCCCTCCATATAACCTCCCTGTATGTCACACAGCCCCTCCATATAACCTCCCTGTATGTCACACAGCCCCTCCATATAACCTCCCTGTATGTCACACAGCCCCTCCATATAACCTCCCTGTATGTCACACAGCCCCTCCATATAAAACCTCCTGTATATCACAAATCTGTATCTGACAACGGGAGCAGCCTCAGCTCTTCTCTTCCTCCTGTCCCGCCTCCAACATCGGACAGGTCCCACAGCCAGCATCGCCTAGATTACACAGCATATCTCTAGTGGGTGGCGATTGCCCTCCTCTAAATCCACCACTGGATTGTACATTGTAAATGTGTAACTTAATTTGTCTCATTTTATTTTGAAATATTTTCTTTTTAGAATGTTACACTGAATTTGTGCGGGATGATTTTGATGTTAAAACCTACACTTCCCAGTCAATTCATCAGGCTGTAATCGCAGAACAACTGGCAAAGCTCGCTCAAGGCATCAGTCAGCTGGATAAAGAGCTGCACTTGCAGGTATATTAATAAAAAGATCTAGGATAAGTACAGGCATTTCAGTACACGTGAGTTATTATCTGATGTGTTATTTGTATAGTAAAAGCTTTTTGTGGTTGTTTTTTTTGTTTTAGTTTAGGCTTACCTCATTTGAACGTTTACTTGCCTCTTCATACTGTGTGTCTATTTAGGTGGTTGCCCGACATGAAGACCTCTTGGCACAAGCAACAGGGATGGAGTCTTTAGAAGGTAAGTGTTTAGAAATGATACAGTCGTTTACCCAAACACCCATAAAAACTTTATCAATTTTGTTTTGGATAGTTCAACATAAACATTTAATAATGAGCTCCTTCCATTAGAAAGATAAAGCAGTTAATCAATTCCTTGACTAATTGACTATGCACATGTGTTTTCACAGTAAGTGATGCCAGAAAATTGAATATTTTATTGTATTGCGTTAACTGACAGTGTTCTTCTTCATAATCATGGTATAAAAAGCAGATTGTTATTGGTATTACTGAACAACATTGACGCACAAAGGACCCTGAAAAAGGATTAAGACTTTTTGAAAGGCAATCTCTCAAAGGGCCAGATTCCTTTCCACATGATATTGCTGTTGTGTCCAATAGGACCGGGGAACATTATCCTATTCAATTACAATTTTTAAATCACCCATATGGCACGATAAATAGGCACCTGATGTTATTTATGTAAATTAGCTAGTATTACACCCAAACACAATAGCGCGGGTAATAAAATTGTGCCCATAGTTTTTCTGACACGCATATGTATGCAAGGAGATGTTTTCCCTTCTCTTTTAGGGGCCGATTCTTTTCCCCACAGTTTGAGCTGTTTATTTGGTACGATGTAAACGGCATGTCCGTCGTGCCTTGTTAGTCCTGGTCACATCGCGTGATTCAATTAGAATTATTCTCTTGCCCTCATTGCGCATTAATCATGGCCAGAGCGAAGAGGGAAGTGTTCTATTTTTGGTCTTCACACCTATCACCAGCTCATAGAGATTGCATCTGTTTGTCACAAGCATTATAAAATAAAGTTGCATAAATATGAATCAACAAATCAATAAAAGAACAAATATAATAATCAAAAAACAAGGTCCTAGAGGATCAAATAAATTGCTTTAGCTCAAACAACAAGGGAGCAGCATAGGTCACAGCTTAATGACAAAAATAAGGAAGTGTAATGTATGAAGAGGTGGAACGGTAGGGAAGAAATGTAGTCCTTCCTCCATATTAGGAATCTTGCTTTAGTTCTAAGAATCTAATATATGTATAGCTATATATAGAATGGTTTATACCATTGACATTTCCTTTTACATAGAAGTGTATTAGAATTTGCACCTCTCTGAAAACAGGTGATTTTATCTTTACATTTTTCAGCAATTGAATAAGTATGTTACGCAACTTTTATAGGAGGGTTTGGTTGGGTGGGGTTAACAACTTTGGATGTGTGAAATGAGCTTAAACTTTATCAATTAAATGGCACGAATTTACCAATATGCATTTTAGTTCACAAGGAATAGAATCCACTCCATAGTATGAAACTGCTGACACTCACTAACCTTGATGCTTGGGAAGTTTGTTTTTAAAATGAAGTTTTTTTGAACTCTGTCGTGTTCTTTAATCCGTAATAAACAAAAATTTTCCTTGTAGTAGGGCACATCCTGCTACACTAAAACTGAACTGCACAGATTCCTTAATTATGACATGGCCTGACCTCTAGATTAAGGGTGCTACCTAGTAGCTATCAACCAGCAAACAACAAAACACACATTGGGCTGGATCCAGACTTAAGTAAGTGCTTGAAATTAGTTACTCCTGTGCATGCATGGATATATCTTTGAATTTCTTACTGCACACAGATACTGACCATCTTTACTATCACACTGTTATTATACTTGGGATCATCACCTCTCAACTTTAATACTGTTTGCAGCAGATGAAATATGACTCCCTGCAATCAACATGGTTTAGCCCAGGAGTAACCAATTTCAAGCACTTAAGTCTGGATCCAGCCCAACGTGTCTACATGTAGTATTGTAGTCTCTTATTAGATGCACATCGTCCTATGTTATAAAATAATATAAGAATGAAAACTTTACACCTAAAAACAAGACAAATCTATGATCAAAATTGGAACACTTTATTAGTAATCCCTATAAGATAGATATTAACTTTTACTGTTAATTATCTAACACTTAATTACATTGAAAAGCTATCCCTGGCATGAGAATATACATATAATAAACCACATTCACTACAAGAACATTTGTACAATAATTACAAAAAAATACAAAATCAAAATAATATAAAATACAGTATGGTTCTTAATTTATGTAACACTAACTCGCCACACAGATTATTGCTGCACCGAACCTAAATCTATCTGGAAGGGACTAACCCTATGCCACAATTAAAGCCTGAGGCATCTTCCCTTGCACACACATGAGTTCCGACAGCAGAACCCAACGTTAATGTTTCTGTACTGTCCCCATGTAAAATGCAGAAGTCTGGCTTTATATGTAAGGGCTTAAACCCTTACTAGACTATTAAAATTCTTCCCGCTTTATGCTTCCTGCCCTGACAACAAAAACACTCCCAGATAGGCTATGGAAGTGCTGTGTGTGCGCATGTGCACACCCAAAAGCCTTTGTTTAACACTCTCTGGGACTATTTTGAATAAATTTAGATCCGGTCCCATATACAGTAATCTATATCCTTGGAAAGGAAAAAAAAAGTTGAAAATACATTGTATGTGTTTGATTCTGATGTTGTGTTTAATAAAGGAAGAATTTAGTTGTACAAGCTCTTGCTGCCTACTATAGTTTACTTATCCCAAGTCCCTTATTCACTCAGGACATTGGAAATTGCAGAGTTTGTCAGGAAGCTTGGATTATAAAAATGAGACTGTTCCTCTTTTAATTAACAAAGTAAGATGATTAAATAAAACAGTTGTTTCCTTACTTCTTACTAAGTATTGTCACTTAATGAAATAGCACTGGGTAGCTCACCAAGACTTTCTAGGTGTGAGAGTTTATGTATATACCACATGCTTACTGTTTCCAAGAATACTACAAACTAAAAATATCTGCAGTGTTTTGCATGCCTGAGGCTAGGGTATGTTGGAATGTCAGGCTGGAGAAATACAAAACACTGCTCTATACAGATGTGTCCCCCAAAGTTGTACTTTTTTTTTTTTTTTTACTGTGAAAACCCAAATCTCTTAATATCTGCAATATCATGTGAGAGTAATTATTGAACCTTATTGAAAAAAAAAAAAAAGTAAATCAATATATTGAAGCCTGGGCCCCTCTCTCAGTCTAGGCCCTGGTCTCTGTTTACAGCATATTACAGTATCCTCTGATGGTGACTCTTAATATAGCAGGCACAAAATGAAATGGAACCAATCACCCCACAGTTGGTGATCCATGGAAAAGTTGGGTTCACGTTAGGAAAATATTTTTAAGGTTATACAGCATTCTCATGTGAGTGTTTCTGTTTATTTTTTATTTTTAAAAATGTAAGTTAATATAAATACACATCATGTAAATATTGAAAAGATAAGTAATGAACTCTGCTACAGTGCTGTCAAGATGATCACGGAGGTCCTCTAAAAGCTCTGCCTACCTCTTTTGATGTGATCTGCCCTACGATCAACCCACAGCCTCCTCCAAATCCGCAGCTGGTATCGGCGATAAACAGCCCTGATTTTGTCATTGGAATGATGTGCAGGGCCCAGGTCTGCGGCTATACCTACTTAGCTGCGTGCGGAATGTCATTTGTTTTGAAATTTTAACTGTCTATTAAATACCATCTTGGTCAGTCCTCATATATGCGTATGAGTGGCTCTTATTGCCCCCGCAAATGTAAGAATCCGTATACCATTGGCCACGTCACAGTGAAACAGCATTACATAAAATTGTTGTTATCCAAATACGGGTAAGCTAATTTACTTATGTATTTATTAACAGGTTATTATGTAGCATCATTATAATATGTAGCGCTTTACAATGTTTTTTTTTTTAAAAACATTTTATTGGAAGTCATGCATTAAGACATAACAATGAACAAGCAGTAACCATTTTGAAGAATTACAAAGCAATCTGAATCAATGCATATATGGGTAGTATCTAAAACTATATCAGACAAGGGCTTAGTTACATTGGGGTAGATCCAGAACAACGTTTGCCGTACGTGTATTCGCGTAGCGTATTTTCGTGTCCATAAATTCGCTACACTCCCCTCGGCACACCCCTTGCACGGACGTATTTTGTTAAGATACGCTTTCCAAACCCTACCTTAACTGTTTCCTACGTAACCGCAGTCATACGCACACGTATGTATGGGCTGAACGAATTTACGCAGCTAAGCACGCCCATACTGTACACTTTAAATACAACCCCCCGCCTACTTACGTCTCAGCCACGCGTAAATTCGCTCCGACGCGTAGTTCTGGATCAGGCCCATTGTTTTTAAGAAGTACAGCATATACATGTATACACATTTGACGATTATATTCCCTAATGACGCCATATCTCCCAGTTAAAAAAAACTAGGATTAGAAGGGATCATTTCCACTCAATAATTCAAAATTGTACCATGAGGTCAGCTGAAAAGCTTTCCTCAACAAATCTCTGGATTTATTGGGGTAACTTATTATTACAAAATGCTCAACAGTCACTACAGCGCACAGCACATACGCAGCATTGCCACAGCTATAGCGTTGCATCCAGGCGGTTAAATGGTACCACAAAGATCATATATCGGTTGTGGCATGTGAACCATCAGCATCTTACTAGACATTTTTACACTTCTGTTTGGTTCACTTCTGTAAGCAGGCCCAAAATGCTCAACAGTCACTACAGAGCATAGCACATACGCAGCATTGCCACAGCTATAGCGTTGCATCCAGGCGGTTAAATGGTACCACAAAGATCATATATCGGTTGTGGCATGTCCACCATCAGCATCTTACTAGACTTTTTTACACTTCTGTTTGGTTCACTTGTGTAAGCAGGCCCCTATTGTTCATTCATTTTTTTCTTCCCCCTGCCAGCCCAAGGTACTATTCCCCCCCCTCTCCAAAATGAAATAGATTTGCGCGCTGTCATATTTGGATGTGTATTTGTTTTGGGCATGTGCAGTGCAAAAGTATGAAATGAAATTCTTTGCTATAGCTTGTGTCTGGATCAGGCGCATTATGTTTAATCACACTAGGGGCTTTTGTATATGAACAGTATTACAAACTTACATTACAAAACAAATTCTTCTTCAGTTATGCTAAAGGCTTATAAGTAGCATTATTAATGGGCAGGCAGCAGTTGTTGTATTCCAAAAGTCTGGATAGCATAGCGGGCATTTAGTATGCCCATACCGTAGTCGAAATGCTCTTTTTTTTTCTCTAGATGAGGCATTTTCTGAATAAGGGTACTGTTTACATTTTTTGGCTAACAGCAGGTGGAGCTCCAATGCTGGTTATTTTATACTAATACTGGTTTAGTTTCTTTAGTTTTTTTTATACTTCAAACAAAAACATTAAAGGTCATCAGTGTATTGTGGGGAAAAAACCCAATATGGGATGTGTTATGAATAAATAAATTATACAGTTGTCTAGAAGCTGATTTTTTTTCAGCTTAGTAGAAACCATACATAAAGGGAACTCTGGTCTTAAATATTATCTTATCATTAAGATTATTGATACATATAAATCCCTGGATCTCTTTCTTGGGTGGACATGTGACTGTCTTTCCATTGTTTATTCCACTTGTTGTTTATTCCAGGTTAGCCAGGGAAAATAAATGTCACTTTTAAAAAAAATTCTATGCTTTATTTAGTTTTGTCAAAGTTTACAGATATTATAAATGATTCTAACATCAACACAAGTATTCCTACAAACACATGTTCCAAAAATGGACTCAAATTGAGGAAGTAGAATCGTAGAAACGTCTGCTTAAACTTACTAAAAGGCAGTCTAGGTGAAATAAATAAATAAAAATTATGCTTATTGACTCTTATTTATGAATGAATGGTAACCATTTTGTTTTTTATGGGTAGGGGCCTAACTGGGCGCCGGGTTGGGTAGAGGGCTAGGATAAGAGGGTATGGAAATCCAGGCTATGTGCTTGCAGTAATGTAAAGAGTAGGAAAGTGTTATCGTTAAGTAGTTGTTATTCTATCTGCTGCATGCTAATAGGGATGAGATGGCACCAAGTGCGGTAATCAGAGCCTTCTTTGAACTGTAACCAGAGGAACCATGTCCCTACAAATCCATCATGTTTATCCTCTGCTGAGGTAATGATGTCCTCCATTATCATGTAATGGTCTATTCTGTTAAACTATTCTTTAATTGTTGGAGGCCGAGGTGTTCCAATGTACTGGTATAACCGCCTTTGCTGCGTTATTTAAACAAACAAAAAGAGAGTGATTGTAGTCTGCTAGGGAGTGTTGGTCTATACAAAAGAGCTAAATATCGGGAAGACGTAGGAACCTTAATTCCAGTAATTTTGCAAGTGATGTTGTACACAGTCTGCCAGAAGTGTTTGAGGTGTGGAAATGTACCTATAGCCTTAGAGCAACACCAGCATTGTTTGGAGTGGGCTGTAGAGATATGTAGGCAGTGTGGAGTCATGTACTATTGGGACATGATTTTGATCCTCTACCAGTCATCAGTCAAGGAAAGCTGAAGTTCTCTCCGGTCCATCTACTAACAGATGGGGGAGGCATCTTGTCAGTGTCCTGTAGTAAATTTGGGAAATAACGTGCCTACAGTGGGGTGAGCTAATCGCGGGATTGTCGAAAGCCAGGGCATGACATGCAAGGGAGTAGAAAGGTTGGCAGTTTCTAGCTTGACCAACTGTTCTTGGGCTGTCCTCCTGGTCCAATCCAAGACCCTACTAAGTTGAGTTGCATAATAATAGTATTGTAGGTGGGGTAATTGCAAGCCCCCCTGACATTTAGGTTTGTATAGAGTGCGAAGTTGACATTGTGGCCTCTTAACTTGCCAGATGAAAGAACAGAAGAGCTGCTGAAACCTAGAGAATATAGAGTACAGGACTAATGTCTGTAGTACCGGTATATTGTATATAGAAATTTTAGGAGTATATTCATTTTAATAATATTGATTTGCCCAAACCAGTAGAATCATCTGGGGCTCCATTTTTCTAATCTGATTTAGTTTTCACGATAATAGGTGGGAAGTTTACAGAATAAAGATTCTGTACATCAGGAGTCGAATTGATACCTATGTAGCGCAGTTTTAAAGAGTTCCACTTAAAAGAGAAGGAAGACCTAGTGTAATGTTGGGAATCTCTAAGGGCATGGTAACAATTTTATCTAAATTAATATTAAAGTTTAAAACTTTTAACAGACTTTCTAACTCCTGCATCAGTGGGGGGAAGAAGATCTTAAGTTTCGTGAGAAAGTTAAGGACATTGGACCGGATCCAGACACCAGCACACTTTCTGTACGTGGTGGGGTCTGTCCCTCCGACATAGAGGGGAGTGCACGCCCCATGTTACTACCCTCTCTTGTGCGGGCTTTATGGCAGCTTATTAGGCATAAGACTGCCTTTAGTAAATTGTGCGGATCAGCAGTCCGTATGACCGCTGATCTGCAAAAGTAGGGGAGCCCCCTCCCACACTGTACAATTACCATGCTTCCCCCACCCACTTTCCTAGGAAATGGGCTTGTGTGGAACAAAGTTCCATACGATACTTGCTACGCTAGTATTACTGTCGTAACAGTGGCGTAACATCTGGAGGGCACATGCACCCTCCAGTCAAATCACGCCACTTGCATACGTGGCCTGATGTTCTCAGGTCTGGATTTGGCCTATCATCTGCAATCAGGGCCATTTTGTATTATTTAGTAGTATAGCTCTTTAATCCGGTATAAACAGGCTTTAAGACCCCCTTCATAAACAGCCAATCTATTCTATCAAAGGCCTTTTCTGTGTTGGTTGAGAGAAGAATAATGGGTAGCCTTATTTGGAAACTTTGTGTATAGAGTTAATAGCATATGTAGTATTGTCTTGCGTCTCTTCCCATGGCAAAGCCCACCTGATTGTCATGGATTAGGTCTGGGAGGAGGCACGAGTCCGTAAACTATGATCTTTGCATAGGGTTTAAGGTCAACTTAATGTTGGCACGGACTAGAAATCTTTTAAAAGCTGAAAGCATAAGAGGGATTAATTTGTCTTTGTATTAGGGGGGTGTGAAATCCACCCGGGCCAAGGCTTTTTCCATTCGGGTGGACTTAAAAGGTCTTTATTTTTTTAAGCAAATTTTCTGTTAGAGTTTCCTTCTGCTTCTTAAGGTAGGTTTACCTAGGTTTCTTAATTTTATGAAAACATTTGTGTGCTTCCCACAATGTCTACCTCGAGATCTCTGGGTGTGTCATTGAAGGATAGGTAATCTCTTATAGCTGGAATTTACAGTAGGGATTTGAATAAGGAGATCATTCAACCTCCACATCCATTCTCTAGGTCAGGGGTCCTCAAACTACGGCCCGCGGGCCACATGCGGCCCGCTGAGGACATT